>OX388325.1:856700-1456700 GCA_947579605.1 Athripsodes cinereus | reverse complement strand
TTTTTTTCATGGATATTGACCGATTTAAAAAATTATTTTTTTGATAAAATTTCTCATATTTGAAACCAAAAATCACCACACGAACTCGATTTTTATATACTAAAAAAGTTTACTAAAATCTATTTATATGCTTGATAGGATGAATAAAAAATATATATATTTTACAAATAATTTGTAATTTGATATAACAAAGAGTACCTAAATAAATCTCGTCAGTCTGCGATTTATTTATTTTTTAGTAAAAAACTAATATTGATAATAAATATTTGTTTTTTTATTTTACCAAATCAATAAGTTCACAAGGCTCAACATGTTTTGGCAGTTTTTCTATCAAACTTGTTGAAAATTGAATATTTTACCGTTTTTGCCAAACGGGGCCCTTAAGTCAAGAAGTCCCGGGTTCGTTTCCCGGCCAGGGCAAAATGAAGAATGTCCATTTTTTAAAAATTGTCCTGGGCTGGGTGTTACATGTATATGGGTTTAGTTAGTGTAGGGATGCACACGCACAGCCTTATTGGAAACAGGGACCGCTCGGGAAGAAAATGAGCCAAGGACGGACCGCTACATAAAAATTAACACTATGAGTTTTATTTTTTTTTTTATTTGTACAAATGACAAATATTGTAATCATTATAATCTAATGTTAGTTGTTTTATGAGTTCGTCGGTAGCCTGGAGGTAGAATCTCGGCCTCGTCCACATGAGGTCCGTGGTTCGATTCCAGGTGCCGGCAAACTCTCCTTTCATGACACATCAAGCTTTTAGCTTAGTGTATAAGGTTGAATTTGGGTTCCAGATATATATACTTTTTTTTAAAATATTTTTGGAAAGGCTCATGGCTCATGGAAATATTGGACCTTGACACAAGGGCGCATTGAAATAAGTGACAACCTAAAACCACATTGAAATGCTGAGCTTTGACACCTACAAGATAAGATTCTAAATAAGATCTTTGTCAGATAAACCATTTCTAAACCGAAAAACATATAAAGGAAGCTATGTTAAAAGTTATTGTTAAAGCTGACCCATCTTTGTATTGTAATGTGTGTTTATTTTTATAATTGACAGTATTATTGAGACATGTTTGTAAAGAATTGATTTTGTTTGACTAGTTGTTTTTATTCATTTATTATAAGGTTTTAGCTTTCTTTTATTATTTTTACTAACTTCAATAATTCTATTGTTTTATATCTCATTGGTATTTCTGCCACAACACAGCCCTATGGCTGGTGTGGCAGACATTTTTTATGATTGTATTAAGTATGTTCAACTGTGTTATTATGAAAATGTAAAGACAAAAAAAAATTAAGTTGAATAATAATTATTATTATGTTATAGATTGACTTTTTATTAAGGGTATTTTTTTTCTTTTCAGGAAGAACTGGCAACGTCTGCAAGAGGGACATAGATTGTCCCGACAATGCGTTCTGCAAACAATTTGGAGGAAGCGGCTATTGTACCTGTAAAGATGATTATATCATCACCCTCTTCAACAATACACACAGAGAGTGTGTGAAGGGTAAGGCTTAAAATAAACTAAGACACGACTATATACATTTTGATATCCCGTAAAATGCCCCAGGTTCTCCCAATTACATATTCTATCAGTTTTTCTAATGTTCTGCCAAACACTCAATAGGTAACAAAAAATGTGAAATCCTACCAAAATGTTTAAGTACCATCAAAATGTCCTATATAACCCCCTCTAGATACCTTATCATTGACAAACTTTCTGCCTAACACCGTGTACACTCAAAAAAAAAATATGATGGCCAGTATAAATATTGTCATTTTTATATTCTAAAACAACATCTGTCGGCAAATTGCTGGTGAATTTTCCTAGACCCAATATTTTGTATAAAGAGTCATCTTTTGATTTATTTTATAAACTCTAATGTTCATAGCAGGGATGTTGTGGATGTCGATTTTTACACATCCGCGGATGTGAATGCGGATGCGGATTTTTGAAGGATCACATCCGCGGATGCGGATGTTTAAGATGTTATAGAAAAAAAGTAGGAACTATCTTAGTTGGTAGGCCCCACTGTCAAATATGTGACGAAATTGTTGCTACAATAATATTATGGTTTTTTTAGCGAAATATTTTTTTTTGTTATTTGCTAAAACCGGCAAAAAAAATAAAAAAAAACCGGCAAAAATAAAAACGCGTCGGATCTTGTCACCAATTTTTTCGTTCCCATTGGTTAATGTCAAGTGCGTACGGCACGCGCCATTCGCCGGCCCCGCCCCATTTCTTTCTTGTCGCAAATTGACTTACATCCGCATCCGCGTGAACATCCGCATCGATTATTGCGGATGCGGATGCAGATGTCCAAATACATGCGGAAGCTCCGCATTTGCGGATGCGGATTCGAATATTCGCAACATCCCTGGTTCATAGATGCAAAAAAGGACAAAAAATGAATATTCTGGAGGCAATGGAGATAAACAAAAACAATGATGATATAATTAAAATACAAATACCACCTCTCATTTCTCCTTTAACCCACCCTTTCACTAACTCTACCCATTAATTACCTTAAAACAACATCTCTACCAATAACTACACAGATCCTTATTATAATTCCACTAACCCCGCCCATCCCCCCTCCCCTCAATTATTTATAATGTTTAACGTTTTGTTGCTTTTTGTCTTTTGTCATTAGTTATAAGTAGGCTTGTTCTTGCTCGGTCATTTTTGGGAGCGATCTGATCTAGTACAATTGTCCTACGGAACTAGTACGCTCTTCTAGTACTATTAGTACCTACTATTAGTTCACTGAATATTTCCATGCCAAAATTATTCATTCATGATGTAGTACATGTACTAATAAGAATATAGGATGCATACAGGGTACATGTTAGTACTAATAAGAATTTAGGATGCATACAGAGTACATACATAGGAAATGCACATTTATGTAATTTTGTGATTATGAAAATCAATACTTAGTAATTAACAAAGAAAATTCAGAAATATTTTATTTTCCTTCAAAATTTGCAGGCTTTGGATTTTCATTTCAATAAATTATAATAATTTTGCTATCGACAGTACTACATTATTATTTTATATGTTTATGAGACTTCATAAGGGATAATATTTTAAGTAAGTCTACTAACTTACAACACCGTTATATAAGTTATATGTAATGATACTTTTTCGTCCTTATTTGCGCCATTTTCAATGTTCATAGCAAAACAAAACACTAAAAAGGTCTAACACCAATCTATCTATCAACCACTCTGTACTAGAATACTACCTACTAGAATGTACTTGTACAGTACTTGGTGCTTCTTATTAGTTCTTTGACGTCACTGAACTAAAAGAACTAATAAGAAGCAAAAGAGAAGGCACTATATCCTTTATAGAATCATCACATCAACTATCTCACTCGCACTCGTTTAAAGTTCCGACATAAACCGAGTGGCGCCGAGCGGAGATGTCGAACGTCACCGGCATTTCTTTAGTTCTGTCCGATTGGGAATGAATGTACTAATAGAACTAAGAGCGAATAAGATACGGAATAGTTCATTCTAGTACAGTACTGGGAATTAGTTCCTAATAGTACCTAGTACATGTACTACACAAGCCTAGTTATAAGATATTTATTACTGAGGATGAACGTAGGTCCGAAAAGCTTCTAAGCAATATAATAATTAGTGAAAGATATACAGTGTTTCATTTTTTATTACCTAAATTCTAATTTTCATTAATGATTGGGCCAAGTCGTTATATCAAATAGAATAATACTTTTAACGTAATAAATTTGATTACAGAAGCAAGTAACTTAGGAGACATCTGCAAGATCAACTTGCAATGCCAGTCTCGTCTCTCCGTGAATGCCATTTGTCAGGACGGCGTGTGCGCCTGTAAAGATGGAGCACATTTTGATGACGGAAGATGTTATGAAACTGCTAGTGAGTATATTTATGTTATGAATTTTTTGACACTATTGGATGTCGGGAACTGGATTTTACTTACTAGGAAGTGTAGATGTCAATCATACTTTGAACCACTCTAGATTAATCATTCCAATTGATCACACTCACCAATAGGCAACCTATTTGAATAGGTATTATTAACTAGGTAGGTATGTTGTATATGATACACATACATATGTGACCTTCTTTAAGAAGTGCATGACACAGAGGTTCGAATACGTGCTTATGAATCGACTCGATACTGGTATGAAAATCGTGTAAAAATTGATTTCAGTAGAGGAAGTTTATTGAATTGAACTACCTATATATACAACTTTCAAAAATTTTATGTCATGTGATAAGCATGGCACAGAGGAATTGGGAATGTTACCTAGATTTAAAGAATAGACCATTAAAGGTCACGTGGTCTTGTCTATGGATTTGCTTTTGCTTGGGGGGCAAGCAATCAGATTGCGCAAATCATCCTTGTAGGATGTTATGCCATAAGAGAAAAAAAAGAAAGTCAGACGACAAAATAATAACAAAATCGACACTTTTTGTTTTGATTATTAGGTATCTATTCTTTAGGCGTCCCACCTAATATTACACCGTAAACACTGTGAATGTGTTGTGTTGGGATGCCTGATGCCCCTCAATGATTTTTCTGTGACGTCATCCTTTAATGGTCTATACTCTTAACCAAGCCTTGAGTCAATTCATAAGCGTCAAAACTGTGTGTCGTGCACTCCTTAAGGATGTTCACATATGTATGTGTATCATAATATACAACATACCTACCTACCTAGTTAATAATACCTATACAAATAGGTTGACTATCTGTGAGTGTGATCAATTTGGAATGATTAATCTAGAGTGGTTCAAAATATGATGGCTAGTGAGTAACTTATCATTATTTTTTTCAACTGTGAGTAACTTCATTTTGTGCCTATTAATATTCAATGCCGTATTTATTGGCATTGCTGGCTTTTCTTAAACTCATCCTTAGGTAGATTTTGCATATTTCTTTCACTATTTAGCACAAAGAGATGATAATTCATCATTTTCCCTTGTGCAGTTGCAGCATTGTGGATTGTGTTGTCTATAGTCAATTGTAATTAAATGTTACAACAGTAAAAAAATTCATATTACAAAAAATTCACACGTTACTTCATTTTACTATCAGAGCCATCTATTGATTACTTTAATGACTAATCAATTCTCATTTGATTTTCTTTGCAGTTATTGGACAAAGCTGTCAGGTGACACAGAACTGTTATTTGGGGCCAGACGAGTCAATCAGCAACCAGGCTTACTGCGTCAAAGGAATCTGCACTTGCAGTCTTCTTCACAGCCCCAGAGATGGAGGCACAAGGTAAAAAAATAAACCAAAAGCAAAATGGATCGACTCGCGTCCATCCAATTCAAAACGTTTTATTGTGGGCATAATAATAGCTGGAACTGCCAATTAGAATCGTCCAATCTCCATTATATTCATAATTTCCAAATTGTGTAATTTTTTTTTTTATTTAATTTAATCCAAATTTTATGTTTTTATTATTGACATTCACTATTTTTTTTTCATCTAATTTTATTCAGCTAATTTTATTTCTTGACTCAAAATCCATAACTGACATTTTCTTTTGACTATTTATTATTACTTGAAACAGACTCATTTTACAATTTTTCATTTGTTTGACTATCTTTTAAAAAATTTTTCATTCCTTTTGTTCAGGAATATTTATATAATTTGTAATCAATTTATGTGCATGCTGCTACAAGCTGTATTTTTGTCATTGTCTATCAAATTGTTGTTTTTTTTTACATGTAAAAGGCTCTGCTGTATAAAAATGTAAATAAATAAATAAATATTATATTTTGTAAAATTTTATTTGTATGTTTCCCATTTAAAAAAAATCTAACTCGCATAGTTAGTAGGTCTTGGATAAATCAAGAGATCCTCGATACGAATTTTCGTATCGCTTACCTTCTCTGCTTTTATGATACTTACTTACTTACTAGTCAGCCATCTCTCCACTGCTGGATATAGGCCTCTTCCAAAGTCTCAGTCCTGTGCCTTCTGTATCCATTTGCTTCCCGCGCTTGGAGTAATGTCGTCAGTCCATCTCTTTTGTGGTCTGCCGATGCTTCTTTTGCTACTCCATGGCCGCCATTTGAGGATTCTATGAGTCCATCTACCGTCGTTTTGTCTCGCAACATGACCCGCCCATTGCCACTTAAGCTTTGCAACACGATCCATTTTATGATACATGCATCCTTAACTCCACTATTATTCTGTTATTAGACATTTTTTTTTAATTCTTCCCAGATGTTTGAAAGATGCGGATTTGGGAGATACATGTGAAGACGATCCACACTGCACAGCAGCCAACACAAGATGCCACGGAGTGTGTAGATGTCAGGAAGGCTATGTGGCATATGAGATGGAGAAGAGATGTCTGAAAGGTAAAGAAATACTGGATAAATTCATAATATTATTTTGCATTTAAATGAATAAAAAAGGACAGCATACCGACATTTGTGGAAGGCCTTGTAAAGTTCTTATAGACAACTTGAAGTATAGATTCGGTCATGCTATGCTATTTTTTGTCTGGCCACAGTGTCGGATATCGACCGTAGCATAAAATCTTTTTGTTGTATTGTTTATTATTGTAAAAAATCTTGTAACAGGCACAGCCAAGTGTTGTTCAATATTTTCTCATTCTTCTTCTTGCTTTTTTCAAGTGTAGTACAACCATACAGCATACAGCAACTACCAGTCAATACCACGTTTATTTCAAATATTATGCATATAAGTTGTGTTACGTGTTTATTGTTCTTTTCATAATAAATGCTAATGCATAATAAATTGAACTGATTCCAAATAATTGTAAGAAGTTAAAATACTGTGATTAAAAGGAACGAAATAAAACAGTAATATTTTACTTACATGAAAATATGCTTTTCATTAAGTTTATTCACCTTGTATAAGTTAACAATAAATGTTAGTAATGTGTATTAGTACTTAGACTAAAATGTGTTATCAACTAAACGTTCAGAAGAGCTCTAAAGAACTCTCTGCTTATCTATTCTTACCACAGTCTGAAATGTCCAACTAACTAGGAAACATTCATCGCCATCTACCTATCATAGTATAAAACTAATGTCTAACTAGCTACCGAGGTGTTTAGTAATTATCTTCTACATGTGCTTCTCGATACTTCCGGTAGATGTTGCCACAATAGTCTAAAAATAGTGATTTTACTACAAATTCCCGTTTCAACATACTTGAAAACAAGGAAGGAATCAAAACCATGTACAGTCCACCATACAAGGGAAAATTACTGGAATTCTCTCCTTAGTTGCAATAACTGGCTGGACCACAAAGGGAACATAAATCATCCATCATCATCCAAATACTATATATGTCTACAAAACAAATTTAATTTAAGTCCTTGGAACGGAATAGGTTTTCCAGTATATTTTATTCATTCAATCTCTACTATACAATGATCACAATACAGTGGCACCTTGACATAGGTACGAGTTTAATTCGTTCCACAACCTTGCTCGTATTTCAAAATACTCGTATCTTTAAGCAAATTTCCCCATTGAAGTTTTTTTTTTTTTTTATTTATTCTATTTTTCACAATTACAAATAAAAACAAAACTTAACATAATATTGAACTAGGTACTGCCATTAATCCGTTCCGGCTACCAAAATGTCACCCCAGTTATTTTTGTTACTATTGAATAAGAAAAATGTATTTATAAATGACAAATATTGTACGAAACCATAATAAAAGAGAATGTAAAGAAATAAACTAGATTTATTAAGTGTTACTTTCGCTTAATTTTCGTCACTGATTTTCTCTTCAATGGTTTTTGACTTTTTCGCCACGCTTTTCTCACTTTCACCTGTAGGCCGTTCAAAAAAAATTTTCAAATGGTGATAAAAATGAACATTTTCAAATATAATAAGTACTTACCATAATATTTCTAATTTACTGTTCTATTTTTTGAACTGATTTTTTTTGTGATTGTTCTCCATTGTACAGTGTTTTTGTGGTGCTTTGGAATGCAAACCACATCAATATTGTCCAGAAAAATCTAATATATAAAATTCTCATGTCACAGTGTTTGTTATCATACAGTTCTGAAACGGCTGGACCAATTTTGATGAAATTTTGTGTGCTCATCGGGCAGGTCTGAGAATCGGCCAACATCTATTTTTCATACCCCTAAAAGTTAAAGGTGGTCAACTCCGATTTTTTTTTTTTGGTCAATTTTTTTTATTGTGAGGCATTAAAAAATACATGCAGCCCTAAATTTTCACCCTTCTACCATCAACCCGTATTTTTTAATAGCGATATTAGTATATGGCAAAACAATGTTTGCCGGGTCAGCTAGTAATAATATAAAAATCAAAGATAAAATGAGATAGAGATGTTTGAGTATTGCCAGATTAAAATTAAAAAATATTTTTTTACAGAGGCAATTTCTTTGGGAGACCCTTGTGAAATAGAGAGTCAATGCACTTCCAGATTAAATGGCACGACATGCGAAGAGCAAGAATGTAGATGTACCTGGGGATTCCATGACGTCAATGGAAGCTGTTGGACCACAAAGTATAATGGACAAAGATGTATCAGAGATCAGGTAAATTCACTTACATTATCATATTTAACTTCTAACAGTGTTACTCAGCTCCGTCTTCACAATAAGGGCACAGGGACACACACAATTTTAAGGGGGGTCCTGATATGGAAACTGAGATCTAAAAAACAAGGTCCTCAATTTTGTAAAATGGATCAAAAATACCAAAATTTTAGATTCTGAGAAAATACTCATAAACAAAAACGAAGCGATCGTCATACATTCCAGATAATCTATTTAAAAAATCTCGCGACGAGATAGAAATTTTGAATGTCTGGAAAATGATGAAAGTTTAGAGTCTGAGACCTAAAAGAAGGAAGAGACAATGAAAAAAAAAAGGATGATGACGAGTGCTTGTGATTGAATGAAGAAAAGTAAGAAAATGTGTATGTTCAAGAACCGCATGATTTTAAACGACAGCTGTAAGTTGAGTAAGAGAAATCAGCATGTACGCATAAGAAATTGCAGTATGAATGTGGAGAAAATGTAAAAGTATGAAATGAGGTGTTCACATTTGGCGAATATCATCAGGCGGATTTCAAAATATATCGCCAGGCGAAAAAACAAAAATCGCCGGACACCCATTGATCGTCACACCTCTTCACACACAGTCCACCGATATAGAAACGATCTGTCAGATGCGCTTTGATTTTGACATTATTTTCAAAATGGCAGACGTTGAGATGGAGATCGCGAAGTGTTTATTATTAGTCGAAAACGTTAAAGTAGAGGTTATAAGGCGCCTTTCAATTAAGGAAACAAACGCCACAAACCAACAACAAAGATAATAGCTGTCACAAAGTGGGAAAAATTATAAAATTTATAGGTTATAAAGTTTTTACCCTAGATATGGACGCCGCGCCCATCTACGCATGGGCGAATAGCTCCACCAAATTAAAATATTGAAAGGTGGTCAACTTGAGACAATATCGTTCTCACTAGTTTTTATCGTTTCAGACTAGCTGTCATTTTGTTCACACGGTTCAAATGGCTGACGATATTTTGGAGTCCTGGCAATATTCGCCAAATGTGAACACCACATAAGGATTAATCAAAGATCTTAACAAGGCGAAAGATCTCTCTCTCAAGAATAAATCATATAATGGAAAAAAAACAATTGTTTTTTTAATTTTGTTAGAAAACATCTTACTAATAATGAACATTTTTTGAATTTTCAGGAATGCATAATGGAGGATACAAATCTCCCAGGTAAATGCAAGAAGGGAATTTGCACCTGCAAGGAATGTTCCAGTGCCTCTACAGGAGATTCTGGAAGTTTCGTAGAGCCGTCACGTCTCATGATTATTGTATTGCCCATCACTATTTTAATGTCATACCAACAGGGGACGTAACAAATGAAATATGCTTTAAAAATAAAAGATCGGCCAAATATAGTTTATCAAATAATGTTTTAATGCTTGCTCATTATTCGAGACTAGATTATAATTATATCCATCGTCCAGCTCTGTAAATCAACATGTGGAAAATTTTTATTTAATTGTTAATACACACAATCAACACCACTCGATCAATTCCACAAAAAAATAAAATTCATTTTATTTTATTTTTATTTATTACACTAATAATTTACAAATCTTATACATATTTTCATTGATGCTGCCCAACTAGGTATAACCTGTTCTAGGGCAAATATCTCACAAACATATCAATCATATTGAAACATATACGCAATCACAAAAAGCATTCATCTCCTATATTTACACAATCACATTCATAATTTTTCAAATACGTTTACCCAACATAATTTTTTCTTGTAGAGAGATAGTGCTGTTTGCATTTGTACGGCTCATATGTAAATTTTTTCTCTGATTGTGGATCTTTTGATATGTTCTTTTTTTTAATGTATAAAAAAAGCTTATTATTAATAGCTGTTAACAAATGAATAAATAAATAAATAAATAAAATAACAAGAAAAACACTGCTGCAAACTGTCCATACATGAAACAACACACAAGCAAACCATTTCTCCATAAAACCAGAAAAAAACAACATATCCCTCAAGCACACACATCACAAATCCCACACCACATACTAACACACGTATATCACCCCACATAAAACACAAAACAGATCATGGAACAAATCCTAAGATTTATGTTGAACAATTATACTTAACTCAGATTTGTTTATAAATTATCTGCTGTATGTAATATAATATTAATAATCTCGGTGATCCGACAAACATTTTGCAGAGCAGTGTCAGACTATCGAATTTGACGGATTATAGAGTACTGCCTAAGACCCTCGTTGATGGGTTAGTTGGAAGATATTGCGCTTCAGCGAAAAACTCGCCCATTGCACAAAATTATGTGTTCAGTGGTAATGTTGTCATGTTTTTTTTTTATTCTTTGTATACAAATTTTGTGCAAGAAAGATTATTATTATTATTGTTAGTTATTATTACCCTCTATAGTCTGGAATTTTTTACAAACAAGTACCTACATACCTTGTAATCTGACAAATTATAGATTCAAAGGTTTTATATGTTATACATACTCAGAAGTACAAATCATACTTATGTATGTCAATTATCGCAAAGGCGCAATTCTTCCAAATAACCCAAAATTTAAAAAGAAGAATTAAAATTCTCAAAACTAGAAAACGATCTTCATGAAAGAAATTAAAATTCTCAATCTCATTGAACAGAACTGATTTTCTTAATTCAAGAAGTTTTTTTCATATCACAGCGTCTTGTATCGTTGAGGTTCTCGGGTTTGCTGCGCGGATCTTCGTCGTTCTTTCTTCTAGCTTTCGGCTTCAACATCGAAGTTGAATTTATTTATTTTTCTAAAGAACAAACAGTCAATTACAGAAAAACTGCAACAATGCAACATTATACAGAGATTGTGGACCAAAATAGTTTGATATAAGTAAAATTCTTTTATTGATAGAATAAAATCTGTACCTGAGAGCCATTAGGACTTAAGTGCATTTTTGACAAAAATGCCAAAGTTACGAGAAAAGCGAAAATAACACATAAGTCGTGAGTCTTAAGTACAGAAATGCTTAGGGTCTATGTAATAAGCTGTATATACTATATACATCTTATTACAAGTAAAATGTTGAGATTTTTTCGATTAAAAAATTGAATTTGAAAATGGCATTTTAGTACTTACATAAGTGAGTACTAAAATGCCATTTTTCAAATTCAAGCGAAACTTGGACGTGGTTGAAAAAGGATGAGAGTGGAATAAATGCTGTGGAGATGCATTCACTGAGAAGAATGGTTGGTAAAACGTTGCAAGATGGAGTGAAGAATGAGGATATCAGGAGAATGAGCGGATGTGAGAGGAGTGTTGTGGACAGAATGCGTGTAAACAAGTTGAGATGGTTTGGACATGTTGACCGATTGCAAGATGAAAGGATGACGAAGAGGATGTATTTATCTGAAAGAAGGGGTGTGAGGAAGTGCGGACGTCCAAGAACCACGTGGCTTGATCACGTGGACCAAATTCTTAAGGACGGACACGTGCTGAGTAAGAGAAATCGGCGTGCATGTATGAGAAACTGGATGAATGTAGAGGAAGCGAAAGAAGTATGTAAGGATAGATCTATATGGCGTTCCGTTCTATCTGCCTACCCCTCCTGGGACATGGCGTGAGGGTATAGTATAGTATAGTAGTATTTTAGTACTTAAGACTAAATGGCTCTCATGTACAGAAATCATACTATTATTTCAGAGTACAATGATAGTATTATACAAAAAAAAATCAATAATTAATTTTGTCCAGGTTTTACTAATCATTCATGTCTTATTTTATATTAGTTTTACTAGTAATAATAATTATAAAGAAATAAATTTTAATGGGCCACTTGCAGTCGTGGGGGATTTTGATAAAAATGATCGAATCAAGTAAATTTGAGGTTGGAAAACACAAATTTGTCAGTTAATTTTTTTTAAATATCTAAATTATGGAGAATTTCCAAAAATAAAACTCAAAATTTTTGACGTTTGGCAAAACACTCTAAATGGCTTTTGACAGCTGATGACGTCACGGAGTCCCATGTGTGTATGAGATTATAATCTGTGGTGCGAAAGTAATTATGATTCACGGGATTCCGTGACGTCACAGCGCCGCCATATTGTTTTTGATCACTCCGATAAAATACAATTTTTAAAAGCTAATATCTAAGAAAATAGTGCAAGAAATAAATTGTGGTTGTGTTTCTTTCATACTAATTTACAATTTTATGTAATAAAAAAAAATCTGCAAGTGGCCCATTATAAAAAATAAAACACAACAAATGGTACCAAATATTGTATATATTATTATTCTTAAATTATTTTTATAATATGTACATTGTTTTATAAATAAGTTTAAGTAAGAGTATAAGATGTAATAATATATGTGTCGCCAACTTTCGAAACACGCTGTAACACATTTTCACAAAAATTGAGTTATATATTATGTCATTGGATTCGTAATTAAATATTCTATAACCGTAGGAAATTGTTTCTTTCAAAACATCAACCATTTGTACAATAAAATGATGATAAGAAAAGAATCCCGATATATCCCTTTATGTGTCTTTTAATATCCTCTATAACTCAACCAAACAAAAGGAGTTATTTTTATGTATCTATACAAAATGAACAGTTTATTTTTATTCAATAGCAAAATTTATTTCAAAATTGAACTGTTGTAACAATCTTATAATTAGCAAACTTGTTTGACTTCTGGAAAGTACGTTAAATATTTGTGTAATACTTTTTATCGGAATTCTCAGATTTACAAAATGTGTTATAGCGGATTTCGAATTTCAGCGACGATACATTTATTTGCGTAGCTTGATTTAGATTTAAAAATATAAAATTGAAAGCCGTATTAATCTGATTATCCCATAATAGATTCTCTATTAGGGTGAACATTTGAAGAGTACATGTCAGAAACAAGCCTATTCCATTTTTTTTTATCATAAAACATAATTTCCATTTTTATACCATCACAAAATTGAACATGAAACCCCTTTACATCTACTCACAGAATGTGAACCAATAATGCAAACAAGAGCCAAAACAATTGGCTCACACTTCTCTGATCAAGAACAGATCAAAGGAACTAACCCACACAAAATTTGGAATTTCTTTTAAGTTTTAGGCTTGTGGGAAGACATCTAAGGACTAAATCCCACAATGGACTACATCTAGAAGTCGAGGTCGGCAAGGTCTTTGGATGGAAAAAGAAAAAAAAACTATCATGACATTTCGCGGAAGTGTAATAGCTAACAGAATAGCTACATCTAATTCACTCGTTAGTCATCCCGTCCGTGCCAATAAAGTTAAGATTTTCAGGATGGGTGGCATACCTTTTCGCTGAATTAAGATTCGTTATCTTAATCGTAATGTTTAAGGAATACTTGCCTTTACAGAACGCTCGAAAATGTAAATTAACATTATAGAGTAAGAGGTACATTCTTGATTCATCTGTCATTCTCGATATATCAACTAGTTTCTTTCTCCACTAATAATTCCAGAATGATATTTAATATAGATGCAACGAATATTAGGCAACTATTCGGTTTTCAGCCTATTTGGCAACATTTTTACTATTCGGCCGAATACCGAATGTTTAGTCTATTATTCGGTATTCTGCCGAATAGCTTAAATGTAAAACTGGAAGGAACTAATATTAGCTTGTAGATTGTTGCTATTTCATTGTCAGCTGCAGATGCATAATTTTATTAATCCTCAAATATCTAATTAATTAATTTAATTTGATATTGAGTGAAACAATATAACATTATTATTGTTATTATTAATGTTGGAACACAAAAATTTCAAAAAAATGTACCGCCCTGCAAGTCTAGTACATAATATGTCTATGATATACCTACACGAAGATGCGCGGTCGGGTGTACCGCACGCTCTCACCTTTATTTTGCCGAATATTCGGTTATTGATCATTATATACTATTCATTGATCTTATATACTATTCATTGCACCTCTAGTATTTAAGAAATCGTTGGAGGATTTTTGTCAAAAAAACAATAAGTTTTCGTTAACCCTTACACTAAACATTAACTTAAATCGTGGAAATCGTCGACTGCGGGTGGAATTGAACACGAGATCTTTCAATTAAAGTCCAAGGCTCTACCATCGGGGGACTGAACACCTTAATATTGAGTTCTATCAACGTTCTTCATAAAAATTTTTTTTTTTTTAGTTTTTGGCATGTATTCTTCACTGGCTTTCATGCATGCAAGTGCCAGTGTACTTAATACGTACCATTTTTTTATAATTAGAGTGTGTCCTATAGATTTACTTGTACATGTAGCTGTTTAATTTTTTTCCATAAAACTTCAATTAAAATGTGGTCTCAATAATGTCAACTTCACATAGAATTTGACAATAATGTCAACTTCACATGGAATTTGACAATAATGACAACTTCACATGGAATGTGACAATAATGACAACTTCACATGGAATGTGACAGTAATGTCAACTTCACATGGAATGTGACAATAATGTCAACTTCACATGGAATGTGACAATAATGTCAACTTCACATGGAATTTGACAATAATGTCAACTTCACATGGAATTTGACAATAATGTCAAATTCTTCTTCTTTGGTTGGCTTTTCACCAATTTTAAGTTTATGTTATGAATTTTTTAACACAATTGGATGTCGTGAACTGGATTTTACTTACTAGAAGTTTAGATGTCAATCATATTAAGTTTATCAAATTGAACTATATAATATACAACTTTAAAAATTTCGAGTCGTGTGATAAGCGTGACACAGAGAAATTGGGAATGTTACCTAGGTTTAAAGAGTACCTACTCTTAACCAAGCCTTGAGTCGATTCATAAGCGTCGAATCTCTGTGTCATGCACTCCTAAAGGAAGTTCACATATGTATGTGTATCATATACAACATACCTACCTAGCTAATAATACCTATTCAAATAGGTTGACTTTTGGTGAGTGCTGAACCAATTGGAATGATTTATTCTAGAGTGGTTCAAAATATGATTGACCAATTTAGAGTGCTTTCGCCAGGTAACAGTCTGATCTCTTTATTCTTTATATAGGAGCAGAGTGTAACCTAAAACTCATAGATACAGCATAATCATAATCCAAAGAGTTTTGATATCATTGAGTTCCAAAAACCTGGTGAGCAGTTTGAATACAAAATGTCAAATTTACATAAGATGTGACAATAGCGTCAACCTGACACAGATTGTGACAATATTGCAATAGACAAAATTATGTAAAACAGTTTAATATCAATATTGGAAGCTATTTCAAACCTTATCTATTTTCCATGGACGGCGTACCCGAGGTGGAAGGGGACATTAGAGTAGCCTCCAAAAGTGAGCAAAATTTATAATTGAACATTTTTGCAAAAGGGTAGATATAATATTATAGTTAAGCAAAATGTTGATAGTCAATATAAAGACAATATACTTTTTTACAAAAATGATCAGTTATCATTCGATTTATTTACCAGGTAACACAAATCATCACTAACAATAATATGTACCGACATATTTTAATACAAAGACATTGTATATAAAAAAACTGTGAAGTTTTTGACCAAATTCAAACAAATATTGACTGTGCTCAGGACAAAGGCATCAAACTACAATTTTGGCAAAAGTCATTTTATGTTTTCAACTCAATCATTTGTATCTTGTACACATTCTGGTTAAAGGATTCAATCCCCAAACGTCTATAGTTTTTATAGAAAAAGCAATATATATTTTTTTTAGCTAGGACTTAATTGCAAATATCCAATAGGATAAAGGACTCAAACAGCATGAGTTTCATTATTAACACCAAAAAATTTCATCCAGACATAATTTTACAGCGAGATAAAAGGCATCAAACCACATAACCCCAAACATGTGACATACATTTATCTCTTTTACATGTTGCTTAAGTCTGTTAGTACTAAACGCAAATTAGTGGATGGCCCTGAGAAAAATTGAATAGAAGTCTGTTAGTACAAAGGACTTAAATCATTTTTTTTTTAATATTTTGCTTATAACTTGATAATTCCTGAATATATTCTCTTGATTTTTTATGACATAATATAAAAACTCCATTAGAAAAAGATGGTAAAATAATAATGACAATAATTTAACATTTTCTTTATCTTACAGTTTTTTGCTTCTCCTAAAATTGTACCAAAAAGGTTTGAGCCTATACCAGTCAATATAATATGCCTTTTGTCAATACAGTCTATGTTCCTATCAAAAAATAAAATGTGCTATGTGAGAGACTGTGATGTCCTTTTCTAACATATTGCCATTGAATAAGATTATGGTAAGTCTATGTAGTACATACTAACTATGTGTTGGAAAGGGACAATAATACCCTATCATATACTATCTCAGATGGCAAGATTTTTTTTTTAATGAAGTGCACAATTTTGTTATGATGTCTTTATTTTAATAACTCAATTAATTGAAAATATAAGTGATTTATAAACACATTTTTTTACCTGTTAAGAGATTTTATTAAATTAAATTATAATATATAAACAATGATTTGTATTTTATATTCATAAGTTACATAAATAATTAATATGTGAATTGCCAATTATTATTTAATTGAATAAATTTGTTCTTTTCGTTTTGAAATCAACATTGTTTTCATTATATAATATGTAACATAAATCCTCTTTTGAAATACATCTAGTAGACCATTAAAGGATGACGTCACGGAAAGATGTTTGGAGGACAACAACGGAACAAAAATAAAAAGGTGTTATCTCTTTCTAACTAAGCATTGTCATGAAGGTATTATCCTTCCAACTGTCAGTATTGCAAAATCACTCAATATTGGGTGGAACACCTAAAGAATACCTAATTATCAAAATAAACCGTCAGTGTCGATTTTGTTATTATTTTGTCGTCGGACTTTCTTTTTTTTTCTCTTATGGCATACTATCTTACAAGGATGATTTGCGCAATCTGACGGTTTGCCCTCCAAGCAAATCCATAGACAAGACCACGTGACCTTTAATGGTCTATTTGAAATATGTTTCATTTTTAAAAATGAAAATATTATCTAATAATGATTCAAAATAGCAAAATTTTAATAGTGTTTTTAGTTTCAATAGTTTTACAAAGATTACTGTTTTTTGAGTGTTAAATTATTTTCAAACTAATTAAAAATTACAAATTTGAAAACAAATGAACTTGTTAACCTAGTGAGGCTGCTGCAACTTAATTGTAACCATGTTAAGAAAAAATGTATGTTGATATTTTGTATTTATGCGCAATAAAAGAATTTCTATTCTATTCTAGTGGATAAAATTTCTGACAATTAAAACACCTACAATTATTGGAACTCACATAATTGTTTCATATTTCAAATTTGTGACAATTACAAATGCATTCAATTTTTTTAATAGATAAATTAAGATTATTAAATATATTAAAATTTGATAATAACAATAATTAAATTTAAAAAAAAAAACTGAAAATGCCCCCTTGCGGTGCTTTGTACCACAAAACGGTGCTAAATAAATTGTCTAGCTAACTTGTTCCAGGTTGTATGGTCGTGGTCTGGTGGGCAGAAAGTATCTCGGAAAATTTTCAGACCATGGCCGTACAGCCAAGAAAAAGTTAGTTCATACAGCTATAATTGTTTGGAATAACTGCTTACAGTTTTTTTTTATCATCATTAGGAAGATGAGCGGATGCGAAAAGAGTTTTGTGAATAGAATGAGTGCAAATAAGTTATAAACTACATGGTTTGATCTGGTGGATCAAATTCTCAAAGAGGTATGAATGTGGAAGAAGCAAAAGAAGTATGTAGGAATAGATCTATATGGTGTTCCGTCTTCTCTGCCTACCCCACTTGAAATACAGCATGAGAAATAGTAAAGGTAAATTTTGGTTTCACTATTCGGTTTAATTCATAAGTCTTTCTCACTTCTTCCGATTAGATTTTAAACAAAATTTATTTATTTATTTTATTTTTCTTACACGTTATCATTCACATAACAAAATCAACAAATCAGTTTACATAAGAAAAAATGTGATGATATGCAGCAGTGGCGAGATTATCACTATATAGTGATTTCTTCCATCTAACCACGTCACATTAACGCTAAACACAAATAAAAATAATAAATACACAAACAAGAAGAAAAATCTCTACATAAATCAAAATGAGAAAAAAATCTACAATCCACACACCTAACACTATTATTGTTGCATTAGTAAGCATTGCGATATGTGATTAGTATCAGATACAGTGGTACCTCGACATAAGACAACCTTGCTCGTATTTCAAATTACTCGTATCTCAAAGCAAATTTCCCCATTGAAATTAATTACATACATACATACCATCACGCCGTTTCCCTCGCGGGGTAGGCAGAAAGGATCGAGCGCCACTTCCTTCTATCTTTGCATACATCTTTCGCTTCCGTCACTGTCATACAATTCCTCATGCATGCTCTCCTGTTCAATGTGCTCAACACGTGACCGTCCTGTAGGATTTGATTTAAATGATCTTGCCATTTAATCCTCGGACGTCCACGTCTCCGAGCACCATTCCTCTCAGCAAAATATATCTTCTTAGTCATTCTGTCCTCATTCATTCTTTCCACGTGCTCAAACATTCATCCTTGTTATTACACCAACTTTCATTCTACATTCCTTTCGTATATCACTGTTACGCACACGATCTCTCAGACTTTTACCACACATCTTTCTCAACGATCTCATTTCCACTGCATTTATGCCACTTTCATCCTTCTTTAACCATGTCCACGTCTCACTTGCATACATAAGTGTTGGCACTAAGATAGCAGAGTGCACCAACCTTTTAGCTGTGGTGGATATGTTTCTATTTGCAATTATTGGTCGGATTGCACCATTTACCTTATTGCCAGCAACTTTTCTCCTTTCAATATCGCTTTCACACTTCCCATCTCTCGTGAACAAACTAACTACGTGAACAAACTACCTAAGAAATTAATTGAACTGCCATTAATCCGTTCCAGCCCCCAAAATGACACCCCAGTTATTTTTGTTACTGAATAACTGGGTTGAAAATGTATATATAAATGACAATAATATTGTACAAAAAGAGAATGTAAAGAAATAAACTAGATTTACAAAGAGTTACTTTCGCTTAATTTTCGTCATTGCTTTTCTCTAATTCATTCTTTTTGCACATCATTATATAACAGTGTTAACAAAATATAAAATTTAAGAACTAAGACGATATGCAGTGGCAAGATTATCACTATAAAGTGATTTCTTCCATCTCTTCACTAGTCTTTGCCTTTTTTCGCCACGCTTTCCTCACTTTCACCTGTAGGCCCAGCATTAAATATGTGATTTTATATATAATGCAAATTGTACATATTGTTTATGCAATAAAGAGTAGTATTATTATCATTCTCTGAATTATTTTTTATACAAATATTAAACTCAAACAGTTTTTCATCGCTCTGTGCCCTTTTAAGACCACCTAAAACAGTTTTTCTAAACTTGGTCAGAAAAATATTACATACAAAAAAAATTCACTAGGCACTGTGAATATTCTTCTACGAGATTTTTATTTATTTATTTATTTATTTTACATAATAAACGGCTGTATCAGCCTTTACAAATAATACAAATAAAAAGAAACAGTCAAGAGAAATAATGCATAAAGAGAAAAACAATAGGTATACAAAAAGAAAAAAAGAAATAACATAATTATGTAGAGTAGAAATCAGCTAAGGATGCCAAAGTCAATAGTATGACCATGATGTAAATACACAAAAATATTATAGGATTTAATTAATTTTTATCATTACTTGTGTTGTAATAATTTAAATCTACACAATATAAAATATTATATCTCCAATATTATTATTATGCGCGTACCAATACCTACCATTGCATCAATACCATGCGGTTTTTATGGATCCATATTATTAGAAATTTTCTGAATAGGTGAATGTATGATCTTGGGAAAGAAAAATTTAAACAAAATTCTGGAAAATATATTTTATTTCTTCTTTATTTATTACAATTCACATTTTAAAAACTATTTATTGATATATTAACGGCGGCAAACAATTGGAGCAAGACATGAACAACAAATAACGAAGAATAAAATGTAAACAGCAATCAAATTATAACAAATCAAACAAAATATAGCAAAACATTTTTATAATTAGTTAAGTCAAATAATAATATTAAAGAAGAAAAAATCAAGATACTAGAGTTTTGGTCATAATATTGTTAATTTCATCTTTTTATTTATATATTCACGTCGTGAGCCTCTTACATGTTATAAAATACAAAAAAAAATCATATTAAACAACTATAAAAGAAAAATTTATCTATATATTATAATTATATTAAAAACGATACACAAACTCAACCACCAAACACACTCAAGTAGGAAATAATGTCGTTAATATTTTGCTACCTATTTTGTTATACAGCTATTCATCACAATCAGATGTATAATCAGTTTCGCCGTCGTCATCAGACACTCTGAAAACTAAGTTACTGTCATCGGTGAAGTTATCAAAGGCAACTTCTCGATCCCAATACTGATTTTCAATATTGCATACATGCCTGCAGACATTACCCCACTCAACGCTGGTGATTGACGACACCTTTTCTTTCACTAACATTTCGATGGAATTCAATGTCATGTCGACATTCCTCGAAGATACATGACCCTTTATGATTGCCCATATTTTTTCAATAGGATTAAGGTCTGGGTGATATGGTGGAAGTCGCAACACATCATGACCATTTTCAGTAAATAGCTTGTCGACAGCGAATTCCTTAAATTTATTTTTATGCAAGCATACGAGTTCATAGAGTTCTGGTTTCAAAATATCACTCGGAAAGTAAATACCTTTCCGAGTTAACCATTGCTGCATATCAGCTTTCTTGGAATTCGATGTCGGTGCTGGATATACCACCTTGTTATGGTATGACGCATTATCTATAATCACCACAGACCTGGGTTCCAGATTAGGAATCAATTTTTCCGTCAACCATTTTTGATAATTAGCAAATTCATGTCGTCATGGTAATCACCAGTCTTTTGGTGGGATTTATACATTAATAATGCATCAGGTATAAAACCTTTTTCACTACCGGCATGCACAATAATGAAGCGGGATCCTTTCGAATTTGGGACTTTAATACCTTCACCTAAATTATCATTCCATGAAACTGATGACACATGAGTTGTGTGAACGTATGTCTCATCAGTATAAACAATAGGCCTCCCTTCTGCGCGATATTTTTTCATTGTCCTTAAAAAAAATATTCGTTTGCGTACGATATCTGGTTTCTCCTGCAACACACTCAAATTATCTTTGGTTTTGCGCCACCGAAATCCAATACTTTTGATTATTCTCGCCAGTGATGACTTAGAGCCCTCAAAGCCTATGGCTTCTTGTAGAACGGACAATATTCTTGGTACTGTAGGAAGCATTTTTTCCTTTATGTGGAAGTCGTATATTACCCGTCTTATCAAACACTCGTCAAAACCATCGGGAGTGAATCGACTTATGCGATTTCTCTTCCTTTTTGGCGATAAAATAGCATCGTCTTTGCCGTTTGTTTTTAGAGACAATGCTAAAGATCGCACAGTTCTGGAGGATACGCCAGTATGAGCTGCAACTTCCTCGGTAAGGCTGATCTGGAACAAATATGTGGACCACAATTTAATAATCAATACAATGGGAATTGGATGCACATTATCTTTTGATACAAAATATTTTCAAAATTATTGATTACATAACCCTGTAGAAGGTCATTTCAGTATTTAAAATTAATATTACATTGCATACTTATTGTTTGTGATTGTGTTATCGTACTTAACATAATAAATGTATTGTACGTAGTGTTCTGTTGACTTAAATAAATAAAATAAATATTAATTATTTAAAATACTTATACTTTGGCAAAATAAAAATAAAACTACTATTACTACTACATCATTACGGCATATCCCACAAGTGAGCTAGCCAGCAGAACAGTTGTTTATTAAATTATTTACATTTAAAAATATATCGTACGCAAACATTATAACTTACAGCTTTGGTAGATACGTTGGACGCTTCATTGTCATAAGCATCTACAGGGTTTTCAGAGATCTGAAAAAAATGTAAAGATTCTATTAAAAAAATGAAACAATTGATTTGTGCGTAAATTAATCATTATTATTGATTGAAAAAGAAGCGTTGTACAAAAGATTATTAATACAAATACTTTTTTTTCATCTCTTAACACCACTTCTTGATGGCCAAAGAGTAACGATTATAATAATAATATATAATTCTGTAATATATTATATTATCTAATGACATTATTATAAAATTATTCAAACTGATCGATTATTATAGTTACTAATACATATATTTGATCAAAATAAATGTTATATTGTTTATTAATAAAAAACTTAATTAAAAAATATAATTACCTTCTTCTTCAACGTTTCACGTTTGTCCTGCATGTGTGTAAAAACATTTAAAATGACTTCTTTGGATTGTCTGCACAAAGGTCTTCCTTTTCCTAACTTCGAACACATAGTCACACTAAAAAACGGCAAAACAACAAACGTGCACTCACTCCGATAGATAGATACGTACTGAAGTGAGAGTGGTGGTGGGTTTCCTTAGTTACTAAAATGATGTTAACCAATCAACGAGCACCATTTACTAATACATGCATGTACGTAAATACTACACAAGACATTTTGTTTATGTGTTAAATTGGAATCCCTAATTGAATTCTACTTTACTACCAGTCAATTTCTAATAGGTAAGTACTGGTATAAACAATGAGATAAAAAAAATATAAACACTAATACAAGTTTAAAAGACGGAAAAAATATATATACATATTATATTCATAAAATGGAAGGGTATATATATTATTTAGTAGCAGTAAACAGCAGGTGCAAAAATATTATTTAGAAAAAGTATATCAAAGAGATATCAAACTCTGTAAACTACAATTTTTTCTTACAGATATGACATTCAAAAGATTTTTCATCACTTTGCTCCCTTCATAAGAATTTAAGGTGATACATTGATGAAACTTTTTATATTTCATCATGGTAAATTTTTTTATGACGTACCAAACTTTTGGAACTATTAAGTTTTTTCTTACAAATATGGCAATCAAAAGATTTTTCACCACTGTGAATGTTTTTATGAGATACCAAACTTTGGGAACTGCTAAGTTTTTTCTTACAAATATCACATTCAAAAGGTTTTACACCGGTATGAATTTTTTTATGAGATGCCAAACTTTGATAACTACTAAGTTTTTTCCTACAAATATTACACTCAAAAGGTTTTTCACCAGTATGTACTATTTTATGAACATTTAAACTACCAGATTTTCTAAACTTTTTCTGACAAACATTACATTCAAAAGGTTTTTCACCACTGTGAATTCTCTTATGAGATATTAAAGTTGTAGAAGAACTAAGTTTTTTCTTACAAATATTACACTCAAAAGGTTTGTCACCGCTGTGAATTCTTCTATGAAATATCAAACCTTGAGAACTACCAAGTTTTTTCATACAAATATCACACTCAAAAGGTTTTTCACCACTGTGTACTCTTTCATGATTCTTTAAAGTACAATGTTCCCTAAATTTTTTCAAACAAATATTACACTCAAAAGGTTTTTCACCACTGTGAATTTTTTTATGAGATATCAAACTCGAAAGGAAACCAAGTTTTTTCTTACAAATATTACATTCAAAAGGTTTTTCACCACTATGAACTCTTTTATGAGTATCTAAACTACTAGACCGACTAAACTTTTTCTTGCAAATATCACATTCAAAAGGTTTACCACCGTGAACTTTCTTATGATTCTCAAAAGTACAAAGTACACTAAATGTTTTCTTACAAATATTACACTCGTAAGGTTTTTCACCGGTGTGAAGGCTTTTATGAAATACCAAACTCTGAGAACTACCAAGTTTTTTCTTACAAATATTACACTCAAAAGGTTTTTCACCACTGTGAACTCTTTGATGAGCTTTTAAATGACTAAATTGACTAAACTTTTTCATACAAATATTACACGGTAAGTATTTTGTATTATCTCTCGCTCTTTTGTTGTTCACATGGTGAATATTTTTACAATTGGTTTCATTTGGATGGGTCTTATCACTTGTCGGACCTGCTGATGCATGCTCTATTTGCGAGGAAGATGTACTGGCCACTGTCACACTGTTGAATCTCTCGCATTCAACTTTTATATCAGCTTCATGTATATCAATATCACCGTACAGAATTGGATATCCGATGTCAAATCTATCTTCTTCAATAGGTTCTTGTTTTACTTGGTCATTATGTGTAAAGACCTCCGTCTTTTGGTTAGACATCTCACATTCAACTTTTATATCAGGTTTATGCATATCAATATCACCATACGGAACTGCATATCCAATATCAACCCTGTCTTCCTCCTTAAGTTCATGTTTCACTTCGGCACATATCACAGAAGTTTTTATATCCTCTTCGGTTACATATATTTGAATGTCCATCAATGCCTTATTAACACAATCATGGATAGAAAATACCTCTTTATCCTGTTGACTGTTTATAATATCACTGTTTTCCTCCATCATGTCCTGTATTTACCAAAATTTTTACGTATTTACAGGAATTGAGTGATCGTAGGCAGCACAGCAATATCACTACGCAATAATACACTTCAAATTGTGGTCACATAATGAGAGGAGAAAAATATGCCATCCTAAAACTGTTCATAGAAGGGAAGATTGAGGGCCGTAGAGGGGTTGGGAGAAGGCGGCTTTCCTGGCTCCAGAACATTCAGGAGTGGATCGGTATGAGAGGTGTGGAGGAGCTGTTTCGTGCTGTCAAGAACAGGAAGGAATTCACCCAGGTGGTAGTCAACGTCGGGGGGGACTAGAAAAGACAAGTAGAGGAGAAGAAGAATGATACACTAGATACAAATTGTCAATAGGTAACAGTCAATTGTGAAGTTCAAAATAATATGCTTAAAATTTATAAAACTAAGTAATTTTATATTTACAGTTAAAATTAAGCTTTAAAAACACTATTTTCCTGAGAAGTTTACTTCCCGCGTGCAAAATACACAATGTTTGTGTTTACGCCACCGGCCGACAACCACAGTTTACATGGGCGCCAAAGCTGCCAATCAAAGAGAATATAATACTACGTAATACTGCCAATCATACTGCCAATGTCATATTTTTATTGACAGCTTAGCAGGGTTGCCAGATTGTGTGGCCAAAATTACCGTACACATGATATTTAGAATCTTATTACTTTTCATATAATTCTGTTTCATATTAAAATTTCTACCCCCCTGTCGTTAAAATTTTCGAAATGGAATTTGGAATATTTCAAAAACTACTCGGTTTTCTAATTGAATATTTTCTTCAACCACACCTTTTTTTACAATGTAACGGGTATTTGTACCGATGATTGTAAATGTCAATACCGGACGTATGTTTGTCCTCGAGTAATTTATTACAGTACGGAGAATGAAATTACCGTACGTCTGGCAATGCTGTGAGAAGAGAAAATTCTCGAGAACGAGAAATTTCCCCGAGAATTTCTCCTCTGACGGAAGAGAAATTTCTCTCCATAATTTTTCTTAGTGGTATTATGACCTTTCGCCCAGTAGGTACACTTCGCAGCCAACCTGATTGATCCAAAAATTTGGGGCTGATTTAGGCCCAAATCAGAGGTAATTACACTTTTTTCCATGTACGTACCTGCAATTTTTTTTAACTTAAATATGGGCATGTGGAGTGTCAAAAATCAAGGTTTTTCATAAGTTATTAGCACTTTTTTCTATGTAGGTGCCTAACATTTTTATGTTTCCATAATTAATTGTAGCCATATTGGTGATAAATTGTCTCAACATTTGTACATTGTTATTGATTGATTAAATAAAGTATTTATTATTGTAATACTGTTAAAAAAAAATAAAAAAAATTCTCGGTAAATTCTTTACATCGAGAAATTTCTCGGTAAATTTCTAGTAAAATTATTTCTTGAGAATTCCACAACACTAGCAATGCTGTAGCTAAGAAACAGCCTGCATGTCGTGCCCACCAGCTGCGCGCATGGTTAGTGTTGAGTAGCGTGACCAGATTATTTGGTAGGTTTGTCATTGGCATTGTCAGCAGTGTTTAATTCTTTGGTATTTTCCTGAATTCAAAACAGCTTAGTCGGCAATCGGTAGATAAAATATCGAGTATTTGGGAAAAGTACCTGATAGTTTATACAATAGTCGGTACAAATACCCGTTACGTAGTAGAAAAAGGTACTGCGAGTAAATAGTCCTAAGCCGTGGAGTTTTTGAAATACTTCAAATTCTTATACCATTTTGAAAATTTGGGTGACATTTGAGGGACAGTTTTTGTGCACCTTTACTTTACTGATGGCTAAACCCAACAATTTCAATTGAACAATTCATTATTTAAATAAGGGAAAATAAAAGTCATTTCATTTTGTTTTATTTCTTTATTAAAAAATCTTTAGGTACTATATGCCCATATCAAAGACATACAGGTAACATATAATTATAAAAATATGTAATAAACTTTGAGATTGTTTTCACTAAATCTATTAACTTTTATTTAACAAAATACACAGCGTGAGCCTTTTACATGTTCAACAAAAAGTTTACCTAACGAACAACAAAAAAAAAAAAAAAAACTTTTTGTGTGTTTACTTTTTTATTTCTACCTTTTATTAATAGTTTTTGTTTTCAAACAATACAAGTTTTTGTATGTTTTTTTTTTTCTTCTTTTATTGATAGTTTTTATTTTTACTTAGGTGTAATATGTTTCAAAATATATTTTTGCGACGGCTGCTTGCGAGATATGCTAGTGAGAACATATGAATGAGCGGAATGTGCGATACTTTATTTGACTTAACTGTGGTGCATGTTTGTGGATGACAGCTGAGTTATGAACAACTTACTTCTATTTTTGTAAACCATATTTATAGTTGTTGTCTGTTTTGTACTTTTTACCAAAAAATTTAAAAAAAAAAAACAATCGCAGAGTCATATGTATATCAAACCACAAGTCAAAATCAATATAAACACATTGTTTTCGGGAAACGAGTAAACTAGTCATATCCCTTTTTCTATTAAAACGCGGGAGACGAGTTCAATCGTTATGTTCCGCGAATCGATAGGGTGCGGGAAACTTGTAAACAAGTTATAAACAAGGCTATAAACGGGTGGATGTCTCAGAGATTGTCAACCAGTTTATTTATTTATTTATTTATCAACTTTACACGGCGTGAGCCTTTTACATGTTAAACATATTATAGCAAAGAAAAAAACAATTTGACAGACAAAAACAATAAAATAAGAGTTAACAGCTGCAAGTACAAACTTATAAAACAAACATTAAGATGTAAAAAAATTAATAGTTACTTGCACAAAACATCAATAGTAATAAAATAAAATGATTATATTAAATTATAAAGAGTAAAGAAAACACAAAATTCAGGTTGGACTTAAATATTAAGCCATTGTTGAATATAAACAATAAGAGACAAGCGTCTTATATAAAGTTGTTAACAAATAACACATAAAATTGAAACAGAATAGATACAGTTAATTTTTTTTTACTTTGGAATAGAAAATTTCTTCCAACAGATAAACAAAAAAATATGCCTATTTTATCCTACATAATAATAAATATAATACTCAATTTTAGTTTGTTTTTATAATTTTCCGACATTGTGCGTAAAAAACAATGATGAAAATAGAGGGTAATAAAGTAGCTATTACAACTATTGTTCATACGTAAATGCTTACTTCCAATTATTTGATATAAATGTACTTTTTAACCAACTCAGTGTACTAAAATGCATACTCGAAAACTTTTATATGTAATATTTTTTTGTAAACTTGTAAACTTTTTTTTGTAAACAGTAACTCTTATATTAATGTGACAGAAACAACAAGCGGTAAGAGTGTGTGGTCCTTGGTCTACACCGTAAGGTCTATATCGTAAGGTCTACGCGCAGTGCGTATGTAGGTATACAGGTACAATGATTAGATAATAATATAGAAAATAAAATATTCTACAACAATGTCGTTGGTTGCTGATACCTGAAAGAAAGAGATCATCATGCCCGAGGTGCATTGGTATATTGGCCCGACTGTAACTAAGGTAGGTTCATTACCTATATATAAAAATTAACAATAATTTATACTCATTAACGAGTGATCAGGGCATTTATACCAGGGATGTTGCGAATATTCGCATCCCCATCCGCAAATGCGGAGCTTCCGCATGTATTTGGACATCTGCATCCGCAATAATCGATGCGGATGCGGATGTAAGACAATTTGCGACAAGAAAGAAATGGGGCGGGGCCGGTGAATGGCGCGTGCCGTTTAAACTTGAAATTAACCAATGGGAACAAAAATAATGGTGACAAGATCCGACGCGTTTTTATTTTTGCCGGTTTTATTTTATTTTTGCAAATAACAAAGAAGAAAAAAAATATTTCCCTCAAAAATCCATAATATTATTGTAACAAAAATTTCGTCACATATTTGACAATGGGGCCTACCAACTAAGATAGTTCCTACTTGTTTTTCTATAACATCTTAAACATCCGCATCCGCGAATGTGAGCCTTCAAAAATCCGCATCCGCATACACATCCGCGGATGTGTAAAAATCGACATCCGCAACATCCCTGATTTATACCATCACAGCTATCGCATTAAGTCTATATGTATGATACATTTGTAAAAATTGTTATACATATCTGTATGCCGGAGCGAAGCTTCACTATCTCAATGGACGCCACTTTTCAGTATGGCCGTTTAAATTTTTTCAACAAAATTATATTTGCTTCTCACATGTTAATTAACACAAAATTACTCTTAAATATTATTGTGAATGATTACTATTAATCATATCTCACACATTTTAAAAAAAAATTACAATATTGCATTAAAATGGTGTTGTTTTTTTTTTAACAAAATTTTGTCATTCTTTTCTTTTATAGATATTTCAAAATATAGCTCGTTTACAAGACAGATGAATATGTCATTTAAAAGAGCATAACATAAGGACTACACTACTAAATTTATAAGTCACTTCGGCTGAAATTCTACATGTGTGTAGTTTCACTCCCACATACATACATTTTAGATTACTTATTATGGAATATATAAATATCTTGTACTATATAGGGGAAGGTTGGCTAAATTGTACCGGTTTTGCGAGAAGTGATTTTTTGCAAAAACTAAATACCATGGTAAATATTTGAATACACCAAATGAAAGAGTATTTAGTTTGACTATCTAATTATCTTTTCCAAGAAGTTCAAAAGTGACATGAACATTATAAAAAATAGTTTTGAAAAAAAAGTAGTCATCGGTACGATATAGCAGACCGGTCTACTATATCGTACCACTGGTATTTAAATCGTACCTCTACGTAAATTTCAAACTAAAAATAGCACAACTTTAACAAAACAAATAATAATACTTCTTAAAATATATTAAGCCTAGTACAACGTGATATGGAGAAAGAACTATTTACTCTAAAAACTATAACAATTTCTGAGATTATTTTCCATTTACCAAATAAATTAAAAATATACCAAGTATTAACTACTAAAGGTTCTCTATATCGTAGCGGTACGATTTAGAAGCATCATAGTGGTACGATTTAACAAACTCGCTCAAATACGAGAAAACAACAAATATCTAACCAAACTCTAAACTTATGCTCGAATCGCAAATACTATTTAAAAGTATATAAATTATAAATTAAAACAGTATTGATTACAAAGTAATATAACTACCTATTAATGTGTTATACCCTTAGATACCAACAGAAAAATATATCAAATTCCCAAAAAATAATAATTTGTTCATTACATATTATTTTATTTTGACACAAACAAATCAAATGAATACATCAACAAGAGAGATAAGTTTATGCAATTAAATTTGAGTCGAAATGTTATAAAAAATATGCATATTTTTGGAAATATTGAGGTGGTACGATTTAATAGGCGGTACAATATAGCGTACTATACCCTAATAAATTGGCAAAAATAAGAAAAGATAGCAAAATTAAAAGCATCTATGACTGGTAAGACAAAGCAGAGAAGACAGCGGAGGAATGAGAGGATGAAACAAGAACCATCATCACAAAACAATTGTCACAATTTGCAAAAAAAGAAGAATATACACACAAAATAAATTACAACAAACTATATATATTTTAATTTTTTAAAAAGATATATCTGGGTTTGTTATAAACCCAGATACAACCTTATACACTCTGGCCCACGAAGGCCGAGACTCTACCTCCAGGTTACCGACAAACTAATTGTATTTACTTAGTAGTCGTTATTTAGATCAAGTCAATAATATTTTATTTTATTTATTCTTAAGGGACACAAACAGTTTAACCTAACAAATATTAACATTCATATTTCTCCATCAAACAAACCAATCAAGGTCCCGCAAATTACCGAAGCGTATGACGAACACGTTGCTAGTAAACAGTAACAATACATACTTTACCCTACTTACCAGTGGCGTGCTTTTCATACATGCGAAAAAGCAACGCATGCCCTAGGAATAAATCTATAATTTCCGTAACAGAACATCTAAAAAAACTACTAAGTAAAATTTAATTAATTTAAATCTTCCGCCACACGATAGAAAATCTTTTGCAAACATAATTTCAATGGTTAACATCGATACGTTAGTATGACCCCAAAAATAGTTCTGTCCCATTTCTACCTCTTTGCATCTTGAGTCACCTTTTTCATCCTACGATATTTATCTTGTTCAAATGTGGGTGTAATAAAAACGGTTTATTGTAAAAGAGGATCATCCAAACTATCTGGTTAATTGTGGACAGAAAATAATATAGGTTTTGGCCAATAATTGGTTTCTAGCATACTTGTATAATAAATTCTACCTACTGTACACAAACCGCATGACCAATGCCAAAAGTCTAGTCTCGCCACTGCTACTTACATCAAAAACAAAAATCATGAATATAAATAGTTAAAAATTACACATCGATGGAATTTATAAAAATTAAAATAATTAAAACAGTTTAAATTAAAAATTGATCGAATCTCTGGTTTTCAAATTCAATTAGCAAATACAAATATTATTATCTTTGTTTATTAAATGTAAACCCACGTTCGCACATTGCGACAAACTTTTCCAAAATGTCAAGCTTCATTGATTCTAAGGCCAGTTCCCTCAACACCTTATTTCTTCTGTTCTCTTCCCTTCTACGGTCTAGCTCCAATCTCTGTAGCTCAATTTCTCTGACAAACTCCAGCGTTCTACCAAAACGAGTTTGCCGGGTTGCGGCAACTCGGCGTGGCAGACCTCCTGAGGGCACCCTAGGAATCCTCCGAGGTCTCGGAATTGCCCGAAGAGTGTGCGGACGTCTCCTAGGGCTGCGCTGCGTATTCGGACTCCTTGTGGGTTCCGGAGCCCTTACGGGAGTCCGTGATACACTGCCGTTTCGATCTGTAAAAATGTCATAAATAAATTACATTTTGAAATATTACACTGATTAAATGAGGAATAAATACAAAAGGGAGATTCCCCGAATGCTTAAAATTAGCTAAAGTTTTATTGGTTTTTAATTCAGGCAATAATAGATCTCATCATCACACATCATAGCACCTACCATTATCCAGCAACTCATGCTGGCCAGAAGTGCTGGGGGTTTCAGAGACCTCGATCGGCACATTGTTTTGGGGTGAGCAACTTAACTGAAATGGTTAAGAATGATTTACTTTCATAATTATATTTTCGAGTTATGTTGTATATTAAATTTACTATGACTCCATATTATCCACTTACATACTTTGAATAGGTACATTAGACGTATAATTTATAATAATGACGGCAATATTATATTTCTTTTAATCACAATATCTAAAGTAGCATTCACATTGCTTCACTTTGGATGCTCATCCAGAGTGTCAGGGTCAAACCTGTTCATCGAAAGTGAACACGTCTGTTCACACTTGTTCATCTTATGCTTTCACTGCCATGTCAACACTCTCAGTCATGTTGTATGTAGTTTGACGTATTTACGTATAAAAATAATTAAAAAAATTCAAAAATGGAAAATAAAACTTAAAATAAATTAATATAGCTCTCGACTGCATAATAATTTTGAACGTGATTCTGACATTCAATACAAATTCATAGAGAATAAAACAAATAATAAGATAAAACTTGTTTATGGTTGTTACAGTGAAAGGACCTTGCATCAAAATTATGACGAGTGGTAATCTCTTTCATCCCTCGTCGCTAGTGATCACTATTATTTCACTTATTTTAGAGGCATTAACTATGTAACAATTACGAGACATTTTCAAATAAAATATTTAAACTTGAATAACTATGTTTATTTGTTACATTCATTAATTTAAATTAATGTAACAAATAAACATAGTGATTCAAGTTTAAATATTTTATTTGAAAATATCACTATTATTGATGAAACGTTTATTCACACCTTTTCATTTTGGAGGATCATCCAGAGTAATCACTGTAAGTGAACAAATGTGAACGCCCCTTAAGATAAATAAGAAAATTAATTATCAATCATATTAACTTTAAACCACTATAGATGACTCAAACACATTGAACTCGCTCAGAAAAATGAACACTGATATTTTGCATAGTCTGGAAATCGAACCCACGACCCCTCTGAACAAATGAAATCCAGTTATCAACATGACAATCTGTGTGTTTCCCTCAAATCAAAATTAATACTATGGCCAATTCTGAATCATAAAATAGTTTAGTTGCACTAACTAAGTGTAAGGAGATAGTTGAATCATGATAATTAGTTCTAATTCGTATTCACAGTTTTCCGTACTAATTTAGTTCATTTTGACACCTTAGTATAACTATAAATTTTGAGAATCTATGGATTTCGTATTCAGAATGAAATTTTAGTTGACAGCCGACGACTAAAATAAGTTGGATTTGGCAGAATTTTATTCGCGACTTTTAATGTGCGAATATTATTAGTTGCTGTCATTTTGCCCGCAGAATATTGCTATATTTTGAAAGTGTTAAGTTGTTTTTTTCAATTAAAAGTAAAAATTTATATTTTTAGGCCCCTCGCAACTATTAGCATGTAAAAATTGAAAAATTACACCACCACCGACGCAAATACGAACGCCAAAATATATCGGCAAATGTTACATTTCACAATTTTCACGCGCCACAACTATTAAATTGTTGCCAGAGTGTAAATCGGAACGTGAAAAACATTTTGTATTGCGGCATCACTGACTAATATTAGTTTGTCCCATAGATTTTACCGTTTGTACTTGGTGGTTCTCGAGTTTATAGTTGTTTATAGTTCATAACTAATGCTGAATACTACATAATAACTAATATTAATCAACTTTTTAGTTAGTTAGTTCATTAAGATTCAGAATTGGCCCTACTATATTTATATATAAAATGTGATGAATGAAAAATATACTAACTGGTAAAATCGGGGTCTCATAGGTCTCGTGAGTCCCGTCTAGACATTCAGGAATCCCCACCAATCCCAACACCCTTTCTTCCAAAGGCGTTAGGGATATGGAAGATGTGGGACCTCTATTCCCCCCAGCAGATCCAGTTTGGTCAGCATTGTCCCGTTTCTCCTGAAAGATTATCAACACGAAAAGTTTAACATCAACACAAAACGTCAAAACATGTTTTTTACATTGAATACAATTGGCATATGCCATGTGTGTAAGCAGCCTCGTATTCATGGTAGACATTTGTTTAGCAACAATGTTGAATCAATACATTGCGGAAATGCTGGCAACACTGTGTGTTGCAGAGTTGACAGCAGCATGGTGACAAACATCAGTTCAGCAACAAATGTTGACGTGTTTGCAGCTGTTTATAAACATGGCTGTAGTGTGGAAATACATCAGATATAGAGAACACAACAACACTACTTCCTTGGACAACATTTTTTTTTTTAAAAGAAAAAGATATATCTGGGTTTGTTATAAACCCAAATACAACCTTACACACCTTTCACACTAAGCTAATTTATTAAGGTAACTGTATATATTTATCGGGAGAAGGAGCAAACACTAAAACACAACTGTTTTCAGTAATGTAATTATATCCTTTTATTCGACTTTTACCATATTACAGACAACTCTGAGGTAAACAACTAAACCTCACACGCATTCACACGACCGACAATACCAACGACTAGGTAACGACTACCGACTCCTTTCGCTCGTCTATTGTCAAACCATCCAAGCACTCTCTCTCTTATACACACCACTATCATCGCATCTTTCATACCCAAACTGTCACGTTTCATAGAAATATCGAACACATTTAAAACGCAGTCTGGCGTGCGGAGAAACTATATTGATTTAAACAAAGTTTCCAGCAGCATTCTTGCCATTCATCAACAATGTTGATCAATTGTTGCTAAACAATTGTTTACCATGAATACGAGACTTAAGGGCCTCGTTTAGCAAAAAGGGTAAAATATTCTATTTTCAACAAATTTGATAGAAGAACTGCCAAAACTTGTTGACTCTTGCGAACATATTGATTTGAAAAAATAAAAAATCAAATATCTATTACCAATATTAGTTTTTCACTAAAAAATAAACAAATCGCAGACTGACAATATTTATTTAGGTACTCTTTGTTATATCAAAATACAAATTATTTGTAAAATATATATATTTTTTATTCATCCTATCAATCATATAAATACTATAGATTTTAGCAAACTTTTTTAGTATCCAAAAAATTGAGTTCATGTGGTGATTTTTGGTTTCTAAAAATATGAGAAATTTTATCAAAAAAAATATTTTTTAAGTCGGTCAATATCCATAAAGAAAATTAAAAAATAAGGATATTTTTATTCTAAAATTGTAATAACTATCTAAATATTCTCAATATTAAAATAAATATATGAAAATTTGTAGGATTCTCGTGCATTTATGTACCAAACACACCCCCGAATTCGATTTTTAGAAATATGCTTTTTTATAAAGGTTTTTTTTATGAAGCTAAAATCGAGTTTTTTTTTCAAAGTTAGAGTTTGATATTGGTAATTAATATTTGTTTTCATATTTTATCAAATCAAAATGTTAGTAGGGTCAACAAGTTTTGAGAGTGTTTGTGTACCAAACTTGTTGAAAATTGAATGTTTTATCGTTTTTGCTAAAGGGCCCCTTAATACTACACACTTTGTACATTATGTGAGGAAGATAAACTGACCTCTGTCACGCTGTTAACTCTTTCACATTCTACTTTTATATTCACAGCTTCACATATTTCAATATCACCATACGAAACTGCATTTCCAATATCAACTCTGTCTTCCTCCTCAGGTTCATGTTTCACTTTGGCACATATCACCGAAGTTTTTATATTATGATACTTTTCAGTGTGTATTTGAAAGTCCATCAATGTATTATTAACAGAATCGTGTATCAGGGCGTCCACATTCTGTTGGTTGTCTTCAATAACACTGTTTTCCTCCATCATGTCCTTTTTATTTACTCGAATCGAGTGATTTTATGCCGCACAACAATGTCACTACGCAATTATACAACAAATTCACTTTAATAGATTGTCAGTCAATATTATAGAGTTGACAGCTGGGTAGTTGTGTAGTTCATAATATGCATAAAGTCATTGTATATTAACAGTTAAAATTAAACATTAAAAACACTTTTTTACCAAATTGTTATAACCCCACTCGCTTATTTACTTCTTACATGCAAAAAAACAAAAGTTTATTCGGGCGGCAGTGTTGCCAGAATCACGTGCATTTTGCCAAAAAAATACTGTCATGAGTACCCTAAAATTATTTATTATTTTCCCTCTCAAAATTCAAATATTTACATGCATGCATGTGTTTTACTTTACTATTTTGTATGACGCGGCAAGTAAACAAGCGAGTAGTGTTACAAACAATTCGGTGAAATAAAGTGTTTTTAATGTTTAATATTAATTTTTTTTTTTTTTTTTAAAAGATATATCTGGGTTTTTGTAATAAACCCAAATACAACCTTATACACCTTTCACAGTAAGCTACTAAAAGCTTGTGTCGTGAAAGGGGAGTTTGCCGGCACCTGGTATCGAACCACGGACCCCATGTTCACAAGGCCGAAACTCTACCTCCAGGCTACCGACGAACTAACGAAAATATAATATTATAAACAACACAATTACATAGCTGTCAACTCTATAATATAGATTGACAATCAACTGATGCTTACCCCGCTTGAAAGAAATGGCGCGCGTGATAATACGAATATATTAATTAAGTTAATTTATTTATTTTTTTTCATTTTTAACTGTACAAATTGTACATACATATTGTAATGTACAACAAGAAGAACAGTAATTATAAAATGTTTGTATTATTTTGTACAGTAAATAATAATTATTATGTGTGTGCTTACGTGTAAAAGCGTAAAAATATCGAGTTTATTACTAATAATTCGAAAGATATGTCTGAAATAAGGATATGGTTTAATTATATTTTTAAGATATCTAAAAAAATACTCTAGCGTGACTTTTTCCATAATCTGAGTTGGCAACACTGGTGTCGCTAGCGGTTCCGCTTCCGCATGTACCTACTTCTATCATTGTTTATATTATTTGTTTATATAGCGCCCGAGGGCAAACGTTCAAGTTAAGTGTAGCGATTTGGGAAAATAATTCTGCATTTTAACTGTCAATGTACACGACTTTATACAAATTAAGAATTACACGATTAACTGTCAACTCTCTTATATTGACGTGACGATTCGTATCTTTAGAATAGTGGCGTAGTGATATTGTTGTGCGGCATAAGATCGTTTAACTGGACATGATGGAGGGAAACAGTAGTGATACTATAGACAACCAACAGAACGAAAACATCTTGTCTATACATGATTATGCTAATAATGCATCGATGGACATTCTAATATGTGTAACTGAAAAGGACGACAATGTCGTAAATGTCACAAAAACCTCTGTGAAAAAAGCCGAAGTGAAACATGAATCTAAGAAGGAAGACAGAGTTGATATTGGATGTAGAGATCCGTTTGGTGATGTTGATATGCATAAACCTGATGTAAAAGATGAATATGAGATTTCATACCAAAAGACAGGTGTCTTTATACAGAATGACCAATTAAAACAAGAACCTGTTGAAGAAGATAGATGTGACATCGGATATCCAGTTCCGTATAGCGATATCGAAGTTCATGAACCTGATATAAAAGTTGAATATGAGAGAACTAACAATGGGATAGTGGCCAGTACATCCTCCTCGCATGCAGAAGGTCCAAATGATCAGACTCATCCAAATGAAACTAATTCTAAAAATGTTCACCGTGCGAACAATAAAGGGGTGAGAGAAAAGTCAAAATATAATAACTGTTTCATACAAATATACGTTAATCCTTAACGTAGATTTGTATGAAACAATTTAGTCAACTTAGGCCTGGCCTTATAAACGAGATACCTAATAGCTGTGTATAATTCGACAATTTAAAAATGGATGGCGATCCATTAGTAAATTTTACCAGTAACTGTATTAATCTATTTTGACAATCCGTAAACGAACAGTACAATTTTACCGTATCTATGGTTCCGGTGCGTTTCTATGGATTTTAGCACAACTGACATAGATTGAATGATTTTTTGACTTATTTACTACATTAATATAGAAAAAGCATGTTTGCAGAATACATACGTTTTTTCAGAATACAAAAATGTTTATTATTAACATAGATATAAAGAAAAATATTAGAAAGGTGCGCTGTGCTAGGCAGCCATCTTGAACCTGCCATTTTGAATGGAAGCTCACGTAAGTTTTTTCAGGGTTTGCTCCAGAAGCATCAAGGAACCAACCTTTTAAAGTTTCAGCTGGTTATAAATTATTTCCTGAAACACCGATTTTCGGTCTATATTTCCTGATCTTATTCAGTAATATTATAAGTCATTTGAGTAAGTATAAGGCGTCTTACAATTCTTCCAGTTTATGTGAACGTATTTAAACGTCGATAATTTTGAATTATTTTATGTAGATATGTAGTTATTTTACCTCTAGAATAAGAATTCGGTGGAATTTTGTGTTTTGTAAGCACAAAATTAATTATTTGCATTTTTCTTACTAATTTGTCATGAATCATCACAAATACTTGAATTTGCATTTTTACGTTTAACTGATATGTAGGTTTTAAGTTAGAAATAAATAAAACGCTTGTTTTATTTATTTTGATATGGAATTCTACTACCTAAACACCGACACAGTGAATTTTAAGTTAGAGTTGGTCTGGTGTTATTTTATGCTACAGCACATTTATTGACATACATTATCATATCATTTCTTGGGTGAAAAAATTATTTAATTACGTGAATATAAGAAGAAAATTCATGAATTTAATTTTAATGCGTTCACCATCTGGAATTTTACCGGCGTCTTTTTTGTTAGTTATCCGCAAAAATGTTATATTAAAATGAATGTATCACATTATTATCATATTTATCTGTAATATTTTATTTACCTATTCCTGTACTTTAATATTTTATAATTCATCCCCTCTGTTTTCAGCCCAACAAAAGAAGCAAGCAGTTTTCAGCCCACGACATTCGCCATATAATAGAACTAATAGAAGAAAATACCATTATTCTATCGAAAAAGACGGACATGGCGTCCAATTCTGCAAAAGAAGCGGCATGGAGCAGATTAGCGGCCAGATATAACGCATTGAGCCGCCACCCAAGGAACGTGTCCCATCTTAAATTAAAATGGGACAATATGAAAAAGGCAGCAAAGAAACGAGCTGCTATGATCACCAATGCTAACAGGTATTTCTCTTCAATACAGCCTATCTGTGTGCTGAATTCCCAATATTGTACGTGGGCATTTTCAGATTTTTTTGCTATGAGTATAACGTACGCGTCTCGAGAATTCAAAATTGTTTCTTAAATGACCAATTATTTCAGTTTTGCCCGAAATCACAATTATTGATAAAATTATGATTTTTTTCTTAGTTAAGCATAAAAATAACATTAACTATTTAAATTTTGCAAGTTAATGTGTAAATCAATAACACGGAATGACGTATTTCAACATGTCTTCAGCGTACCTCTCAACTTTAACAACAAAATTATATTTGTCTGCCCATTATATTCACAGGTTTTATGACTTCATTTAAAACTTAATTGTCTCTAAATTCAATAAAGTCCCTTAAAATATCATAAAGCAAACCAGAAATATGTATTTTTTTCCTGTCCTTCAAATCACAAAAAGTGGAATTCCTATTACGTCACGGCCATTCTAAACCTCTGTTTTACTTATTTTGGTCAAATCGAGTGTCGATTATAATTAATGGCAACATTATATTAATCTATGAATGCCGCTATATTATGTAAAAACGTCGGTTGTGCAGATTCTTGTGACGGAACTGGTCCACGTTCTTGCTCACTAAAATTGGTGTTCCATTACGAACGCAGATTTCTAAGGTAAGTTAAGAGTTTTATTTGTTTCTTTTGGACTCTAATTACATATTAAATATTGTTCATTTTGAATTACAAGTCGAATGCATCCTTATATTCACTAACAAGGTGTAAACATGTGGATGAACAGAGATCGATACTTATACGTCACGTCCATTACGGAACGTTATGTATTGGTGGAAAAAAACTGTCACGTCATGGAATTGTAAAGCCTAGCTTACATTGAATATTTTAATCTTCCGACTTTATTAAACGATGTTAATAATTATTATGATGGCGTTATGATGTCCAATATTTATTTATTATTATGAAGACGGTTCAAGTGATTGCTAGTAAATCATAAATCAGTACGTCAGGCCAATCAAGTGTAACAAAAACGACAAATGCTACCCTCGATTCTATTTCATTTTTAGTGTGCACTAACTAAAATAGTTACGTTCCAATTTTAGTTAGTCTATATTGGTATTCTATAAACCAGGCATGGGCAAACTGCGGCCCACGGGCCGCATGTGGCCCGCCGCGTATTTCCTGCGGCCCGCGAGTAATATAATATTTTAAAAAATGATCACGTTTTTATCTTCAACGACTTTTTCAACAAAGATTGAAAATAAATTAAAAATAATAGTCGGTACAAATACCCGTTACATATTTAGAAAAATGTACTGTGAGAAAATTTTCTTTAAGAAAACCGAGGAATTTGTAATATTCCAAATTCCTATACCATTTTGAAAATTTAGCGACGGGGGGAAGGGGGGGGAGAAATTTTAATATGAAACAGAATTGTGAAAAGTAAGATTTGTTGCAAAAGGTTGCCGACCCCTGGTGTAGGTAGATATAAAAATTATATTTTACTTGCGGCCCGCCGATAATTATGAATTTCTGAATTTGGCCCTTCATCCGAAAAGTTTGCCCCCCCCTGCTAGAAACTATAAAATTGTTCTTAATTTGACTTATATACAAATTAGTTCATTTTGGTATTCTATAACAGTACCTATATTAGTTAATTTTAGTGCAGTTTTATGTCAAAACGTTACAGATTATAGTTCATACCTAATTGTACCCGACTTAATAGACATCTGATGATATTTTTATTATAAAAGTTTACGTAACCTAATAATTATTTATAATTCATTAAATAATTATTTGAAAATAATAAAGTATTAAATATTTTTTTTAAATATATTTAAAAAAAGATATATTTGGGTTTTTGTTATAATGCGAGCACATTCGCACATTTATATTATTCGCGGTGATTCCTCTGGTTGTCTCGGTTGCTTCACTGTATTTATAATATTATATTTCATATAAAAATCATCGACGTGAATGCTGGCCTAAAACTTTTACGCTTAGCCCAGCATTCGATTCCACCTATTCATCATACTGTTTTTCCAATGTTATATTATTTGTTTTATTTAGATAAATTGACGAAATGCTGTTCGGAGCCATTTACACTCTGATCAGCATTGATTTTGAAATAAATTTTACCAATTATTGTTCTCTGACGTCTCTCTGAAAAATTTTATGCTTTTGATATGTACATGTACTAATTGTTATTTTGACTGACGATTCCAAGTGTCCGGTTGGACCTAGGGATGATAAACTAAAAAAAAAAATGTCTATTCGATCTTTACTAGCTCGTTCAACGGAAATATCTAAAATCCATATATCTATAATCCACACATAAATATTTGAGTCCGTTCGTATGTATGTATGTATGTGCGTATGTCCTTAATGGACTCGGAAATTAGGGAAGACCGAAGTAAAATAATACACTCTATACGAGGTCTCATCTTCTGGGCAGGTTTAAGGCTAAAAACATTTAAAATATCTTACATATTGATAAAGATATTTTAATTTTAATGCGACTATGTCACAAAATTAGCCACAAAATGTATGAAGAATATATGCAAGGTTTAGTAAAGAGAAATATTCACAGTCAAACATTTTTCATTGTATTGAATTAATTTCAAAATGGATGTAACAATAAACACAACAATTATGAAACTAAATAATTAGGGTTTATTTTCGTAATAAAATATTGTGTTTGCTAATGAGAAAAGCTCTTGAATTACGTGAATAAAAATTGCATATTTTTGACATATTGGGCTATTTTCATAATGGAAGACATTATGAAACCATAGAAAACTATACTGTAGAATAATAATAGAGAATAATAACCTATAAAATCCATAAATAATGTTAAATGATTTTTCAATGAGTGGGAGCCTATTTATTTTCACCTAATATTTTTTACATGTATTATGAAATATTTGATAGTTAAATATTCTTGAATATTGAAGGATGCAGATAATCCATTTTTTAAGGTTTTTTTGGGAATATAGAGTAGGTACATAGGTGACAATTTATTCTTGACTTTTTTTAATTTCATAGCAAATCTCTCAAATACCCATTTATGTACTGCAAACCAAAAATACAAATTCGAATGTGGACAATTATATTTTAACATTAATGTGCCTACAATTTTTTCGCGAAATGGGATATTTACCCTTTTTTTCTTATAGAAATTTGGGATGACAATCTTCGAGTTTTTACATTAAGATGAAGTTTTTAGTAGTTTTTGCACGTAGGTACCCGCCTATTTTTCTAAATAAAATATGAGCGTTCGGGGTGTCGAGCTCACATATTTTTCATTTGGAAGAGGTTTTTAGCACTTTTTCCATGTAGGTACCTACCAATATGTGGGATTTCTTAACTTCAAGCTTTTTCATCGCGACGAGGTTTTTAGTACTTTTTTCCATGTAGGTACCTACTTATTATTTTTTTACATAAATGTGGGCATGTGAGGCGTCAAACTTCAAGATTTTTCATTGGGAAGAGGTTTTTAGCACTTTTTTCGATGTAGGTACCTACCTATTTTTTACCTAAATATGGGCATGTGAGGTATCAAACTTCATGATTTTTCATTGGGAAGAGGTTTTTAGCACTTTTTTCGATGTAGGTACCTACCTATTTTTTTTTACCTAAATATGGGCATGTGAGGTATCAAACTTCAAGATTTTTCATTAAGAAGAGATTTGCAATGCTTTTTATGATGTAGGTACCTACCTATTTATTGTTACTTAAATATGGGCATGTAGAGAGTCAAAAATTAAGTTTTCTCATTGAGAAGAGCTTTTTACTTCTTTTATCCACGTGCTTCATTTTTTTTCAATAAGATTTTGTTGTTTTAACCCATGTATTCGCAAGGTTTTCTATTTAATTAAACCCGAGCGATGCCGGGTTAAATACGCTTCTAATAAATAATTTGTTTGTAAACGTCAACTTGCACATCACGCGTTTATTTATACGTAAGTCTCCAAAGCGATATAGTACATTGAGAATCATAATAAATAATTTTGTTTATGGCAAACTAATTTTATCGCTTTTAGTTTTAAGAACACATTACATTATAGAATACGAATTATAGTTCAAGTGAACTTGATTATATAATTAATTTTGTAACGTTCTTATTTTAGTTTGAACCAATATACAATAGGGGGTAATATTTATTTATAATCTAAATGAACATCATTTATCACAAAACACATTCACACATTGAATGAATATCACTTGAATGTTAAAATTTATTATAGTTTTAGGCTTTTAGAGCGTTGTATTTTGCAAAGTAAAATGGGCACATGTATGTATTTTTCCCATACAATATATTTTAGTAATGAAACTCAATTAAAGAATAGGGGCTTACTTGTTATCACTTTTTTCAGAATAAGCAATGGCTCCGACTCCCGCAGAAAGGGCAAAACGATACAGGGAGAAGCTAAAACATAATCTCGAAAAATACGAAACGCATAAAAAGAAAGAAGTAGCGAGAATAACATTAAGGCAAAAAAAGATCAAAGAATTATCTGATGAAGAAAAAATAAACAAACGAATGGTGTGGAGACTTCAAAAGAGAAGACAGAAAGAAAGAAAGCTGAACTCCGGTGCCAAACAAAATGATAAAAGCATCCCTAATGAAAATCAACAAGTTGTAGAGAAACCAAGACATAGCTTCAACATCAAACACAAAAAAGTCTACGACCAATTCAAGAAGTTATTTGTTAATGATTCATTTAACTTTGATGATTTTTTAAGACTGCTCAGGTAAATTTAGGATCTTCGCTGGTCCACTTTTTGTTTTTTTCATTTTGTTGTTATGTTCTATAATTGACTGTCTGATCCGGTGTACATTGTAAAAATATAACATAAATAAATAAAAAATTGATAATCTCGATAGGTAAAAATTGGTTTTATATACAAAAACTAGTTTTGTATTTGCTTTATATTCAGTTATGATAATTAAAAATTTGTTTTATATTAAACATTTTTTACATAAAAAAATGTTCATATAAAAAATAAAAAAAAAAATCTTAAATAGACTCTTCAGAACTGCTCGAACTCGTCCAATAGACCATTAAAGGATGACGTCACAGAATAATCATTGAGGGGCAACAGGCTTCCCAACACAACAGACGATTATGGTGTAATATTAGGTGGAACGCCTAAAGAATACCTAATAATCAAAAAAATTGTCAGTGTCGATTTTGTTATTATTTTGTCGTCTGACTTTCTTTTATTTCCCTTATGGCATAACATCCAACAAGGATGATTTGCGCAATCTGACTGTTTGCCCCCCAAGCAAAAGCAAATCCATAGACAAGACCACGTGACCTTTAATGGTCTATTTCATATCCCGACTAGATCTACTGGGCAAACATCACTGTTTCAAGGGCAATACACTAGAAATAATTTTATATATTATTATTATGTTTCATTCCTCTATGATGCGTATCCATAGACTGGGTAATTTGGTGGAGGGTCACGCAGATGTCATTGGCGACAGTTTCTCCAAGTACAAATCTGACGTAATTAAATACTACACTAAACTGTAAAACTGACAATGGGTGAGTCGAGAGTCATTGAGGATGGGTCTTACTTTTTGTTTTCTCTTGCATTCTATTGATTGTTTCATGTACATTTGATGACAATTATCTAGTACAGGGGGGGGCAAACTATTAGGATGAAGTGCCAAATTCAAAAATTCATAATTATCGGCGGGCAAAAAGTAAAATATCAAGAATATATTCTCACAGTATCTTTTTCTAAATATGTAACGGGTATTTGTACCGACTATTATTTTTAATCTTTGTTTAAAAAGTCGTTAGAAGACAAAAACGTGATTATTGAAAAAAAATATTATATTACTTGCGGGCCACAGGAAATACCCGGCGGGCCGCAGTTTGCCCATGCCTGATCTAGTATTAATTATGGTTGGTCTTATTCGCACGGCGTGCGAATAATATTTCATCCTTATTCGCACACTACCGTGCGAATAAGAGGTAAATATTATTCGCACGGCGCAGCCATATCAAGCCAAAGTGACATACGTCAAGAGAATGATATATTTTTTTATTTTTTTAAATTATAAGTCTTAATTTCGGCCTGTAACAATCAACATTTTTATATCTATATCGTAAAACTAATAACTATGTGTATATAGTAATTTTTCATAATTTTATCAGACTATTTGGCGTGTTTTCTTATATATTTTAGCCTAAAAACACTCCAAGTGTAATATTTGTATGAAAAAATTGTGAAATTTAGGAGGAGGAGGACAATAACATGGCATCTTATAGAATTTGAACTGACAATTTTAAATTATAAATGTAGACAAGGCTATACTATACTATACCCTCACGCCGTGTCCCAGGTGGGGTAGGCAAAGAGAACGGAACGCCTTGTTGATCTTTCCTTACACATCTCTTTCGCTTCCTCTACATTCAACCAGTTTCTCATACATGCACGCCGATTCATCTTACTTAAGACGCGACCGTCCTTGAGAATTTGATTCCTGAGAGACTATTTGGCGTGTTTTCTTATATATTTTGACATAAAAACACTCCAAGTGTAATATTTGTATGAAAAAAATTCTTGATATTTTTATTTGTTAGTCTTAATTTCGATCTGCAACAATCAACCTTTATGTATCTACATCTTAAAACTAATAAGTATGTGTATATAGTAATTTTCATCCTTTTATGAGACTATTTGGTGTGTTTTCTTATATATTTTGACCTAAAAACACTCCAAGTGTAATATTTGTATGAAAAAAATCTTTAAATTTGTATTTGTTACTCTTAATTTCGATTTCTAACAATCAACCTTTATGTATCTATATCGAAAAACTAATAACTATGTGTATATAGTAATTTTTCATCATTTTATCAGACTATTTGGCGTGTTTTCTTATATATTTTAACCTAAAAACACTCCAAGTGTTATATTTGTATCAAAAAATTGTGAAATTGTGAAATATACCAGTGTCTGTGTCATCTGTGTGTTACCTCCGAGCAGGCGGACCACCTGTGGGTGCATGGAGCATGGTCCCTCCTCAGAACGGCTTCCTTGGTGGAAACAATGACGTATGCTAGTGTGGGTGCTAGCACGGGGTGCGCTTCAGATGGTTCGATGGTGACCCGCAGCAAAGGCAAGGAGGGCCGTACACTATGTATTGAGCATATAATCTATCTATATCTATCTATACCCTCACGCCGTGTCCCCGGAGGGGTAGGCAGAGAGACCGGAACGCCGTATAGATCAATCCTTACAAACTTCTTTCGCTTCCTCCACATTCATCCAGTTTCTCACATATGTTCGCCGATTTCTCTTACTCAACACGCGGCCGTTCTTTAGGATTTGATCCACGTGCTCAAGCAACGTGGTTCTTGGCCTTCCGCGCTTCCTCGCACCTCATCTTTTATACGTCCTCTTCGTCATTCTTTCATCTTGCATTCGCTCAACATGTCCAAACCATCGTAACTTATTTACACGCCTTCTATCCACAACACTCTTCTCGCATCCGCTCATTTTCCTGATATCCTCATTCTTCACTCTTTTAGCATATTTATAAGAGTTTATTATCATATCTGACACCTTAGAAAGACAATTACCCATAACTGATTTATTTTGAATTATGATATGATATGGTAGTAGTATTGTAGGTACTATTATTTATAAACACTGTGTATAAAAGGCGTAAGCCGTGTACCTATATTATTATAAATAAATAAATAAATTAGGTACATGTTGCATTGGAAATACTCTTAAGAATGGTACAACATTTTCACTAAGAACCAAATAGGATATTATTATTGTAAGTATTAGTTAGGAGAAATTCTTGGAAAAAGGTAGGTAATATATAGTACCTATTAATGAAAATTTCATCTTACAGTAACATCTTATACTATACTTTACCCTCACGCCGTGTCCCAGGTGGGGTAGGCAGAGAGAACGGAACGCCATGTCGCTCTATCCTTACATACTTCTTTCGCTTCCTCTACATTCATCCAGTTTCTCATACATGCACGCCGATTCCTCTTACTTAACACGCGACCGTCCTTGAGAATTTGATCCACGTGGTTAAGCCACGTGGTTCTCGGACGCCCGCGTTTCCTCACACCCTCTCTTTCAGCTAAATACACCCTCTTCGTCAATCTTACACCATCCATTCGCTCCACATGACCAAACCATCTCAATTTATTTACACGCATTCTATCAACAACACTCCTCTTGCATCCACTCATTCTTCTAATATCCTCATTTCTTACTCTATCACGCAATGTTTTACCTACGATTCTTCTCAGTGATCGCATCTCCACTGCATTTATTCCACTCTTGTCCTTCTTCAGCCATGTCCAAGTCTCGCTTGCATACATCAGTGTCGGTACGAGGATGGCGTTGTGCACCAGCATTTTAGCCATGTTCGAGACATTGCTATTGCTAACAATAGATCGAAGTGCACCGTTCACTCTCGCACCAGCCACTTTTCTTTTTTCAATGTCCCTTTCGTACCTACCATCCCTTACAAACATACTTCCTAAATAAACATATTCGTCCACTTGCTCCAAACATCTTATAGTATTTGTATTTCATTTTTCATTCAATTGCCTTGTCTACATCTATAACCAATCTATGTCCAAGAACTACGTGGCTTGACCACGTGGATCAAATTCTCAAGGACGGTCGCGTCTTAAGTAAGATGAATCGGCGTGCATGTATGAGAAACTGGTTGAATGTAGAGGAAGCGAAAGAGATATGTAAGGAAAGATCAACAAGGCGTTCCGTTCTCTTTGCCTACCCCACCTGGGACACGGCGTGAGGGTATAGTATAGTATAGCCTTGTCTACATTTATAATTTAAAATTGTCAGTTCAAATTCTATAAGATGCCATGTTATTGTCCTCCTCCTCCTAAATTTCACATATTTTTCATACAAATATTACACTTGGAGTGTTTTTAGGTCAAAATATATAAGAAAACACGCCAAATAGTCTGATAAAATGATGAAAAATTACTAAATACACATACTTATTAGTTTTAAGATGTAGATACATAAAGGTTGATTGTTGCAGATCGAAATTAAGACTAACAAATAAAAATATCAAGAATTTTTTTCATACAAATATTACACTTGGAGTGTTTTTATGTCAAAATATATAAGAAAACACGCCAAATAGTCTGATAAAATGATGAAAAATTACTATATACACTTAGTTTTTAGTTTAACGATATAGATACATAAAGGTTGATTGTTACAAATCGAAATTAAGAGTAACAAATAAAAAAATTAAAAATTATCATACTCTCGACGTATGTCACTTTGGCTTGATATAACTATATATAATGAGTTACAATCCACTGGATTGGTCTGCAACGAGTTTGGTTTTTCTTCTCCATTCGTCTCTATTCTCAGCCAGTCTTTTTAGCCCTACGTATGAGCCACAGTTCATGTCTCTCTTCAGTTGGTCCATATATGCGTCTCTTGGACGGCCTCTGCCATTTGTCCCCTCGGTCTTACCCTCTGCGATGGCGATGAGTAGTCCTGGATGCCTGATGTTGTGGCCAATCCAGTTAGCTCGTTGTTGGCTGATTCTCTTAAGGAGTTGCCTTTTTTCGCCTACCCTGTTTAATACTTCTTCATTTTCGACGTGCTCCGACCAATGGATCTTGAGCATGCGTCTGTAGCACCACATCTCAAAGGCCGCCAACCGTCCGCTTTCACTCTTGCTGATGGTCCATGTCTCACAACCATAAAGCAGAATGCTCCATACAAAGGCTTTAGTAAGATTCTTCCTTACGCTTAAGTCAATATTTGGGGATTCCAATATCTTTGATTTTTTGTTAAAGGCAATCCTTGCCTGGTTTATTCTGCTTACAATTTCCGATTTGGAGCGTCCATCCTGGTTTATTCTGCTGCCCAGGTACACGAACTCACTTACTTGTTTGATGCTCACTCCATTTATGGCAATGTTCGCAGTCGCTTCCTCTCTTCCGACGACCATACATTTTGTTTTTTCTTTATTTATTTTCATGTTGTACTTTGACAACAGAATGCTTTCCATTTTTCCTAAGGCTTCGTTCAGCTCCATCTCGGAGTCTGCGAGCAGTGCTATGTCGTCAGCATATCTGATCATGTCGACCTTTTTCCCATTTATTTTGACTCCTGTCCAGTTCTTCATTTCTTCTCTCAGGTCATCAATGGCTCGCTGTATATAGCAGTTAAAGAGAGCTGGCGACATTGAGCATCCTTGATATAACTGATGACATCATTGATATAACTGCGCCGTGCGAATAATATTTACCTCTTATTCGCACGGTAGTGTGCGAATAAGGAAGAAATATTATTCGCACGCCGTGCGAATAAGAATAACCATTAATTATTGACTGATTAATTATTACTGACTAGTACAAATAATTTAATTGATGTACTAATACTTTTGACTTTTATACAAAATATTATTTTTATTACTTGCTCTCTGTACACAATGATTTTATATGTGTGTGTGTATGTATGTGTTTGTGTGTGTGTGTATATTTTTTGACATTGCATACGAGATCATAATATTACTTTTTATAAACTGACATATGAATATAATTGCTATTATCATTTTTTACTTATTGTTTATATTATTTTGGATTTAATTAATGTTTTTTATCCCGTGGAGCACCCGGTAAAGAATTGGTCTCCCACTCTTCTCCGTAAGTTTTCGAGTGTCCTGTAAAAGGCAGGTGTTCGAAAAAATTAAGACATTGTACACCTTAAATTCAGCGATGAGATTTGCCACCCATCCTGAATGTCTTGATTTTATATTGGCACGAAGAGGACAGCTTCCATGTTTCTTACATGCAGCTGGTCTGCTGGCTACCCCACTTGTGGGATATGCCGTGATGGTATAGTAGTAGTAGTAGTATTTTGGATTTAATTGTTGTTATTATTTTTTTTCTCTTTATTAACATGTAAAAGGCGAAAGCCGTGAATAAATAAATAAAATAAATAAATAAAATATATAAAAAAAAAACAAAAAACTTATCTCGGAATTTCGACTGATATAATTAATGAATATTATTACCATGCGACGTTAGCTTTACTTTTCCATTACGTAACGAGAGATATATATTTTTTTTTATATGGCGGCTCATCCCGTTGGATGTTATGGCCATACAATTCATCATATATTATATTTTAAGAGAGAAAAAAAAAAGACAAGAGAGACTGTCCTATTATATCTCCGACTATTTTTTTTAGATTTTATTCCAACAACTGATACAACTGTATAGACCATTAAAGGTCACGTGGTTTTGTCTATGGATTTGCTTTTGCTTGGGGGGCAAACAATCAGATTGCGCAAATTATCCTTGTAGGATGTTATGCCATAAGAGAAAAAAAAGAAAGTCAGACGACAAAATAATAACAAAATCGACACTGACAGTTTTTTGATTATTAGGTACCTATCTATTCTTTAGGCGTCCCACCTAATATTACACCGTAAACACTGTGAATGTGTTGTGTTGGGATGCCTGATGCCCCTCAATGATTTTTCTGTGACGTCATCCTTTAATGGTCTATTATTGTAATATATAAAATATAGTATGTGAACTGAATTGTTGTTGGAAAATGCAAATCACCAACAAATTTGCCATAATTAGTGTAGAATATAAGAAAACTCATTACTGTATAGTACAAAACGTAACGTAATGGACCAATTGGACAGAAAATGTGACATTTTACGTTATTTTCCTAATAAAATTATATATTTTCTTAAAGAATGTTGTGATTATAACTATATTAAATACTTTCGACAACTATTCACTAAAATGTTTTTATTTAAAACCCCGTTGAATTGTGTGATGTAATGGAAATTTCTTGAGATATTGCTTCACGAAAACGCATTTCCTGACAAAAAGAAAACACAAAACTTAAAAGTAATTGATTTCTCACGTCCGTTACTGTTGTATGTATATATATTTTAAATACAAAATCAGGCATAATTTGTTACACATATTTTTTTAAGTTCCACTACGTAACGAAGCAAAAAAATTTGAAAATGCCCACATAAGACTAAGCAATAGTTAACAATTTGTTTTTATTAAGTACGCAATAATTCATTCATTCTAACCTAACTGTTCTATAATATCTATTCCGCCATAGTGTCTCCGCTTAAACGTGGCTTAAAGGCTGCCCTTTGTGCGTTAAACTTTGAAAGTCGGTAGTATAACTCCTCACTGTACATAAGATCTTATTGTAGTAATACTGTATTTTGTGATTGTAATCGTCGGCTCTTTAACTGTGTACTCATATATTTTGCAGAGATACTGGAGATGGCCCATTCCAAATTTTTGAGGATCCGATATTGGACAAGGTAATTGCTCTGAACAAAATAACTTGTTGCGGGATAGGGAGCCCATTACAGAGTGATGTACAGACCACACAGGAGATAGATTTGGAGGTATTAACAGATCCATTACAACTACGGGAAGATTCGCAAAATGGAAATATTACACAAGAGACTCAAAACTCACCATCACCACTCCCCAAAGATGATGGGGAAGCTTCATGTTCGAAGTGTAAAACATGTACACCAGCATCACTGAAAACTCCAGTTAGCAAAAAGTTAAAGAAGAAAAGCAATCTAACTGAATTAGAGATTTCTAAAATTAATAGAAATAATGCCATTACTAAGTATTATGAATACAAATTGTCATTATTACAGAAGGAAAATGCGTAACGGCACACACTTAAACGTTTAGTGTGTTAACGTTACTCATCATTCATTTTCTTACATGATATTGTGATATGTGTAATTCACGATATTTGAAATAAAGTTTTTTTTTAATAATAATAATAAAATTGATTTTTATAAACTTGCGAAACAATTATTTATTAAGTCCTGTCTGTTATCCTCTTCTGTTTGACTTGATAAGTCTTCACTACGCGATGTTTCTTCATCTCTGACTTCGGCATTTTGGTGATGTTCATATATTATGGTGGAGGATCATCGTCGCTGTTCAGCCTGCAAATGTTGCGCAGTATCGCTGTCGCTGTCAATTACACGCATTAATAACAGCCTCAAGAATATAAAAAGTGCAGGAAATCTCCGTTTCCGAACACCGAAGCACCTTTCTACCACATTTCTAGTACGTAATTGAGATTCATTATACAGAATCTCTGTAATTGGCCACTTGCAGTCGTGGGGGATTTTAATAAAAATGATCGAATTAAGTAAATTTGAGGTCGGAAAACGTAAATATGTCAGTTATTTTTTTTTTTAATATCTAAATTATGGAGAATTTCCAAATTTTTTTGACGTTTAGCAAAACACGTAAAATGGCTTTTGACAGCTATTGACGTCACGGAGTCCCATGTGTGTATGAGATTATAATCTGTGGTGCGAAAGTAATTATAGTTCACCAGACTCCGTGACGTCACAGTGCCGCCATATTGTTTTTGATCAGAAATAATATCATTCAGGTGGAAAAAAGACCGCAAAAGCTTATTATATCCCTATAGGGAGCCCATGATGAGTTTGATAAGAAGAAATACTGATAAGACTATAAATGTATGTGAATATGTGATGTCCATTTATAATATATTATTGTGGAAAAATTGTTAGAAGGGAAATAAAAAACATTTCATTTCATATTAGGGGTAGTATAATTAAGACATTTATTTGTGTATCAAGGTACATTTCTGGCAAGATAATTGAATAAATCACTATGATAAAATATTTAACACTAAGATAATACTCCCAACTTGTATTTTATTATAAAAAACGTATAGAAATAACAATAATAATAATAATCTTTATTGCGCACAATTAGTATACAAAGAAAAAAAACATGACAACATGAAATCGCGCGAAGTTTCAAGTAGGTAACAAACAAATTTACTCATATTAGAAGAGTTATTGAAATATTTCAAATTCTTATACCATTTCGGAAATTCGGCAACGGGGGGGGGGATGGTTGAAATTTTTGTAAAGTACCCGATATTGAAATTGTCGGTACAAATACCCGGTACATTGTAGAAAAAGGGACTGTGAGAAAATATTCTTTTAGAAAACCGAGGAGTTTTTAAAATATTGTAAATTCCTATACCATTTCGGAAATTTGTAGACGCGGGGTTAGAAATATTGTAAAAAGTAAAGTATTCGATATTGACGTCGTCGGTACAAATAACTGGTACCTACATTGTATAATTATTTTTGTTGACGTATACCTAATATGGATACGATTTTTGTGGGTAGCTCTGATTGATGTATCATGTTAACACAATGATCATTGATCTATCATGTTATATCAATGGTAGCCAGTGTTCTCGAACGACATTGTCCAATATCAGTAGAAATATCCGCTAAAATCGGTATAAATGGTATATTTTGTACCCAAAATCGGTATATGGGGTATTTGTACCGACGATGGTCAATATCGGATACTTTTCTTTTCACGAAAATTTCTACCCCCCTGTCGCTGAATTTTCAAAATGGTATAGGAATTTGGAATAATTCAAAAATCCTCGTTTTCTTAAAAGAATATTTTCTCTCAGTACCTCTTTCTAAAATGTACCGGGTATTTGTACCGACGATGTCAATATCGGGTACTTTCCTTTTTAGAAAATTTCTACCCCCCCGTCGCCAGATTTTCAAAATGGTATAGGAATTTGGAATATTTCAAAAACTCCTCGGTTTTCTTAAAGAATATTTGCTCGAATCCATAAGTATCCGGTACTTTTACTGAATACCCGGTACTTATCTACCGATTATACTTACCAGCCGACAAATGGTAAAAATCGGTAGATTTCTAGGGCATTTCGGTAGGACGCGGCCCATTTCGGTATAAATACCGAAAAATCGGTAGGTTCGAGAACACGACTCAGGCCTCTTTCTGTATAATTCGATGGCATAGCGCACAGATGTGGTAAGTGCAGTTTTTACCGAAAATGAGTTATTATACGCATGCGAATCTATATAATCTGAAGTATGTTCCATAGGAATATTATTACGTAACTCTGTGTCATTAACGAGATATTTAACAAAAACTATGTGTGGTTAGTACTAAATGGTATGGCATCTCAAACTTTCAACATTGATTATCTCAAAACTATGAAAACTGCACTTACCACATCTGTGCGCTATTATATACGTGTATCTTGTACCCATAGGTGTAGGTACCTACCAGGGATGTTGCGAATATTCGCATCCGTAAATGCGGAGCTTTCGCATGTATTTGGACATCTCCAATAATCAATGCGGATGCGGATGTTGACAAGTTGCGACAAGAAAGAAATTGGGCGGGGCCGGCGAATGGCGCGTGCCGGTCGCACTTGAAATTAACCAATGGGAACGAAAAAATTGATGAAAAGATCCGACGCATTTGTAGGCAATGTTCTTAGTGAACAATTATTTAGTAGCGTGGGTCTAATTTATGAACCTTAGCGTAACCGGCTTGAATCAGAGAAGGCGACAATATTTCTTTTTATTACGTATAATGCTCCTATTTTTAACTTCATTTACTAATTCTAATTAGTTAATGAAGTTAATAATTACTATTTCATTATTATAATTCATAATATACTTTTTTTCTATAACATCTTAAACATCCGCATCCGCGGATGTGAGCTTACAAAAATCCGCATTCACGGATGTGTAAAATTCGACATCCGCAACATCCCTAGTACTACCTACCTACAGTTTTACTTGATGCTGGTCAACGTAATGTACCATACCAGAGATTCCACTTCTACCCAGGGCTAAAATAATGTATTACTTTCTATAAATTTTATGGATTAAATTACATAATATGAGACATGCGTATCATTTCTATAAGTATCCTTTACACAACTACAAAAAACAAAACCTAATCATTTCTTATTCCTTGAGTTTCTCCTTCTTGTATCCTGTTTTCCTCAGTGGGAGCAACATCACCTGGGATGATCAGTCAAAGAACGAGGCTGACAGCTGTACCACCAGGCAATATTTGCATTTAGCAAAAAATTAAAAATATTTGAATCGAAAAACGTTGACCAGGAACTATGGAAGACGGATGAGTGGGTTGGACATGGTAACTATCTGAAAATGATTACAGGCATTTGAGATGTGGTCCTATAGAAGAAAACTGAGAAGACCACGTATACAAGCTCTTCACATAATTGAAGGAGGAATGCACCTGCTGAAAACCATCTCAGAAATCAGACATATAATGCGCCACAAAAACTTTCTACAAGAAACAATCCAAGGGATTGCCGAGGGGACAAATCATAGGAGGCACCCACGCCGAGAATACCTAGACGAGGATATGAGATCAGATGGCATATTGTAGGAAGAGGCGAAGAGGATTACACAAAATACATACTTATTTATTATTGTGTCTTGATTTAATTTTTTTTTTGTTATGTTGTGTTTGTTACGCTATTTCCTTCTTGTTGTACTATTGTAATGTTGATGAACCCAAATGTCCTGTAAAGGACCTACGGGAGATGTTGAAGAATAAAGAATAGCACAATGGAAAGAAAGACATAAGACTTCACCGCAAACCAATCCACAAGATTGAAAGCAGGGAGAATCTCTATACTGCATGTTGACATTGCTGGCAGGGTTTGATATTTCTAAGATTCTCTTTTCGGTGGTCGCCTCTGTGCCAAGAATCATAACAACCGCATGTATAGCTGTAAATAAAAAAAAATAATGCCCCCAGTCCTCAGCCTTTTGTAATACTGTCTTATGCAAGATCCTTCGTGTTGCCTCCTCCGCTAAATCAATACATCTCATTGGTGCACATCCTCTAGATCTGTTGCCCTTCTTTACCTCCATTCCAGACAGAATACGTCTCTGAGGTACTACTAGGTTAAGATATTTTAATTAAAATGGGTGGGACGGTAAAATTAAAAGAATTTGTTACATCAATTTTTTAATTTAGATAGATATATTTATACTGATCATATTAAAACATGTTTTTTAACTTATATTTTATCGTAAATTTTACAATAGTCCAGCTAAGTAATATTCTGAGATACACTGTGTCAAAATTTTCAAACACTTTAATGGTGTATCGAATCCTTAAATAGGTACTTTTTTTTTTAATCTGATGTTTGTTGAAATAAAAGGATATCACTTTTTTCACGCAATAACTCTATAAAAAAATTAAAAATCTCAAGTTGTATTAGGGAACTGAGTGATGATCCAAGGGATTAGGGTTAAATGATGCATAAAGAATCCATCCATAAAAAAAATATAGATCTATTTTCATAAAACAAGTATAATTATAGAAAAGGAAACCAGATGCCAATTTTAAACTGAATTGGTCTTCTTTCAATAGTACTATATAAAAAAATTATGACCCACATATTTATGTATCTGAAAGAGCAAGTGCGAGACAGCGCAGGTGTCCGAAAACCGCATTGCTTGAGCATGTAGATCAAATTCTCAAGGACGAGCGTTTGTTGAGTAAGAAATTGATGTGCGTAAATGAGAAAAATTGTATGAATGTGGAAGAAGCAGAAGAGGTATATAAGAATCTATATCTCTGCCTGCGCCACCTGAGACAAGGTGTGAGAGTACAGTACTGTTCGTAACCTGTTTATTTTTAAATTCTTGTTCAGAGGGACTAGATGACTGTTTGTCATCCCTGTCTCAGTTCATCGAGATATCCAGTCTTCTTTCTTACTTAGAAGATGTGGGGATAATGCTCTAGTGCTCTAGAAGAGAGTTTAAGTGGCGGAGGTGTCATTATGTTGAATATCCAAGCATTGATTTCTCTGAGATTAATTCTGCCTCGTAAGCAATGTTCCTCGCAAAATAAGATAAAATTAATCCAAACATAAATGTTTTATCCCGTTCGCAGAACTGTCAAGTGTTTTAAACATGGTGTTGTCAGTACATAAATAATTTCCTCAAATTCTTGCCATATCTTAGGAGAGTCTTGTCTTATCTTATCTATAAGTCAATTTAATAAAGTTTAATTTATCGACCGATGTTCTTGGTGGAAGTTCATATTAATAATTTTTAAAATGAAACACGATAAATAGTTATTCCACCATAGACTTCATTTATTTTTGCGAGGCGGCTTTCAAGAACTTCCGCTCTTATCGTCAGTAAAGCTATACGATGAGAGCGGAAGTTCTTGAAAGACGGCTCGTAAAAATAAACAAAGTCAATAGTGGAATAACTATACATCGTGTTTCATTTAAAAAATTAGTCAATTTAATGTTTTGTTTTTCGAATAAAGGCGGACAAAGTTACTCTAGCATAATATTTGTGCACTCATCATAAAACAAACTCTCAAAATATTGTATGTTTTACAATTTTGTTAAACATAACTTAAAACTATTAGTTATATAAATTAATTTTTAATATAAACATATCGACTGTGCTCAGGACAAAGGCATCAAACCACAATTTCGGCAAAAGTAGTTTTATGTTTTAAAATCAACCATTTGTGTCTTGTACACATTCTGGTTAAAGGATACAATCCCCAATCGTCTATAGTTTTTTTATAGAGAAATAAAACTATATTTTTTTAGCTAGAACTTAATTGCAAATATCCAATAGGATAAAGGACTCAAACAGTATGAGTTTCATTATTAACACCAAAACATTTCATCCATACATAATTTGATGGCGAGGTAAAAGGCATCAAACCGCATAACCCCAAACGTGCGTCATACATATCTGTTTTACATGTTTCTAAAGTCTGTCAATACAAAGGACTTAATTGACATGTTTTTTTCTATTTTTTGCTCATAACTTGATAATTCCTGAATATTTTCTCTTGAATTGTTATGATATAAATTATTACTCTCAATCATTTTCAGTATGTGGTGCTCGTTGCTGGAATATTTTCCCTTTATCTCATAGAATATATCAAGGTTTTAATGGATTTAAATACGCCGTCAAGAAATATTTATTGTCTTCTAACTCAGCATCCGTCCCCTAACCCCTTCCTATAGTTCCCGGTCCCTTTGGAGTGTTAGGTGTGTGGATTGTAGATTTATTTTATTTCTCATTTTGATTGATGTTGAGATTTTGCTTATTGTTTGCATTTATATTATTATTTTTATTTATGTTTAGTATTAATATGACGTGATCAGATGGTAGAAATCACTATATAGTGATAATCTCGGCACTGCATATCATCACATTTTTTCTTATGTAAACTGATTTGTTGATTTTGTTATGTGAATGATATGTACAAGAGGAATAAAATAAATCAATAAATAAAATAAAACACTACATTGCAATAAGATGGTAAAATAACAATGACAATAATTTGACATTTTCTTATCCTACAACTTTTTGCTTCTCCTACAAAATTTTAGTAACGTGGTTTGAAGCCTTTGTCCTGAGCACAGCCGATATAAATCGTAAAGTCCCTGGAAGTTTACAAGTATTCCATTGTGAAAGACAGTGGCTGTCGGTAAAACGTTATGTATAAGGCATAACATTTTACATCTTCGATTCAGCAGTGAGATGGCGTTACACCTATGCCACCCGTGCAGAATGCCTCATCTTTAATGGCATGGATAGGATGATCCGCACATTTCTGTCACATGCATTAGTTCGTCCACAGAATACTCCACTCAAGGAAGATGCAGTGATAGAATGGATAGATACATTTCATATACGCACAATCACTATACTTATTATAGGTAGTATTCACATCCACATTCACTAAGCCGGCATCTCCAGTCTTGTAAGGAACTCTCTGGCTTGCCTCACAGATGTGTGATTTTTGTTCTCTACCGCTAGACTTCTCAGGGATTCCATATACTGCTCAATATTGTGTTTTGTGGGACCTCGGAGACCTCCTGGAAGGTAAATAGATCACTCGATTATTCCTACTCTTATATTGTTACTATTTATTATATTAATCTATGGTGCACTGTGAACAGACTAAGGAGCGGCGTCAGATACACAGAGACACACCTAAATAAGAAAATATGAATCTATTGCCTCATTCAAATATAAAGTGAAATCCCTCATTTTGGGTTAGTTGGAAGGGATCGCACCTCTGCGATAAACTCGCCCTCTGTATATTGATTATTTTTTTTTTATATATATTCCATTTTCTGTTTACCTGTTGATTTAAACTCACTTTATAGTAAAACACAGTTCTCAAACATTGTAGTAGGTTTATTGGAAGACATTGCCTCAAGACAATATGTACGCCTTTTGTAAAATTTATTTTTGACAATAAAGTGTTTATTATTATTATTTTAAGTGCTCACTAACGAGCCGATAAACTCCACTGGAAGTCGCAGAGCTTTAGCGCTTCTTCGCATTCTTCACAACTATATACCAGAGTGTGTTTGCGCTCATCAAAAATCTGTTTCTTAAAATTCTATAAAAAACATTTCTGTAATATTGAGATGTCATATTTCCCTCACCGGGTAGTGATATATTTGCCAGTCCCCTCGTGAGTTTATCCTGCAAGGTTGTGAGATGCCCCCTCAGCATTGTGGTGCGAGTTCTCTGCGCCACAATATCAGCCTTGGTCCTGTCCACAGCACCTCTCATGCTCTCAATGTGCTTCTGAAGGATCGCATTCTGCAATAAGAAAAATAAAATACACATAAGTCTCTTCTATGATAGCTCAACAGCTGTATCTCCCAACAACTTACAATTATTTCGGCGATAGTCTGTTTCCTGCCCCCCTAGACAAGCATATATATATATAATGAGTTACAATCCATTGGATTGGTCTGCAACGAGTTTGGTTTTTCTTCTCCATTCGTCTCTATTCTCAGCCAGTCTTTTCAGCTCTACGTATGAGCCAGAGTTCATGTCCCTCTTCAGTTGGTCCATATATGCGTCTCTTGGTCGGCCTCTACCATTTGTCCCCTCGGTCTTACCCTCCGCTATGGCGATGAGTAGTCCTGGGTGCCTGATGTTGTGGCCAATCCAGTTAGCTCGTTGTTGGCTGATTCTCTTAAGGAGTTCCCTTTTTTCGCCTACCCTGGTTAATACTTCTTCGTTTCCGACGTGCTCTGACCAATGGATCTTAAGCATGCGTCTGTAGCACCACATTTCAAAGGCCGCCAACCGTCCGCTTTCACTCTTGCTGATGGTCCATGTCTCACAACCATAAAGCAGAATACTCCATACAAAGGCTTTAGTAAGGTTCTAGACAAGCACGCACTTGTAAATTGACTACAAATAAATTTACGACTATAACCGCAACAATAACGCATAATTACACGGGACATGTAGGTAGATTGTGGTTAGATGGAAGAAATCACTTTATAGTGATAATCTCGCCACTGCACATCGTCCTAGTTTTTTAAATTTTATATTATTTCGTTAACACTGTTACGTTATGATGATGTGCAAAAAGAATGAATAAATAGATTGTCGTAAATTTGTTTGTAGTCGATCGAAAAGTGCGTGCTTGTCTAGGGGGGCTGAAATGTGGAATACACAACTCAGCTCATGTTAATCCATTTTACGTGGATTAACTTGAGCTGAATCGGCTGGTTCTTCTGTGTGGCTGGTCCGTTGCTGTGGAATAAAATAATCTATGATTTGCGGACTCTGGAGAGTGTGGAGTATGCACTAATATGTTCTTATTCAGTTTAATTCATTAGTGAGTCGTTTGTAATATTTTATGTATGTTCTAATTTGATTTAATTCATGAGTGTCATTTGTAATATTTTGAATGCTTTTATGTAATTGTTTGTAATCAATGTACAGTAAAGAAAGAATAAATAAATAAATAAATAAATGCTCTGAATTGTATTTGGGTAACACAGGTAAACTTTTAAGGTCTAGGTTTTGTTTTAATGTTACATTGTTGTTGTTTTTATCTGTGACGACTGTTTGTTCTAAAGGAAGTCAATAAATAAATAAAATATGCACATCAGCAAAATATGCCTTTGCATATAATAATACTTCTACAGCTAAATAAATATAACATTTGTTTTATTTATTTCGCTATGGAATTCTACTAACTAAATACCGACACAGTGAATAATACTTCTACAGATTAAAAAAGATTGAAGATCTATACAAATCAGATTTAAAAAGATTGAAGATCTATACAAATCAGATTTTTTTTTTATAAATATTTTTTTTTTTTTTTTTTAATATATTTATTTTATTCATAAATACACAGTATACATTGATATTACATTAATAAAACAATATAACACACAGTAAAAATGCTCCCTCCATAAGCAACTAAATGCTTGTGCGGAGGGTCGGATTTCAATTATAACATTAACACACATATAAGAATCAGCTAGAAATATTAATACACATATAAGAATTTGTTACAAATAGCAAACTTTCAGTTCTCTAAATAACCTACTTGTTGTTCGTAGTCAGTGTTTGCTTTCCTGAGTTGTCTCAACTCCGTCTCCCTGAGTTTATTATGCTGTAGGAACTGTTCAGTGAAGATGGGAATGTCAGTCTCCCGCTGGTTCATCTCAGCGCAGCTTCCATTGTTACCGAGAGTGCCCATCTTGCCGAAACCATCCTGCGAGCCAGGCGGGAGTACTGTGGGGGTTGCAGACTGCAAATTGAATTAAATTATATAAGAAAATAAATTAAAATATTTTAAACATAATCTCAATAAAATATTGGGTCCACGACCGAGTGTTGCAGAAGGAACCTGGAGGCTCAAAAGTAATGAAGAAATTCTCTCCACAACTAACCAACCTTTCATCACAAGTGAGATCAGATCCCGAAGATTGGCATGGATTGGCCACGTCGTTAGATCCGGAGAAGAGAGGGCGACTAAAGGCATTCTGCAGGGTATACCCGTGGGCAGAAGACCGTTAGGCAGACCAAGACAAAGATTGTTAAATAACATTAACCGAGATCTAGAGGAGCTCAATGCTAAAGATGACTGGCAGTCCATTGCTCAGGATAGAAAGGCTTGGAGATCTATTGTTTCGAAGGCAAAGGTCCTGCAAGAGCCGTTCGGCCATCGGAAGTAAGTAAACATCTCAACATTTTTGAGACTAGTCCGACTGATGAAAAAAAAGTGAGTTGCATAGATAATGTGCGTCACGAGGCAGCACTGCATAACGACGCTTGACCACACCACAATGTGCGTAATGCAATGCCGCCTTGTCGTATGTTAGCCATGGAAACACACCACAACCATCACCAAACGATTAACTATTGGTTAATTTGACTTAAGAAATGTGATTTCTTTCAACATGAAATTTCTTGTTCATATCAAATACACAAAAATATCATTATATAGTTTTATTTTATTCATCTTCAATTATTCAGCAATGAGGTATGCCACCCATCTTGATTATTTTAGAATTCTTATGTGGCACATAAAGACTCGATTGTCTGTAATATGTCAAAGACGTATATTAAGCTTTTTCCGTCATATTATTATAAGACGTGAGCCAGACAATCTGGAAAAAAATATTTTGTCTGGTGGAGTCGAAGGAAGACAAAGCATGGGCCGAATACCAAAAATATGGTCAGATCATGTGAGAGATGCCGCAGGGGGTACAGTGTGTGAGGCGTTTAGGCAGGCGGAGGACAGGGCGCGGTGGAGGAGCTTGGTGGTCACAATTGAGGGACCGACTTGGAAGAGAGATATGGCACATAAAAGACAACTTATGTATTTATTACATGGAGTATAGTTAGTCTACTAGCGCATCCCACTTGTGAGAGGCGTTGCGACGGTATAAATATAGATAGATGAATTTACCGATGGCGTAATAGCAGCCTTAGGTCTAGCAGGCAGTGTGGCTACTACACTATTACTTTGCGGCATCTGCCCCTGCCCCACAGCACTCTGCAGTGAAGCTGGTGCTACTGGTCCCGTCTGTAAGCCTCCACTGTTGTTCACTACGCTGGCTATACTGGCGTCTATATTACTCTCTGAAAATCAAAATAAAAACATGGCAAATAGAATTTGTACAGTGATTTTTAGCAGTAAGTTAGAGCATCTAGATCGAGGGCGGCCAATCCGCGACCAGATGGGTGTCTATTTGTGGCCCGTGAAGCATATGCACACTTTTTTTTATAATAGTCGTTACAAGTACCCGTTATTCTTAAAGAGAAAATATTCTTAAAGAAAATGGAGGAGTTTGCAAAACATTTCAAATTCCTATAAGTTTTGAAAATTTGACGACGAGGGGGGGGGGGGTAGAAATTTCAAGGTGAAGTAAAATTATTAAATTTTCCAAATAGGTATGTATTAAATTGTTGTACGGCCCGGTAGAAAATCTCATCTTTAAAATCTGGCCTGGCTGCTGAAAATGTTGGCCACCCGTGATCTAGGTGTTTTCTTTATAAATACTTCTACTACACCATCATGCAACACCCATCAAGTGGCGGAGTTAGCAACGACTCTCTCCGATTTTAAAGCTAAAACAAAAAAAACATTGAAATGAAAATGGTCTCACCAGTATTATCCACCTTTTGCATCTTATTAGACGCCCCGCCAGCTGTCTTCTGTCTCTTGACTGGAGGGGATGACAGCCCTCCATGTCCCCCGACTACCCCCACAGCAGTCCCAGCACCCCCCGTAGCTCCGACAGGCATCTTACTAGCCTCCGCAGCTTCTTTTCTCTCCTGTTGTTGTTGTTTGAATGCTTTGTATGCGTCGGATTCTTTGTACACTGACCATTCTTTTATGTATCTAATGGGAAACAAAAATAATAAGTTAAAGCGGTGATTCTCAACATAAGTAATAACACTCCTCATGAGTGTGCGGCGGCTAGTTACGCTGCCTACCCGCTACATTAAATTTATTTTAAAATTTAAAATCAAGTATATTTTGAGGTTAAATACGAGTAAAGGCTCTGTAGTTTGGAATTAACACCTTTGTCAGACAGAAGGAAGAGAGGTGATATGATAGAGACATACAAGATACTCCATGGCCACTATAACTGTCCAGAGCTCAATACAATGCTCCAGTACAACCAGAATGTTCACCTCTGGGGTCACGGATTTAAGTTGGATGGCTGCAGGTTCAAGCGAAATCCATTGAAGCACTGTTTATATTTAACAAGATGGTTAATCATTGGAATAGTTTGCCCCCTGAGCTGGTTGAATCTACAAATTTGAACAGCTTCAAAAATTTGTATGATTCATTGAAGTTGTGATAATTTTGTTGGGTTGTTATTGTGACAGTAGTGTTGAGATCAGACATATCAGCTAAGCTGCCTGTCTGATAACAACACTATAATAATGATAATATTTTTAGACCACAGTAAGAAAAACAATAGGTATTTAAATTATACCTGCATACAATTACTAAAAAAGTTTCACTCAACTTTCATAATAATTTTCTAAAGAGATTTCAGGAGGGGTAGGAGGGAGCTCAGAGATAAATGGGGGATGTTAAGGTATTTAGAGGGAGCCATGACAGACAAATTTAAATTAACAAGCTTAAAAAAGATGGATGTTTTTTATCTTTTTTTTGGCCTTGAATTCCATTTCCTAGAATTAAACATAGGCATATTGGGTTTGGTCAACAAACACTGTGTTTTTATAAAAGCAAAGGTTTTTCAAGATTTTTTTCTGATCCATCTGGTTCTCATCCTCAGAGTACCCCTATCCTGCATCTGGGCTTAATCTAGCTCCACTGCCCTCAAGTCAAATAGTAAAAATAATTGAAGACTGTTTATGTCTCACCTCTCTCTGTCCTGCTCTGCCGCATCCAAATAATGTTGTTTCTCCTCTGCCGGCAGACGCCCCCACTCACTGGCTAGTCTCTTGGTGACTTCAGCAAAGCTTAAACTAGGATCCGCCGCACGGAGTGGCTCTCTTCGTTCATTCAGATATCTCACATAACCTGAATTCAATATAAATATATTAATTTGAAGTTATATAGAAAAGTAATTTGTACAATTTGAAGAATCTTAAATTTCTCTATAAGGAATTTGCACTAGTTGGGAGAAATCACGACCCTGTGATAAACTTGTCCACTGTATCTTGATTATGTTAAATAAATAAAGTTCATATTTTAATGACCTAAATCATGACTTCAGATTATCCCTTAATAGAGTACAAACATCCCTTGAAACTCCAGAATTATAACGCAATTAAAGAATTCACCACAAACCTGTTAATGGTTGTCTAGGAGCCGTAACATCTCGAGGCATTTTTGCTTTGCGTTTCTTTCCTTTCCCTCGACCGCCGGGTGCTTTGGTCTTGTCTCCTTCATTTTTATCAATCACCACTTTTTGTGCGGGAGGGGTTTCTTGCGGAGGAGCAGAAGGGACAACCACAGCAGGAGGCTGCTCAGGGAAATTACTTTTGCCGGCTTCCTGATCAGTAGCCATTTATAAACATTTGAAATAAACAATAACAAATGTAAGAACACCCTTCACACGAAAATTGACAAATGATTTTTCGATTTGACATTTATGTCCTGCAACACGCGTGACAACTTCATGGCAATGTTTATGGATGAAAATTTATTTTTAGGCAAAGGCTATTCGTACGTATCATAGATCAAAGAAATTATAAAATTTGTCTATGGTGAATTATTTCCATAGACAACATTAATATTAAACTATTTCGTTTATGGATATCTAGATGTTTGCGAAATCTATGGTTCAGCGTAGGGTTGTAACGAATATCCGTATCCGCATCCGAAAAATATCCGCATCTGCAAATTTTATTTAAATAGCTTGGAATCCGCATCCTTAAACATTTTTTGAGGATACCATGCCAAGCCAGATACATTTCTAAAATAAAATATTGAAAATATATTTTTCGTACTAATTCTATCCTGGTCGATATAACAGGTATGCCAGTTCAAAGATTTGCTTCACATTTGTACAATAGTTTTTTTTTTATATATAATACATTCTACTATTTTTGTGTACTATGCTAACGACGTAATCATGTTTCCCCCATTGAATACCTGCCAAATACTAAGTTTCCTACAAAAGGCAAGTATTTGTAAAACATGCCATATAAGACATTTAATATCTTCAATTCAGTAATGAAGTAAACCACCCATTCTGAATGAATGTCTGTTAGCTTTAGTTGTTACGGAGAAGACTATCAGCATGTTTACTGCATGCGGTACTTGTGGGAAAACGCTACGATGGTGCGAATGAATGATGTTACCTGCTCTTACTCATTTCGAAAAATCTAAAATTTATGGGCATGTTCATAAAAAAAATACTCGTTTTTCTTTCTTTTTCAAAATTAAGATATATTCATTTTTATAAATGAGGTTGCAGATATCCTTGTCACCAAGGGAGTGAAGCAAGGCTGTGTCATGTCTCCGTGGCTGTTCAAACTATTATTCGACTACTGTATGCGAGATTGATGTTGGTGTCGAGTTTAATGGGTCTCGAGTGAATGCATTGATGTACGCAGATGATTTGGTGCTAATGGCTGAGATTGAAAGGGATTTCCAATTGAAAATGTTTGGAGCAAGTAAACGAGTATGCACATTTGGGAAGTATCCATGTTTGCGAGGGATGAAAGATACGATAGGGACATTGAAAGAAGGAAAGTGGCCGGTGCTAGAGTGAACGGTGCACTTCGACCCATTGTCAGCAATGGCAATGTGTCGAACATGGCTAAAATGCTGATGCAAAATACCATTTTGGTACCATCAATTGCGTATACAAGCGAGACAAGGACGTGGTTGAAGGACAAAAGTGGAATAAATACAATGGAGATGCGATCGTTAAGAAGAATGGTTGGTAGAATGCTGCGTGATAAGAGTAAAGAATGAGCGGATGCAAAAAGAGTGTTGTGGACAGAATGCGCATGAATAAACTACGGTGGTTTGGACATGTTGAACGAATGAGAGAAGTAAGAATGACAAAGAGGATATGCTTTACTGAAAGAAAGGGCGTGAAGCGTGGACGTCCGAGAACCACATGGCTTGATCACGTGGATCAAATTCTCAAGGACGGCCGTGTGTTGAGTAAGAGGAACCGACGTGCGTGCATAAGAAATTGTATGAGTGTGAAAGAAATGTGTAAAGATAGATCTTTTTGGCATTCCGTTCTCTCTGCCTACCCCATTTGGGTTTATAGTATAGTATAAAAATTTGCATACTCAAAACAGAGTCACTCCAGATCCGAATCCGCATCCTCAAAACAGAGTCACTCCAGATCCGAATCCGCAAAGTAACATCCATTACAACCCTACTTTGACGAAGTATGGATAAGCTACCTTTTTAGCAATACATTATTAAGAGTGTTGATAAAATACCTATATGAATGCAAGAAAAGAACTTTGGATACCTATGAATTTTAATGTTATTCGAACTTTAAACCTGGTTTAACTTATAAGAACTAAAAATAAATTGTCAACATAACATGCTATGGAGAAAAGAGTGAACAATTTTTCTTGAGGTTATGTAGACCTAAACAGCGCTTTTTATTTAAAAATAAAACATGCTTGTTGTAGTACCAATAGATCTAAAGTTCGCAAACGGTGAGTTCATAAACCTTAAACGACTCTAAATCGTTTTATTACACTTTATCCGGTTATGGAAACTTCTTTGTTCTCAGACAAAATACACGAACTTAATGCTACTTTATACAGGTAAATGCCTCTAAAACATGAAATATACAAGTCGACAAATGTGTAAATGAAATTGCACTATTCAAACATTGAAAATGTGCTTCCTCAATTAAGTAATCGCTTGTAAAGGAAATTAAACTGATAACGATCAATCCACACGGACGACATATGCCACAGATTTCGATAATTTGACAGACGTCAAAATAGTGTGGCATTGTTTACAAAAAAATACGTACGTTTAGCCACTTATTTGACAGACGTCAAAGCAGCGTGCTTTTGTTTACATAAAACCAACTGTCAAATTTGACAGTTGACAGTTCCTATACGTATGAATAGCACGGGCGTTATTTTTATTAATATACGGCAACTTATATTTTTCAATTATAAAAAGAGAATCAAAACTGTTTAGTACAAATTTGAATTATTCCGTTTTTCCTCTTAAATTGTTTCTAATTAATTATTTGATTGTTGTATTTTATCACAAATAAAATTTTATTATTGATCCATGGTTACAAATTGTCTACTTCGCAATCTCTGGTAAAATGTTACTATAAAATGAAAATTGCTTATTTTTGAGATAAATAATGAATGTATATTAAGATAGTTTTGATTGCGTTAATTTAGTTTATTATTATAAGTTTATTTTGTTTAATTAATGTTTCTTACGATAATACCTGCGAATACATTTTGTGAAATACATTGGGTCTTATTTCTTTGACGTAGTATGCTTATATAGTGGGTTTGAATTGACTAAATAAATTCAAATTGGACAACGCTTGTTTTACAAACTGATATGATGTAAAAAGAATAAGATTTTACAGTTAGTAGCTGAATATATTTGACGCTTCCAAATGATTAGTCTATCAATACAGTTAGATTTATAAAAAAAAAAACAATTTACATTCATTTATGATTTCATACCGTAGAAAAGAAAGAAAATAATTGATATTGAACACGTCATATTAGCCAAAAAACTAGACAGTGACATGGTAGCACTGTAGAGTAGTAGTGTCATCTAGCGATAAATTTTGACACTAAAATGGGAACTACTCTAGAGGTGTATTTTTATAGCAGGAACAGTATGTTATAAATCACAGTTGTATAAAATGGTTATTTTTATGTGAATTTGTTCCAACAAAACGTTGAGAAAAATAATGATGTATAGACCATTAAAGGATGACGTCACTGAAAAATCATTGAGGGGCATCAGGCATCCCAACACAACAGACGATTACGGTGTAATATTAGGTGGAACGCCTAAAGAATACCTACTAATCAAAAAAACTGTCAGTGTCGATTTTGTTATTATTTTGTCATCTGACTTTCTTTTTTTTCTCTTATGGCATAACATCCTACAAGGATGATTTGCGCAATCTGACTGTTTGCCCCCCAAGCAAAAGCAAATCCATAGACAAGACCACATGACCTTTAATGGTCTATAGCAACTTTAAAATCAATTACCTCACAGCTGAAGTTTAAAAAAAAACAAACATGAAAAACGCACCAGACGGGCACACTTTATTTAGGAGAACAAAATCAGTAACACATTATTATGTCACTAATTAAATCACTCGCAAACGAGTGGATGGCCTTGAGAAGAATAGAATAGAATTATTATGTAAAAATAATAGAAAAACATCTTGGTTACAAATATATTATAACTTAATTTTTAATTTAGGTTTTTTAGGAATTTTATCTCAACATTTATTGAAAAAAAAAACAATTAGGTACCAATAAATTATTTTTAGAATGACCAGATGCCCGGTTTTGGACCGGACAAAAGAATGTCAGCTATGATAATAATACTCGACCTCATTCAAAGCAGGTTAGCAATAAAAAAAGTCCGTTTTTTTTTCAATATTGCTCTCAATTCTAATTAGCACTGAACCATTTTTTTCTACTAACAAAAATGAATTTTCATAATATAATATTCTGCGTACCTATACATATTTTCTTAGAAATAATAGTAGAGATAGAGAAATAACAGTTTACATATTGTATCAAAAGTCGCCGATAGTGATTTGCACGGTACTGTGAAGGAATTGCCATCGTCCATCACTAGTTAGTGAACATTAAATATTATTCAATATACAACACAACATAAAGCAAGATGTCTAATAAGTCTATAGCGAGTAAAATACAAGGGCTTGAACTAAGATTAACCGCAGAAAATGAACACAGGAGGAGAGAGGATCCTTTATCTAGCAATAACACAATGGGGGCCTCTGTGGGACCACACAGGGGCTCCGCTAGGCGCCCCAAACTCAGTAAGTTGATTCTCGATATATCGTCATCAAAATGCCATTTGGGCATAAAGTAACTCAATATTCCCTCAATTTACTAAATATCGCATTAATATTATCATAATTTACTTCTATAGCCAGTATTTATTGATGTTTTTTTTTGTAAAATTTCACCAAAATGTCAGTCACCTTGCTTGTCCATTTCACATTTAGTTGTGTTGTTATTTTGTCCATATTTGGAATAAACGTTGTATTTTGTGATCTAATTATCATTCTATCCATATTTTTACTTATTTCGACTCAAATTCAGCAATCAAAACGTTTTTAGATTTTACAATTAAGCTTTTATGGATGTTTTTAATGACATTTTGTTGGTAAACTTACCATTTGACATTACATAAAATGTCATTGGTGTTTGTAAAACTACGAGGGAAGCCTTGCAGTTGAAATATTAACATTGTGTCTAGTATAAGTGATGTAATGACTAAAGATTTACTTCAATAATTACGCAAATTATTAATTTACAGATTCATATTTTTATTACTTAAATTAAATGTGAGCAGAACATTTGAAACATAAACAAAATCTTAGCAATGGAATATCCAAATGCTAGGCAATTTGGATGTTCCATTATAGACGAAGTGAACGCATCTAGATGTAAATTATTTAAAATTATTTTTATGTAGACATGTAGAAGTTTACGCGGAAAATAAGAGTCCGGTGGAATTTTGTGCATTTTTTAAGCACAAAGTTAATTATTTGCATTTTTTGTACGCGTTTGACATGTCACAAGTATATAAATTTTTCGTTTGAATAGATAGATTGTTGTTTTTACGTATTAACCAAAAAATCAATGCGATTTTTTGTTGTTGTAGTGAACACATCGTCTCGGAATCGTCCAGGAATCTTGAATCTCTCCCCGTCCCTCCCTCCGGCACTATCCCATCAGGATTCAGAGACGGAGAGCAGACTGAGTTACCTGCGAGACCGCATGAAGAACCTCACTATCAACAGTAACAGTTATCCCACGGACATCAAAGACTTGGAACTGTTGGGAGAGCTGGGCAATGGAACGTGCGGACATGTTGTGAAGATGTTACACAAGCCGTCAACTGCTGTTATAGCCGTGAAGGTAAAATTTCATTTTTTATTCTTCGTTATTATCGGATTGGCTGGAAGAAATCGCATATGCGATAAGCCCACCTTTTGGTAATTTATTGGAACAAAAACTTGTACACTGTGTATATTGATGCCAATAAAGTTTTATTTATTTATTTATTATTATTCTTATTGGATAATTTATATTGCGCCATTTTCATGATTCAAATCATCTCAAGGGTGCATTTACACCATTATTTCACATTATAATTTATTCTTTACTATTTTTATAATACAAATTTGATTAAATATTATTATTGTCACAATTTCATATTAGTTGTTTGTTTCTATTTTTACAATTTAATATTTAAACTTTAGCACAGTAAAAACAATATAATTAAATAAACTACACTGTATTTTAGTCGGAATGAAAAAAAATATAAAACTAATTGATGTTTAACTATTATTTTGATTCACTGTGTCGGTGTTTAGGTAGTAGAATTCCATATCGAAATAAATAAAATATAAAAGAAAGAGAAGTTGTGGGTTCAGGCAGCTGCAAGAGCGCCATCTCATTCATATGTAAGCGAAAATTGGATATGGTGGAGGAGGGACAAAAATGTAAAAAAACCCCGTTGAATGCAAATTATGCTGATATGAATGGTTGGTTAAAATGTTGCGTGATTTATTTGTTTATCTTATTGAACAGGATGTATTATGCACTGCGACTATGTAAGATCTATTGTACTCCCCCTACTTAGGTTTTCTGGTGTTGCCAGTTTATGAGAACCCTCTAGTCCTAGACATCTCGTAAAGTCTAGAATCTTGAGGGAATCTAAGGTGTGGAGAGATTTCACCCTACCCAGTGTCTGCCTAGAGTTTTGATTCTTGTGAATTCCGCGACATTGCAATATGCCAAGAAGTACTGTGGAGTCTCAGCGTCCTCTCACAAAAAAAGTTGCAATCTTCTTTAATTCCCTTCATGTTTATCCAAGTGACCCGTTAGGAAGACCGTAATTGCTTTGAGACTTGGTTTATTTATGTTGGTACTTGCTTTGGTTGTTTTGGAGTCATATCTTTCCGAGTAGTTCCTTAATCTGCCTAAGTCTAGGGAGATTTTTCCGAATGTTGCATGATGGAGCGAAGAACGAGGATGTTAGGAGAGTGAACGGATGCGAGTGGAGTGTTGTGAACACATATATTGTGTGGTGTGACTCATTGTTGAGTTGAAGATATGTCAATAGTCTTACATTTGCAAATCTTAATTTACGGCCTGGGCCTTTTACATGTAAATGTAATACATAATTTTTATAATGTACCTACACAAACAGTATTACAATATGTGGACACACAACATAATAAATCTTCTATGTAAAAAAAAATGAGTTGTCCCTGTATGTTCCCCCATAACTTGAAAACGGCTGAACCTAAATTGGCTAATTCTTTTTTGTAGTGTTTGTAATTATCAGGAGACGGTTTACAAGAAAGAAAATTTTTGGAAAATCCAACTCAAAAGTCGGATATTTGGATTGCATTTTTGTATGAAAATGATGTTTGTATGACAGTTCTGCTGTCACGTGTTGCCATAACAATTTTTTTTTTTTAAATGTTTTATACACCATCAACGCCTTTGTTTGTTTTGTTCAAAAAAACAATATGAAGTTTTCAACGATATCAGTGATGAAGTTTTTTCATAAATAGGCCTATTTATAGAATAATTTTTGTATACATTTTCAAATTAGAATCGTTATTCATACAATTTAACATCTGTGGTTCTGAACTTTCAATTTTGAAAAAATCATGGGAAGAATTTGTATAAATTTAAAATGAATAGGTATCTACCTAAATATGTATATTACGTACAGCAGATAATTTATAAACAAATCTGAGTTCAAAAATTAATTGTTCAACATAAATGAATTTTATTTTTTTACACTATATACGATGACACACTTAGACAATTACGGGAGTTTGTAAAGAGATTAAAAATAATATTAATCATTCATTGATTGTTTGGCGGTACGAAGTTCGCTGGGTCAGCTAGTAGACAGTAAAACAAGAAACCACAATGTACTATTAGTATACATGGTTTAAACGATGTAAAATTTCCAATGTTTTATATGTCATTTTGAACATTTTTTACATTTATTGACTTTTTTTACATTTTATGCATTTTGTAAGCATTTTAAGTCTTCCTGTATCTTTTTATTTAATGAACTACCTCAAATTTATATTTATTAGTTTGGTAAGAAAGGGATCTTAATTGGTTTTCTCATTGTTGTTTTTTAATGTTTGTACTTATTGTTTCAACTGTTTGATCCGTACATAATAAATAAAATAACATAACATGCAAAGACATTTCACACAGATCAAGCTAGTCCCAAACTAAGAAATGAATCTTGTATTATGGGTACTAACACGAGGATACACATATATACAATGCACTGAACACAATATATACATGTAACACTCAGACCCAGGACAATTTGAAAAAGGTCATTCTTCATTTTGCCCCGGCCGGGAATCGAACCCGGGACCTCGTGACTCAAAGGCAAGTTGATACGATATCGTCCCACTAGGACGATCGCATCATATCATAATACAAAATTATCAAAAGAGAAATTATCAAATATTTAAAGAAATGAATTTACATGAATTGTACATAAGAAAAGTATATAATTTGGCTCGTAACCCCCAGCTTCGCTACATACATTTTGCAATGTACGTAAGCGAAACACATAGAAAATTAATTACATTATATAGAGAAAATACATGTTATACTTACGTAAAGTTCAGAGAATTCTTTATCCTTTGGTTTCATCATTTTCTTATGGTCATCATATCATTATAGAATACTTAGGTAATTTATGCAATAATGTTTCTTCTGTTAGCACAATTTATATTGCAAAGATTCTACTTATATCTTTCCTTGAATAGAATTATAGATATATATCTCCAAGTAAACAATAAAAAATTATATCAAGTGGAACAAAGATTATCATAAGTACATCAGACCTTTCCAAGAAAGTGGATATATTATTTCCATCAGTGGAGCCATTCCTTTAACTCTTTGTTGCTTTCATAGTAAAATAATAGGGTCTTTCATCCATTGGTTGATCAAGGAATTGAACCTTTGTGACATAACTACTCCAAGTATAAACTAGGTTATCTGAATTCCACTTACAAAGAGGCTGAGAGATGTACTTTAGTATTATTAAGAGTATTGAATCTACTGGTGGGTATACAAAATGAATTTCAACAGAAAGATATCGGATGGAAGTGATTTACATTTATTGTGTAAACATATATTACATAACAAGACAGTTATTTTCAAAGTAAATTTGTAGGGAGACATAATAACATACAATATGCAAAGTTATGAAAGTTATACCATATTCGGACAGAGACAATAAAACAAACAATGGTAATTATCAAATAAACCAACCCTGGTATTATCAATATAAATCAATACCTGGTTTATCATGTGATTTATAAATAATTAAATGGAATCATTCATTCTTCATTCAAACTCAAAATCTTAAATTATTACACAACGGAAAATTAATATATAGATAGTTCAATGATAATATGAACTCAGTTATGAAAAAATTATCATTATTTACCATATACAGTAATAATATAGTCCTTACAGATAGACAGGAGAGCAGGAGTTGAATAACACAAAGACGAGTATGTTAAAGATGACGTATTGTGCACACATAGACGGTAGAAGGCAGGATCGTGAAAGAAACATACTCTGATGCTACTATGGCGGTCGCTGGTTATACTCAAAGACGTACAGGGGTGTGGTGGTGTCAGAATCTGATAGATCCTGTCCTCAGGACGAAGAGATCACTACTTCTCAAGTGATAAGAGCAATATTATACGTTACAACACTATTCTCAGTGTCAAAGGAAGAAGGCGTCACTATTTCAATATTCCTTTCAGATATACTCAGCTAGTCTTTTAATCACTCTTTTGACAAGGGTATGGACCGGAGAAGTTACTAGAGTATTACCCAGTTCACATTGTAATGCGAGTTATATCGGTAAATCACCTCTACGCGATATACTGACTATCCGAGGTGAAGCTGTACACGCTGAAGATTTAGGAACACATTCTCAATTTCAATCAATTTCACAATACTGAGAAAGTAGAAAGAACAGTTTATGTGATTGTTCATGATTCCTAACATAGAATATTTGTTCAGAAACAATGGATTATCTAATTTCACACGGTTATGAATAATGGCGGCAACAGCAAAAACCACGCCCAAAACCAACATATATTATTATACTCAAAACTTCCAAATATTATCATTATCACCACAAGAATCGTAGTCTATATATATCTCAAATAGAATATAAGCTTGTCTATAACATTATTCTGTTTATTGATTACTGTTGATTATTAATTATTATTATTGTTCCTTGATATTGGCGGTAAGATTGGTCGCGCACGTAAAACTAACACAGATTTTTAAAGTACACTATTAACGACACACAATAAGAATAGTTTTACGTACAACAGAGGGCAACACACTTGTTTATCACATTACGAAGTTAAGTACTATTACATAATTATTGTTAGTATTATTATTGTGTCGGAGTTACGCACATCGCTGTTCGCGACTAAGGCGGGAAGGGACAAACCCTTCTTTCGTCCAACCTATGCCATGGTTTGCGGGTAACTGAATTTGCTTGCAAGCGACGCGAGGAGGAACAGGCACGTTTAACGGTTATTCTTCAAGGGAATGAGAATCATACGATGTGGTGCCGTGTGCAGATCGAAGCATCAGCCAGTCACGTGTTCCTTGTAACGTACAATTATTATTATTATTACGGAAGACTCACAGACAACAAATGACTGTAGGAACATTAGCCAGTATGAACTTTTCCGCAGCGATTATTTAATGCGTAGCATTCTCCCTTTCGGCCCCTCTTGAAAATTTGAAGAGAAGTGACAAATTTTCAAGTTCCTCAATTATACAAAAAAAAGTTGAGAACCACCACAAAAATTGTTGAGAACCACTGGTTACATGAAAAGATTGAATACCACTGGTCACATAAAAAAGTTGAGTACCACTGGTTACATAAAAGTTGAGAACCATTGGATACATAAGCAACTACATAGGTACCCAATTACAGACAAACAATTCAAAAAATGGTAGCTTATATACTATTACAATGTTTCTTACATCCTATAGCCCGTTCAATTATTATTAAACACTCGCGGTAAATTGCCCATAGTCAAAATAGATGCGAACTGTTTTCATATTTTGACTTACACTTCTTAATAATAACACAAAATTCACTTTAGCTGTTTTAGTACGGGGCTCCTAACAAAAGTTTGAGAGCTACAATCATAACAATATAATAGTACATAGAGGTGTGTATATATATAGACATGTGCATATGTGCATGTATATGAAAAACACAGGTTATGAAAACAACAACTTTAAACATTTTACAATACAATTTTATAAGAAACTCAGGATCTGTATTACGTTTCAATATACGGTTCGTTCTACATTGGTGATAAAAATTATTCCTTTCAATTTATCAATATACGTACGTTTCATTGATGGATTCATTTACTACGATCGACGACAAGTTAACATTTTAAACATGACAAACATATAAAACAAAAGTTACATACTTAAGAAGTTGGTTCATATTATTTTCGATTCCAGTTACATGTATCCGGCAAGGGAAAAGCAACATAAAGGGATCTAAATAATTATAAACAATTTTGTATAGATGGAATTAGAGATACTACAATTTCGCTACATTTAACCCATTAAGCTTAATAGCACTCATATACAAGTGATTTCATGTACCATGTACCATACAAAGATATTGGCAAAGCACAGAAAGAAATCATACATAATAAGGACATATACATATTAGAAAAACAATTTATACGCAGACATGACATAATGGTACATCACGACGACTGCAATCACATTTACAGTAACCGATATTCATTATTGGCGTCAAATCCTTCTACGCATATTACATAGACACAGTTCTCACACAGAGACAGATTTCTCACATAGAGATAATCTCAGAGGGAGCTACCCTCACATAGGCTTAATACATGACAAATACATTGAACAACTTTCGATCTTTGCTACACAATATACAAGTTACAAGTTCAATAAATTCTTTACATACATCATTATTCAAATTCAACATTTACTTCTTCATACAGGGCTCACCTTTCATAAACAGATTCATACATCATCTTTATTCACTAACATACAATTAATTAAAATTATCCCATTGAATATCTGTAGCCAACATTCCACTACAGGTTTTATTCTGTGTCTTTCATAAGCCATTCCGTTCAATGTCAAAATGTTCTATCACATTTTCCAATGTATTCAAGCAACATAAACAACTTTACATAAAGTCACCAAAATTATTTAATTCAACAAGGATATACCACATCCAAACATTTCCAATTACAATTCATAAGAGATTACTACGTGTCCTACGCGGAATTAAACGTCATATAAACTCAAACTTCAAAATAATAGGCATGAACGATTAGCAATCACATTGTCTACATTCATCAAAAAGAGCATTACGATTTATCTTTCACACATCCAGATAACATCGTCTCTATATTGATTACACAAAAGGTCACAAAAAAGTATTTAAACACATCTCTCCTACCACGGCTTCACATATTACATAAACATAACTCATTTTTTATCAAAGAGCGTTCGTTAGTTTACCTTAACGGAACAATTCACCAAACGGACTCAGTTCTCAAATAAACAAGGCATAGGTTACTTCAATATGTCACGCTGATAATAAGCCGCAAAAGTCACATTATTACATTTCAAGAAAATTAATTACTTCACAAAAGATAACAAATTCCGTACACAAAGGGTTAATATTCAACAGCAAAAATTCTACATCGTTACATGGTTACTTCTTTAATTTCCAAAAAAAATTTACAAAACATCATTCTACTATTTACGTTAATGTCAAAATTTTCAACGATGGTCATCAAAGGGTTAACTGTTTCTTAACTAAATTCAAAAATTCAGTTACAGTTCACAACTTGACATTAAAAAAATTCAATTATTATTCACAAAGGGTTGACAAATTCGGTCATGTTTCACTAAGGGTTAAGTGTATTTATATTTCAAATTTCGCGAACGGTCGTGAAGGTTTAACATTATTTGTTTCGATTTATTTTTAACTTTAATTTTCTTAAAACAAAAATATTTGTTTAATATTATTCATCATTATTATTTCGTCACATCACTACGTACGCACATATATATTCTTATCAAAATTCTATTACGCATAATTTTACACAACAACGCTCATTTAATATTATTTCTCCAAGAGTTCAATAAAGATTTTTATTCCAAATGCAACATTTTACTGTTTCAAAAAATTTAATTCAATTTAATATCGATTTTTATTCTCAGTTCGAAAATGAATTTACTATCAAAATAACATTACAACGAAATTCTGTTTATCGGTAAAACAAAGTTCCTTGTACGAAATGGTTCACTATACATACTACAGTATAGGTAGGTACATATTTCGTTTCATTCCAATATTATTATTTTCAACTATACATTTTACTAGTAAAGCGGAGTTCCCGTTTTCGCGCGTGAATATTTCTATTACAATGTTGAGGTAGGTTGTATGATGTCTCTTTCTCTCTTGCGACGTATAGGTACATACTATACGCTGCATAGTTATGTATACCACCTTTCGCACACCGCTCGTTTCTCGCGACGCACAACTACGGTATAATATTATTATTGCGGTCTCTACTGATAACAGTCTTTTCTTAGCGCGCGATGTATTTTAGATACACACTATATTTTAATATTCATTATGTTATGTTGGTCGGTTTGCGATGTTTTGCTTACCGCTTAATACGAAACATTACGATGGAATATTCTCTACAATACAATTCTTTCTCATACGGCATCGATTCTTTACTTTACATTATAACAATACTCGCGACAAACGCTTGCGCTATACACCAATACATTTATTTTTTTAATACGAACATTTAAATTATCTATTTTACGATTCCTGTTTCATTTTTAAAATTGTTTTCATATACATACACACATTAAAATCATTACATTTTCAATTAATATCAATACACATTATCACACATTATAGATGAGAACTCTGAACCTTACAATCATATGTATTCACCACACAATACATTTAAAATTTTCGGGCCAACAACTATACGAGTTGTACGATCCAGGACGAGCTGCCCAAATGTTACGTACACGTCCGCCCACCTTGCTACATCCACGGACGAGCACACAAATTGATGCGATCGTCCTAGTGGGACGATATCGTATCAATTTGTGTGCTCGTCCGTGGATGTAGCAAGGTGGGCGGACGTGTACGTAACAAAGTGCATTAGCCTCCGCGCCACACCGGTCGTCTAAAATAAAAATGTCAATTTGATAATTACTATTGGACAGTCAGTATGAAATATTTTAAACAAAACAAATGGGATGTCAGATAAAACAAGTTCTTTAAAGCAGGGGACGTAGACAAACCGTACTTGGCGATCGACTACTGACAAACTTTTCGACAACCTACCTACATGTACCGTGTAATTATGCGTTATTGTTGCGGTTATTGTCGAAAATTCGTTTGTAGTCGATCGCCAAGTACGGTTTGTCTAGGGGGTCAGATGTCAAAAAGTTAAGGATGACTGTGTAATGTCAAAAACGTGTTGCTTGTAAAACTATTTTGTAAAAAATGTAAAACATCTTTGCTGGTTTATGTGCCGATTTTTTTTATCTATTTGTATTACCTATGTATTGTAATAACTGTATGTTTGCGTAAACTATAAAATAAAACTATAAAACTAATTGAAATGTTTTTCATTCCAGCAAATGCGTCGCTCTGGTAATCCCGAAGAGAACAAACGTATTCTGATGGACTTGGACATAGTGTTGAGATCGCAGTGCCCCTACATAGTTAGATGCTTTGGCTGTTTTGTAACCGAGGCCGACGTGTGGATCTTCATGGAGCTCATGGCGAGCTGCTTTGACAAGATACTCAAAAGACTCGGGGGCCCCGTACCTGAAGAGATATTAGGAAAAGTCACAGTTTCGGTGAGGAATGATTTTATAAAAACGTCTTTTCATTCATTCATTCATTCATACCGATGTGGATTTTTTTAAGCCGTGGAGCACCCGGCAAGGAATTGGTCTCCCACTCTTTTCCTTAGGTTTTCGAGTGTCCTGTAAAAGACAATCGCTACCTTAATGCAGAACTAGCCTAAGTTCAAATTTTGGTCAAACTGAGTTAAGTATTAAGAAATAAGAAATGATAATAATAGATATGAGATAATTTAATGAATGAGAGTTATTAGATTCCTAAATAATAAAATAATGCATGTCAAAATTTGCTTCAGATATTATAAATTATTATTTTTTTAATACAAAAACAAAGCTTAAATCTGCTACTTTGAAAAATCATCCAAAAATACTTAGGCTAGTTCTGCATTAAGGTAGCAAAGTGTTCGAAAAAATTAAGAAATGTTTTAAACCTTCGATTCGACGATGAGGTTTGCCACCCATCCTGGATGTCTTTCATTTTTGTTGGCATAGAGAGGACAGCTTGCATCTTTATTGCATGCGAACTGGTCTGCTGACTACCCCACTTGTGGGTTGTGCCGTGATGGGACAATAGCATGTAGTAGTATTTTTCCACAAGTGGGGTAACCATCGAACTGAATGCATGAACAAAACTTCCAAATTGTCCTCTTTTAGCCAGTAACAGTTGAGACATTCAGTTTACGTGTGGCTTGCCTCATCACTGTCGAATTAAAGATGTCGAATGTCTTAAAAATACCTGCTTTTTATTGGACACTGGAAAACTTACAGAAAAGGGGGGGAATCTAGTCCGTTACCGGGGACTATACAAAATACTACACGGAATCAAATACTTAATATGTCAGTTAACGAATCAAATGTTACAATTCATTTTTTATTTTCTCGAGCTAGTGGCAACACTCGTGTATCATTTTTTTAGTTGGTCCGTTGTGAGTTAAATTTTTATGTTTTTATTTTTCTTACTATTTCTAGACGGTTAAGGCGTTATCATACCTGAAAGAAGTGCACGGTGTCATCCACAGAGACGTGAAGCCGTCTAATATCTTGGTGGACTCCCGGGGAAGCATCAAGTTGTGCGACTTTGGCATCAGTGGACGATTAGTTGACTCAAAGGCAAAGACGAGAAGCGCAGGCTGTGCGGCATATATGGCCGTAAGCTATATCAAATTTTTATCGGGGTTCAAAGTTTACCGGCGAGGTCCGTTTTTGTCAACATCGACGTTGTGTCCCGTTGTGTAAACTTTGAGGCCCGATAACTTGGAAAGTATTTGACCTAAACCAAAAAAATTTGGCATGGTTTCATAACTTGGACATAGCAACTTGTAAAAATCATAAAAATCGGAAGTGATGGGCTACCTAGGCTTGGTTGAATTGATGTGAATTGTCCCATTTATAGTTGCCATTTGATGAAGTTTAAAGCTACAGTTGATAATAACGAAGTATAGAAATAATGTGATTTTATTGCAGCCGGAAAGGATAGACCCCCCTAACCCAAAGGAGCCAGACTACGACATCAGAGCTGACGTATGGTCCCTGGGAATATCTCTAGTGGAGCTAGCCACGGGGAACTTCCCATACAGAGATTGCCAGAATGATTTTGAAGTACTTTCTAAGGTAACAAACATACGTACACGTGTCGCCGCCAGAGAGTTGAATCAGCCAGTCAATTGTATGGCCAGATGGCTAGTTAAATGCTAGCATTTGGTTTAATGGTGAATGGAGTTCTGGCCTGTTTGTTAAATGCATTTTTTTTAATCGTAGCGCTACAGTGCCAAATATAGAAACTAAATTTCAACAGTCAGGCTAGTGTCAATCAGGCAGAACATATAATGTTTGGGCGTGTCATTGTAATTTAATGAAACGGCTAGATTCCATCGATTCCTGGCGTTTATCTAACCACCTAGCCATTTCGTTAACTGGGTGATCTAACTAATGTGCGGAGACATATACATCTTCGTTCCCCATGTCCCTGTTGTGTCAGAGGCCTATTGTGCCTAGACACTTCCTTCAGAGACCCTACTATCCATTGATACTATTTCATGGAATTCTGATCTAACCCAAGTAACAATAAATCATCTATATCATCATTCACTCTTCAACGCTCTTCCCGAGAGCATAGGGCAGAAACCAACCTACTATTTTTTCTATATAACAACTTGTATTAGAATGTAATTTCTTCACTTTACACTAGCCCGACGATGAGAGCGTATGCTCCTGAAAGCCAACTCACGAATATTAAAGTCACTGTGGAAGTATTAAACTAAAAAATGATTTTTTTCTAATAATCGACGACGGTCAATAAGAATCAAAAGATTACGGTGGACATTTAAAACTCAAGTCACAAACGAACAGTAACACTATGTCGGAAGTGACATGACCACGCCAGTAGCACTTGTGACATGTACTTAGGGTTGCCAGATGATAATTTGACAAAGGAGGACAGATGGGTCTAAAAAGGAGGAGTTTCTGTAAAAAAGGAGGACATCCAGAAATTAACCGGTTTTTTTAATATTACTTTACTTTATTTTAATCATATTTAGCTGAGCTGCCAATTTCGGAAAGAAGTTCTTGGTTTTTTAACAAATAATTATAAAAATCTTCACATGTCATGTTTTTGAAGTTGTATTGAGTAAGAATTAAAGATATAACTGACTGTACACTTAGTCTGTTCCTCTCTTTGCTCCACTGAGTATTAATCAGTGAAAAAAACTCTTGTCGCACATTTGCGTTATGTGCGCTTATACAAAAATAAAACTCGCAGAACCCGATGTTTGGCAAAAAGGAGGACTTTCAGTGGGAGGACGGGAGGACAAAACATAAAAAAGGAGGACATGTCCTCCTTTTGGATACCATCTGGCAACCCTACATGTACTGAACTTTTGTAAACAGATAATACAACGACATTTTATTTTTTCTCACTAATATTGTTGCGTATATTTCCAGGTAATTAATGACGAGCCACCAGCCTTACCGGAAAATCAGTCGTTTTCTCCCGAGTTTAGATCTTTTGTCAAACAATGGTAAGTGGAACCGTGCAAACATATATATATCGTCGGTGGATCCATGAAACCTTGCGTGTGTCAATTTTTTTCACAAATAAGATATCGTCGTTGCATATTCAAAAGAGACATGTGCGAACATTTTTATTTAAGCATACTCTTTAAAAACTGCTCATTCAGGCATTAAAATTATTGTTGTGTGAACTTTTTATTAGTGTGTGATACTATTTTTTTAGTATTGAATTTTAATATTTAATACCAAGAATCACTTTATAAAATGGTTATGATGTCATTATGAGCAGTTTATTCTAGAAATGTCAAAACATTTATAAATTCACATGTCCCTTTTTGAATATGCAACGACGATTGAATAACCTATACGTTGAGATATCCACGGAAAAAGTTAAATCTTTTTCCTGCCGCATTACATTACTTGATGCATTGATCTGAACTGTAATGCCGGATGATAAAGAAAGATGAACTGTTTTAAATAAATAAATAAATAAATTTTCTTGGATAATTAGTAAAATTCACATGTACTTGATGACTTGTGTTTTAATTTTTCGGATCGTGTCTAGAAATTCGATAAACTATAGAATTTCTAAGACACCTTCCACGTAACGAATCAGATGCATAGAAAACGTCATCCAGCAAAACAGTTTTTTTGATCGCCTGTAAAATCTTGATAAATGCGCATAGAAGGTTTCATAAATCCACTGATGATGTACAATATTGTATCAAGATTTCGAAGACGAGGGATGATTTCTTCAGCACCGTTTGTTTATGTCGGAGAGAAACTGCACTGTATATTGAATTTTGGCCAAAATGGCTTATAAACAGATTTACAACATAAGCATATTGTTTACTGTTTGGAGGAAAAGTGCGGATACAAAGGTATCTTTTGGGGACCAGCTATCATCCAGCAACATGCACCACAATTGATTTAAAGAATATAGGTGATGTTACGGTTGTGTGTCAAGCCTACGTATACACAGTCTCGTTCACTCATTTATTCATCACACTGGTGCACGACATTAAAAATACCAACAAAAACAGTATATACCACTAACAAAAACCGTTACCTACCACTAACAAAAACAGTTATCAACCACTACAAAAGCAGCATCTACCATTATAAAAAACAGTTATTTACCCCTAACAAAAACCATTATCAACCTCTACAAAAACAGTTATTAACCACTAACAAAAACAGTTATCAACCACTAACAAAAACGCTTATCAACCTCTACAAAAACCGTTTTCAACCACTTACAAAAACAGTTACTTACTTTACTTTTCGGGTCCGGACTTCAGACCTTGCCACTCCAGTATGCCGCGACGTATATCGCCTTGTCGTTCGCCATCATCAGGTCATTCACATTACATGCATTCCGCATCAGCGGACATTGCAATAGGTGAGATTCACTCTGCTCCTCCCCGCAGTCGCAGCTAATGTCTTCTCCATCTAAAAAGCCCCACTTCCGCTGGTTGCTTCTACACCTTGTCACCCCAACTCTCAGTCTGTTCAGTGTCTTCCACGTGGGGTAGCTCAGACTGTGCACGGTGTTTGTGCTTTCAGATGGCATCATCCACGGATTGTCGCCAAGTTCCTGCCTCCACAAAAACAGTTATCAACCACTAACAAAGACACTTATCAACCACTAACAAAAACAGTTATCAATCACTACAAAAACAATATCTACCACTAACAAAAACAGTTATCAACCACTACAAACACAATATCTACCATTAACAAAAACAGTTATCAACCGCTAACAAAAAGGGTTATAAATTAACAACAAAATCTCCCACACACATGTATTTTAAAAACGTATACTGTTTGTGTACCCATACAATAATATTTTTTTTACCTATTACAGTTTGACAAAGAACTTCAGCCACCGTCCCAAATACAACGCTCTCCTACAGCACCCGTTCCTTGTGAAGTCTGAGGAGTCTGGAGTGCGTGTGGACCAGTGGCTGCACACTATCCTGCCTCGGTAGGTATGCATGCCTCATCTACCACACACGTACGGTGTAGTGTGCACGTACATGCGCGTCATGCTTTTATTATTATTATTATGCTAACAAAGTATATTTTGTGTAGACTAACATAGTCAGAATGAGAAATAAATCAAGATTTTTTGTTGCTATGTTATTGTGAACTGCCTTTTATCTACAAAATGATAAAGCTTCTAAATCTTATCCTTAAATCCTTTCTCTCACGCCGTGTCCCAAGTGGGTTAGGCAGAGAGAACGGAATGCCATTTAGATCTGTCCTAACATACCTCTTTCGCTTCTTCTACATTCATACAATTTCTCATGCACGCATGTCGATTTCTCTTACTCAATACACGGCCGTCTTTGAGAATTTAGTCCACGTGGTCAAGCCACATAGTTCTCGGATGCCTGCGAGCTACAATATAATGGGTGACAGGAAAATTATTCGAATCACAATTATTCGAATGGACAATTCTTCGAAAAAACATTTGTACTAACTAACTTTTTTTTGAATGACAATTATTCGAATGGCAGTTATTCGAATCCACAATTATCAGAAAACACAATTGTTCGAATTTTTATATGTTATATTGATAGCAACAATTATCCGAAACACAATTCTTCGAATTTTTATTATCAAGACAGATAATATTGCTCCTATTTTCGGCGAAAAGTGACGTACTTAGCGAAGTTGTATTATATAATTCGACTCAGTTTGCAATCGATTTATCTAAATAGTGTCAAACGTTTGGAAAAATAATTTAAATATATTCATAATTAGGTATGAAAGCAATTGCCTCATTTTCTTAAGAAACTAAAATAACGTTAAAGTTGGATGAGGTATGGCTGGAGTTTTATATGAAACGTAATATAATTGCATCAATATGACCTGCTTCTGAAGATCAAAATAAAATGAATTTAGATTAATATAAAATAATTCGAATAATAGGATTTTCTAACAAATGTTAGTCGAACAATTCACTTTCCATTAATTGTAATTCGAATAATTGATAGTCGAACAAATGTTATTCGAAGATTTGTTAATTCGAATAATTATTTTTTCGAACAATTGTATTTCGAAGAATTTTCATGTAATCAATATAATGTATTATTATGTATCTTAAATTTAAAATGCCCTTCTGTTCTGCACGCCTTTTCTGTTCTGTTTGTTGCTTATTCAATTGTTTTTTGCCTGTTTTTGTGTTTGGATCGTTCATTTGTTGTTAACCAAATCTTCTAGCTCTCTTTATAATATAGCATTGATCTACAAATCAAGAAATTTGTATCATTTAAAATAAAATTGATTTTTTTGATTGATTATGTAGACACTGATGCATGTATTTTGTCCGTTTACTAAGATTTGTCATCATTTTAATACTATTACGAATGAGCCAAAAACTTTCCTAACTTTACTAATAAGAACACAGGCTCTCTAAGTTGGACCGTAGCTTTTTGTGTCTAAGTGTAAGACTATACAATAAGCTTCCGGATACAATTAAGTCGATGATGTATTGATCTTCCAGAGAGGGGTGAAATCGTATCTGATTGATTAATCGTTTTACTCAATTGACGAAATGATAAATGAATAATATTTCCTTATTGAATTAATATATGAGTACATATTTTAAAATTTGACGTTGTGGGTCCGGACTCTTTACATCCGTGACTACAAAAATGATTTAATTTGATATTTTGTTTAACTTTAATTGTTTCTTTGATTGACTGTATTTGAAATTATGATTAATTATATTAAATGTATATATGACGAGTCCAATTGCCTCCATAATAGGGGCCTAGGGACAGTAAGAAACAATAAACAATAGCACTTAAAAATTATTCTACTCGTGACCAAGGTTTCAGCAGGTATCCTGTCATTCTCAAGTGCAATATTATTCGAAGAAATTATCATTACGTAAACACAATTCATGCTCCCTAATTCTCGTCTTAATCTTTTTGTTAGTCTATGTGACATGTATGACAGTCCAGGCAATTAAGTTGAGTCGGGCAAATGTTTGACTCGAAACATTCATAATAATGTTTAAAAACTACCACAACGTTATAATTATATTTTAAAAAATACTAAAAAGTTTTGGATTGAAGCGTTTTTGCATCTCAGCAGTGTAGAACAAAGTGAGTTTGCGTCTCACTTAAGTCAAATGACAGTTGGTTGGATACAATGTCTTGAAATTGCTAAATTATCATGTGGTTGGTCTTTATGGGAAATTTGAAATAACTACCTTTAATTGGTTCAATGGATCAATCAGTTTTTTGAACAGATTTTCCCGAGGATAGAGGTGGATTTTAATAATAATAATAATAAACTTTATTGCACAATACATAATTACAAAGTTATGAAATAGTGTGATACAAATAAATGATATTGTAGAATGGGCGAGTTTATCGCAGAAGCGATATCTTCCGACTAACCCATCCGACTAACCCATCCGACTAATGATTTTTATTGTATTGATTAACTATATTGCAGCCAGCTAACATAGTACCATTTCTGCATCAATAGTTAAATATTTGTGAACAATAGATCAATGTGTCTTCATTAATATAGTTTTGTTTTGTTTTACAGATCTGAAATGACCCCGACAACATATTCTCCGGAACAAAACCAAGGCACAACTTACGAAACAAACATCGCCACATCATCACCGCAAACTACAATACAATCGAATGTATTTATCAATAATAGTAGTAAAATGTTTAAACTTGGCTCACCACAGCTCAACGGAGCGTCTAAACAAATACAACAGGATGCCAACTATGCTAAGCCTTCGCCAGATAGAGGAGAACACAAAGACTCACTTACGCCTCCGCATTCGGAACGGTCTAGGTTAAATGAATCAAAGAAATCCAGTCAAGAATCTCCCGATCAGAGCTTCTCCGAATCTAGCAAAGCTTCGTGCATAAGCGTCGATCAGAATTCAATCAGTAATAGTAGCCGAACGTCTATTGACGAAGCACGCACGCCGACAGATAAAAATGACGCCGACGTTGAAACAAATACGAATTCGTTAGAGAATTTGGTTTTGAGTTCAACACCGAAACACACTATAGAGGATTTAGAAAGTACACGAATTGTAGCGAATCCCATAGATAAGAATGTATATAAAATACATAGAAATTATGTACATACCGAATCTTATAGTAATCAGTATAGTCAGGGAGTACCCATTGTACAACCCTCCAATAACAGTAGAAATAATTATACACCTGTGCAGGGTACACCGCCTAAAGAGTATTATATGCAACGTGGACGATCGCTGAGCAACACAATGGTCTACGGAAGTGATAGAACTCCGCCGCCAAGATATATACCAGCGTCGCCCAACACAAAGAATTGTATGACCAATTCAGAAATTAGAAATCAGCCTTTTTCAGGGGGAGGAGGAGGGGGACCACCTAGTCTCGAAAGTTATATTATACAGCAGGATGACACGCAAGCGCATCACGTATATCCGCCGTGTACGTACGGTTCTCCGGAAGTTAATAGAAGGAAATATTACAACAGTAGACCGCCTCCACCACGACCAATGTACGACTATGAACGCTCTAGACAACCATCGTCTTCGTCATCGAGCGATGCTCATCACAATATGGTGTCTCCGCCAAATTTTGCGCTCGGCGGCTATGATAGCAACGCGCAAGATGTTAGGTTAGTTTCTCCGCCTTGTTTTAGAAACAACGCTCCCACTAATTATTTCACGTCGTCCGTTTACACCATGTCCAAGTTCGGCGGTGCTCCGAACATGGAACAGGGAAGTATCGGATACCACCACAACCCCGGGGGCAGTTGCTCACAGCCGGCTTCGCTGGAGGCCTACGGAGACTCGAGACACCCTCAATATGTCGTTAATTCCAGGTGATTATAATTTTGATTAAACTTTTTTGCTACACAAATTATAAATAATTTTTTAAATTGCTTTAGAAGTTGTCAAGAATATCATTATTAAGTCCAATTTTTGACAAGTAATTCAGTTTTATATATACTTACATACAATCAATCTTAAATCAACCTCAATTTTGAAGTACAGTAAAACCTCGTTATTTCGAAATCCAAGGGACCTCGAAAATCCGATTTCGAATTAGCGAAAACCCCGATAAATCGAAATTTTCGAAATAATTTTGATATACGCAGTATATAATATATATTATAGCCATAGGTACCATACGTAATAGAAACAGCTGATTTGGACTTGGGTTTTTTTAAATTTCGCGCGTTCAAACAAAAAAAAACATTTGTAAGGCTGATGAAAGAGCCGCATGGAAAGGGCTAACAATTTCTACTACTCTTATACGCATTACAAATAAACAGGCGACCCTTTGTACAAGAATGGAATAGTTTGTAGTAAAACATACGTAATAAAGACGTCATGGGCGTATCGTGGTTTATCATAAATGTAAAGCTTCTATCACATACCACGTTTTTGTCCAATCCTTGCATTTTGCACAATGAAGGTAACAAAATATTGATGAAACTAACAGTTTTTGACATAATTAAATTACACACACATGTAAATCTAAATATGTATGTACCTACCTAAACAATACACAAATATAAATACGTACCTAAAACACAGTCGAATATTTAAAAATATATAATTTTAATGCTTCACTTCACACACGTTACTAAAAGTTCACTATAAATGTTAAAAAATGGGAAAAATATTTTTGACCAAATTTGTATTTAAAACGTGTATAAAAGTTCGGATATAAAATATTTATTTATTTGGAATGGAAAATAAAAATATTAAAACACAAAATATTTCGAGTAGGTATAGGTACGTATGACGAGACGCCCATGAACAACACGGAAGTACATAATGTACATCGATCACGCTATGAGCCAGAGGATATACATAGGTAGCAGGTACCTGGTACATACTCAAAACAGCTGTAGATAGGTACATATTGAAATACAATACATTTACGATGTTTACATACAACATAGGAGATCTACTTAGAAATTTGGAAATCCCGTTGTTAAATATTATTATGTAGCTGGGTAGTGGGTAGGTCCTTTATGTGTATTAGTGTGAACACAAATTTCACATAATAAGTTTTATTGTCCCTGAAGGAGCTTTGGGAAAAAACAAGGGTATTTTTTATGGCAGCCAAATGTTTTCGAATTACAATATACAAATTTCTATTGTTTTGTTTTGAAAGGACCAAATATTATTTCGAATTACGTATTAGCGGGGATTTCGAATTATAAATGTCTTTTGTATGAAAATTTCATTATGGGGACATTTTTGGGGGGAATATTTCGAATTACGACGAATTTCGAAATAACGGGGTTCGAAATAGCGAGGGTTTACTGTATTTGTAATAACTGATAATCAATATAGTGATGAGGTCAGTTCCCTAACCGAAATATCTTAATTAAAATGATTTTAAAACACTGTATAATTTCCAAATTAAATTTATTCACCTCAAACGTTTTCGCCAAGGCTTGGCGAAAACGTTTGAGGTGAATAAATTTAATTTGGAAATTATACAGTGTTTTAAAATCATTTTAATCATAATGAATGTCCAAAGTGTTAACACAAAAACATTTGATTTACGAAATATCTTATTTTGTTATGTCTGAATTGATTACAACTAGGTAACTCTGGTTACCTTATTTGTAGGAAATTATTTATTTATTTATACAGCGATACCTTGACATACGAGTGCCCCAACATTAAAGTTTTTTAAGATACGGGCCGTTGAGCAGAGCAATTTTTTGCTTTTAAATACGAGCAAAATTTGAGATACGAGCTATTTAATGACACTTGAACAAACTTCTAATAATAACAATACTTCACTGTGTTGGTGTTTAGGTAGTAGAACTCCATAACAAAATAAATAAAACAAATGTTTTATTCTACTATTTGTTTACTTGACGAGAGAGACATTAGGACTTTCATCTTAAACATATTTTGAACTACTCCAGATTAATCATTCCAACTGATCACACTCATCCATAGTCAACCTATTTGAATAGATATTAACTAGTTAGGCATGTTGTATATGATACACATACATAATATGTGAACTTCCTTAAGGAGTGCACGACACAGAGTTTCGACGCTTATAAATCTACTCAAGGCTTGGTTAAGAGTACTCTTTATACCTAGGTAACATTCCCAATTCCTCTGTGTCATGCTTGAAATTTTTGAACTATTACTATTGAAATCAAGTTGTTATACAATTTCATACAATTTCTGTGCTTTCAAACTGAAAAGACATCTGTTGCAGTTCAATGGAAACAACATCGGAAGCATCCATCTTCATACAAGCTCGAATGCATAGTGGAAAGAATTTAATATTATTTTCCAGTTCCCGACATCCAATTGTGTCAAAAAATTCATAACGTAGACTTTCATCTTGTTAGGACATTGACAATGTCCTAAATCTATAGTAGAACTAAACATTTGTTTTATTTATTTCGTAATATGAATAGTAATTATTGTAAAAATTAATTTGTATAAATTGCGTACGTGTTGCCTTAGGCCTCCAGAGAAGAACTACAGTCCCGGTCTATGGTCTCCGCAGCCCGTGGTCAGGAGATCTGGCAGGGAGAGAGAAGACAGGTGGAAGAACGAGGCGCCGCATCATCCGCAGGTAATTACGTGGATACTAGCCCCTATTCTATATTGATTCAAACTAAAATAGTAACGTTTTGATTTTAGTTAGTCTACATTGATATTCTATAAACTGTAAAATTGTTCCTAATTAGAATTATATACAACTTGTATCATATAGAATACGAATGATAGTTCGAGTGACCTTAATTATAAAATTTTGTAACATTCTTATTTTAGTTTGAATCAATATAGAATAGGGGGTAGTACTCCAGATTCTATTTCATTTTTATTGTGCGTTAACTAAAATAGGAACGTTCCAATTTAAGTGGTTGTAAATTTAATATTTTGTTCCATTTTAACTTCACATGATACGGTTTTGAAAGGAAGAAAATGGTTGGAGTTATACTAGAAAAGAGAATATTTAGAAATGGAATTCTTAGTTTTGTTGCCATGTATAAATATTTAAACGTGACGTTGTTGTAATTGAGCAGGTAGCCGGCAACACCAGTCCTATTGTGCTGCAGAGGTTTTATCATCAGCAGAGCCAGAGGAGAAGTCGGAAGGATCTGAGGGACGGGAGCCCTAGCCAAAGAAGGTTAGTATATCTTCATTAGAGATATATTTTTTTGTAATACAATTGGTAAGCTGTTTTAACTCTAACAAATATGTTTTACTGTTTCCAATTAATTTTTGCGATTGTTTTTTTGTTGTTGTTTTATTCAGTGTTAGCAGAGACACGAGTATAGGACGCTCCCCCGAGCCGCCGAGACGAGCACACAGAGATCCTAGTACGGGAAGAACGGAACCTGGTGAGTACTCGTATCGGAAGAAGACGGCACTTGCAGGTTTTGCAAAGAGGAAAACCGAGACTCCTCGGCACCTCTTGGCAGGCTGCAATGCAATGGGATTATTCGTAAGAGTAGAAGTGGAATCTCTCCACACCTTAGATCCCCTCAAAATTTTAGGTTTCATGAGATGTCTGGAACATAAGGGCTCCCTTTAACTGGAAACATCATAAAAACTAAGTAAAGGGTAGGTGTACGTGAGTTGTCTATCACATTCGAAACACTTTCACTATTATAGCTGGCAACTCTATTTGCAAGCGGGCGCAGGTTCCTCGTAACGTGCGAGCCCGTCGGCAGTTCGCAGCAAACTGATCTGTCACACGTCGTTAGTGTTTCGAATGTGATAGACAACTCGCGTACACCTACCTCCTGAAGATGCCCGCCACAGTTGTGGGTGAAACGTTGGGTCACAGACTACCCTACAGACCACGGCCACTCAGCCCGGAAATGAATATTCTTACTAGTGACGCCGGCCGTGAAAGCCTAAGATAATACATAATTTAATTTATTTTGTTTATTTTCCATTAGCGTTACCCATGGATCAGCAGTCACTATTAGAGAGGCTCGAAAAGGAAAGAGAAAGAATGCCTGTAACTGAGAGAGAAAGAGACTTACATATACCAGAGAGAGAGACACCAACTAGACAATCGTTGCGAGACAGAGAGAGTAGACATCATTACCAACAACAGCCCGACTTAATAAGGCCTCAACATAGGTACGAGAGAGATGGTAGGTGTTCTCATCAAGACAGTAGAGAAATCGACAATCCTCTGTTGTGCACCGCAGATTTATTAGAAAATAGCCAAACATTGTTAGTCAATAATACTCCCAAAGAAAGACTTCAGGAATTCAATAGAACGAGAAACGAACCGTTTAGCCGGAGCAGTAGAGAACGAAAGAGTGATAGCTTATTAAATAACAGCGGTGATAGTATTAAAAATGAAGCGACAAACAGCGGCGAACAACGAGACGATCTTACCAGTCGAAAAGAACGATTCGAACAGAAACTGCAGGAGAGGCGTAACAATAAGGAGACGTACGTATTTCCGAGGGATCGAGATAGGAAAGACGAACCAAACGGGGATGTGCAGCATTGTAAGAATGTCGCTAAAGATGTTGATGTCGGGAGATTGAGTCCGGTCGTGATGCCAAAACATGGAAAAGGCCACAAGGATAAGGACGAACAAGGTATTGTAACTGTTTTCATATTTAGAATGTATTCCAAGTGTCGTATTGTTTTAAATTTGATACTGTGAACAAAATTAAATGGATCAAAAAAATTATACAAGGAATGGATTGGATTGTCCTAGAACAGACCCCATAGACAAACACGCACTTGGCGATCGACTACAAACGAATTTTCGACAATAATTGCATTAATAACGCATAATTATACGGTACATGTAGGTAGATTGTCGAAAATTCGACAGGAGTCGATCGCTAAGTACGGTTTGTCTACGGGCTCAGGTCTCACCTAGTTGGGTAATCCACTATATTGTGTGAAAATTCATGTATTTATAATATTATGATGAAATAAAAATAAATAAATAACAATAAAAATGTTGAAATAACTTTATTTGTCGGATATTTGAGGAGTCCAAGGACTCCTATTTATCCGTTTAGGTGACAATTTATTTATCTTTCAACTCTCTCTAGTTTTTCAGTACTACTATGCCAGTGTTGGCATCTCCGACCTTACCACGTCAGTGGGATGGATCAAAGCAAAATACCATAAAAATCTGCAAATTTTCGTAACAAAATTGACTCTTTAATTATTTACATATTCAAAATTCAGGGCGGCGCATGCCTTTTACATAAAATAGAGGATTCGATCCTGGCCCTTTTTCTAATCCCAGGATTATGGGATTATCTACAGTTAATCCTGGGATTGTATTGGTAATGAAAACAAGTCAAGGTATAAAAAAGTCAGTAAACCATGTCAAAATCAGTATTTTATTTATATTTTGCCAATGTATTTAAGTTTGAAATTATTTTTCTACACAATAAATTACAAACAGCTATGTGAATACCGCATGCAAAACAAACTTGGTGCTTTGCATTAACAAGTTTTCCAACCTTCAGCATAACATTTGGACCATCAGTGACTATTGCCACAATATCTCTATCTAGTGAGATCATCGAACTCAGAAAGGTGCTCTTTTAAGATACGAACACAAGCTTCGGTTGTCGATGATTCATTAATGCGAATGTGTCCCAAATTCCTGAATTATTTAAAAATTTTACTAATCCCAAAAATTCCGGGATTCGTTAAGTTTAATCCCGAAATTTCCGAGACTAAAATAGGGGGATCGAATTCTCTACATGTAAAAGATTAGCTTACATAATAAATATAATGTACACACAAGTACAATGAGTTAAGACACAACAAATTTTGTTACAAGTCAACAAAACAATAAGGACAATATAATTATCACAGCATTAATTATGAAATTAAAAAAAATCAATGGATCACATGTCATTCTATTCACTGTGTCGGTGTTTAGGTAGTAGAATTCCATATCGAAAAAATAAAACAGGTGTTTTATTCTACTAAAGATTTTATTTTGTGAGAGAGACGTCTTTCGTCTTATGAGGACATTGTCAATCTGATTTTAAAAATACAACATTATTCATATATATAAAATATTTACAATAACAATGATGAGAGAGTATAGTATAGTATTATAATGAAGTATGTATCAGTAACTAATTCTAAGAAATCACTAATTACCATGCGAGAGGGAGAACATTATGTATATGTATTTATGTGACAAGGACAAGCATAGTGTATTGTATTAATCTGGTTAATCCTATCTATTTGTTGTTATATTCAAGATCTTGAATATAACAACAAATAGATAGGATTAACCAGATTAATACAATACACTATGCTTGTCCTTGTCACATAAATACATATACATAATGTTCTCCCTCTCGCATGGTAATTAGTGATTTCTTAGAATTAGTTACTGATACATACTTCATTATAATACTATACTATACTCTCTCATCATTGTTATTGTAAATATTTTATATATATGAATAATGTTGTATTTTTAAAATCAGATTGACAATGTCCTCATAAGACGAAAGACGTCTCTCTCACAAAATAAAATCTTTAGTAGAATAAAACACCTGTTTTATTTTTTCGATCACATGTCAATTCAATAGTAGGTATTCTTAGTCAAATTTTGAATAAACAACTGAGGAGTATTTATGTATTCCAAATAATAATAAATGGGATGTCAAGTAGTACACAGTCTTAAAAAATGGACATCTGTACCTAATATCAATAGAACACTGAGAAATGTCAAAATATTACAAAATGTCTAAATCAAAAATAACCATTTTGTATGTCTATGGTCCGTCATTAAAAAAAAAAATCTCAAAGCAGCTTAAACGTACTACATAATATGAAATCTATATTCAAGATTTCATGAATATATAAAATAATATGTTAAATTTTTTTTTGTTCACATTGTCAAATATTTAGTTAGTTTTTTGAATGTCAAATGCAAGAAATAAATCAACGGTGCTTTAAAAAATTTTTAAAGTTAAATAAATGTTAAAATTTTATTTTGGCGTATTCGCCCTTTTTACAAAACAATGAAGCAATAGAATATAACTTTAAGTTTGAAATACTATGAAATAAAAAAAAAATTGGCATTCAAAGGATTAACTTACCTATTATGCATAAGAATCTGATGAAAATGAACAGTTTGTGACATTTAGAAATATAATACATATCCCTTTGAATGGGCGAGGTTTGAATTTGAAATTAGAATGAAAGAACACTTTTGAAAGATTCTCTGTTGTGATTAGTTTGTACATCCACCAATCACGACATCGCTAGCTGTGTGTTAGTATGTATTAATAATTGACCAATGAGATCATTCCATTTTGAATATTGTCAGAACAAAAAGTACAAATTTTGATTTGAACATTTGTCGGCTGTGCAAAAATCTATGTACACCATCACGCCATGTCTCACAAATGGGGTACCCAGCAGACGCTTGCTTGCTATAAACATACAAGTTGCCGTCTCCGTAACAATTAAAGCATTTTAAATGGGTGGCGTGCCTCATCACTGCCAAATTGTTGAATGTTTAATCCGTAAAATCTTTATTTCAATTATTTTTTTATTTTTTTTTTTTTCACTGTACTTTGGTTGCAATATTACAAAATAAAACAGACCTTTCATAAAAATATCAGTCATACAATTCAATGTAGACAGGGCGAGTTTATTGCTAAAATGCGATGTCTTCCAACTAACCCGGTAGCGTTATTAACGTAATTAGCGTTGGCCTTAAATTCCACTATTCAAATAGAACATAACCTTAAATTTTTTTCATTAATGTGCAGCATTTTGCATTTGTCGAAAGATGAATTTACGCACAGACAAATTTACAAACAAAAATTTGTACTTTTTGAAATCATGGAGAAGTTTTCAATTTTTCGCTATTATCATTCATACTTTTTTAGATTGTTAAAACAAAAATAAACAATCGCAAGAGCAATGGCACACTGCATACAATATGCCAGAGTAAACGCCGACGTTTTACTGAATCATTCAAGAGTTAAGAGTCGGCAACGCGATTGCAATGCGGAGTTGGCAAAAAACTAAATATATAAAATTATATCTGTACGTGGGAGCAAAACTACACCATGTCAAATTTCGTCCGAAGTGACTTATAAACATAGTATTGTAGTCCTTGTTATGCTCTTTTAAATGACATATATATATATATATATATATATATATATATATATATATGGACAATTTGTAAAGCGCCGTTTACTCATAACATGACCTCAAGGGCGCCGTTTATCGTATCCATCACCCAAAACTCCCAGCAAAAAGGTGTGTCTTCAGTCCTCTTTTAAAACTCTCTCCATTCACCTCCTCTCGCAGACACAGAGGCAGCTTGTTCCAACATCTGGGACCCGCAACACTAAACGCTCTATCTCCAAAGCCTGTTTTGCGAGATCGAGATGGCTCAACAAGTCTGCATTTTGCCTCACCCTGTGCTGAGCGAAGCATGAGCCGTCTTTCACTGATTGTCTCCATCTCGCACATCTCCGACAAATAAGATGGTAATACTCCCTTCAAGGCCATTCATCTGTCTTGAAAACGAGTTATATTTTGATATATTCATAAATAATAAAAATATGTCAAATTTCTGTTAAAGCAAAACAATGCCATTTGTGTGAGATATGATTAATAGCAATCATTCACAATAATTTTTAAAAGTAATATTGTGTTGTTACTAACATTTGAGAAGCAAATATACCTAATTTTGTTGATAAAACTTTGTACGGCCATACTGAATAATGGCGTCCATTGAGATAGTGAAGTTTCGCTCCGGCGTACAGATATTATATATACATAAAATTGTGATTTTGTGAATTGTCAGTTCACAACAAAAAAAAATATTGAAAACTTCTCGTATTCGATCATAGATGATAATTGTTTTCAAAATTAGATAACTGTGTTAAATAATATCACGACTGGACTGACTCGTATTGTAATGTAAAATGAAAAATTAATCTTTCTCTTCATCTATAATACCATCACAGCTTCTCTTTTAAGTGGGGTAGAAACTAGTGGAAAATGTGGCACATGTAAAAAACATACAGGTCGCTCTATCCAGTATATTTATTTATTTATTCAATATACGGCAAATTGCCTTTTACAAAAATTATGTTACCAAATAAGATAAAAATTCACATTTCACATCTGTTATAAAATTACAAATTATAAAAAGATATACATCTTACATTCAACTGTATAACATAATCAAGTGCATCATACATACGGGTATACATACAATAACAACATTATGCTATCTATAGGTATCATTGCTACCATAGCAAATCTATTAAAATCGATTAAAAAAATCTACCCAACTGGTGACAATAATATTATAAAAAAACATCATATATACTACAATCGATACATGTTGAACTTGTATTCACTAGGCACTAGTGCGCTAAGCATTAGCGAGGAACAACATTCAAAATAATTATTACATAATAATACAGGTATGCAGTACAGATACTCTATAATCTAGACAAAATTTAAAATCTATCGTATACTAATAATTAGTAAAGCGTCTATGTGTTCAAAATACCTACATTGACATTAAATTTACAGAAAATGAATATTGAATATATAAACATAAGACAGTCAGGACAGGAGAATTTAGCGTTAATCAATAATATTTTTGTTTTTATATTCGTTAATTTTTTTTTTTGTTATTCTTGATATGTTTTGATATTTTTTTGATCTGGTCCTGGCTGGGACATGTTTAGAGAATGCCCAATGATAGTTGGCCAAAAAGAGCGCTGTTCTTCCGTCCGCAAGGGTTCCGTCGACCCGGGCGTCCCTCTTTCACAATACACCGTTCCTATGACAACGACATCAGAGCGCAAGGAATGTCGTGGAAAGAGGTGACGCAGTTGGCTCAGAGACGCTCTGAATGGAGGAGGCTGGTTTCTGCCCTGTGCTCCCGAGAGGACCGTTGAGGGCAATGATGAATTGTTTTTTCTTATATTAATTATTTTTAGCCGTTTTATTATCACACAGTTATCAAAGTTTGACAATTATTGTATTTGAATTTCACCCCCCCCCATCGCAAGAGTTGAAAATCAAAATTGTATATTCTAGGTTTTGATTTTCAACTGCGAATCATTACATTGCGTAATTTATACCATCTTGTACCATAATAATAGTCTGTACAAATATGTCTATATTGTATTAAGTGCTTTCATCCTTCAACAAAAATGTACACTTTTATCAGTTATTTTAGAAGGATTAACTATGTAACAGTTTCGAGACATTTTGAATGTTTTTAGTATTCTACAACGCACTTCCGTTACTTGATTATTAAAATCGCGATCGATTTCGGTAAACCTTTACCATTGACGAGCGATACGATACAATACTCCTGTATTGTATTGTATTGTACTCCTGTATTGCATCGTATCACTCGTCAATGGTAAAGGTTTACCGAAATCGATTGCGATTTAAATAATCAAGTAACGGAAGTGCGTTGTAGATTACTAAAAACATTCAAAATGTATACTTTTAATAATGGAATTTATTATTATTATTATCGCTGAGTTTGTGGCAATGCATCCTTTATGGGACGATTTTATTTTTAAAATCTGTGTACATTTTTGTTGACGTTTAGCCTCACGCACCAATTAACAAAAAGAAACATTGTTTTGTTTAACCTTACTGAAATATATTATTAATTATTATTGTTTTGTTTTTTGCTATTTTTTCTCTTTTTTTCTTTTTCCCGTAAACGCGCGCACACACACACACAAACCGCACCACACATCATTCGATTGCCTCGCCCGCTTCTACTACTACGCATCTTCATCAAATCACCATCCTTGCTAAAACAAAAAAAAACAATAAAAAAAAAACAATCGAAACAAATGCAATCACACGCATGCATCACGCTTGCTGTGATCGCGTTGTTATTGTTCTTGTTGCCTGTGGCGTCCTGTACTACTTGTTGTGGCTCTATTGGCTCACCAACGCTTCTGCATCTGGGATTTCACGCACAAAAACGCAAAACTATCTGTGGAATATGGATTTGTATCACAAAATTTCTTCTATTTTATATTTATATCCTTTTGTATCTATTTTGCATTCCTTTTATTATTATTATATATTATTGTAAATTGCACACATTTCTACTTTGCACTATGCGCACATACATCATATTTTTGTATCTTTTTCAATCTGTATTGTATTATTTTGTTTTTGTGTGTATTTTTTGTACCGTATTACGCTTTTTATATTTTCACGTTTATAATATTCACTTGTTTGTGCTTGCTTTCATTTGTTTTTTCTGTAACAACAATTATTGTGTACCTATCTATACTGTCGCATGTATTATCAAAAATATTGTTTTGTTTGTGCAATTTTTGTATATATTCGATTATATGTATTTTTTTGTTCGTTTTAAATTTTACGCACATTTTCATTGTGAATTATGTATGAAAAAAAAAAAACTAAAATGTGTCTGTTGTTTGTTTTGTCTCTTTTCACCGTATATTTTGAATTGTTTTTTATCGTAAAAATGTTGAATTTTAAATTTATATTCACTATTTTTATTACGTCTGAAACCACCGCTTTTTTTTTAATCAATTATCTCGATATGTTGTATCACATTTCTTACTGACATTGTAAAAAAAAAAATCTTTTTATGTACGCAAAATATGTGAACATTCTTTTTCTTTTATTCATTTGTACGCTGCTGCCTGATGGGGACACGTTTGTAAATAAATAATAAATTACTCTGAATTGAAATGATACAAAACAAATGACGACCGAAAACAACAACAAAAAAAACATTTGAACAACGTGTATATACATATAAATATTTGGTATTGATTGACAAATGAAAATACATACATTTATTATTACAATTATTATTGATATAAAACAAATTAGGCTGGTTGAATTCAATCGCCGGCATTGTTCGTAAAAGATTTACATCCTATTATGTGAAATTGCATTTGGGGCACAACGCAGCGAGTAGTGGAAACGATCCTCGTCATCTGTTATCGTCCCCCCCTCCCTCGATGATGAACTATTCCTCGACGACTACGAGTGGCACCGGTGCGTTGACGAGTGCAAATAACGGCAAAGACAATCATTCGAGAGCGTCGCCGAGATTCGGTGGCGGTATTCCGAGGAGAATAGCCGACTGCGATCAAGACGTGAACGCGGGTGGAGGTGTGTTGGATAAAAAACAGGAATACGGACATTTCGTCAACAATTATAGGTTTGTATTGATGTGTTGTGAAAATTTGTTTTGTCTTTGTATTGTTTTTACGTTTATGGGTGTAGTTTTGTAATAAAACGAAGGGTGAAGCTTTGAGAAGGGGTGGGGACTTTTTTGGGGACGTCACATGATGATGTAATATAATTTCGTGGCGTCACATGATGAGGCGTGGCCAAAAATGGGGCGGAACTCGTGAAAAAAGGAGGTGGAGACTTAATTGTATGAAAAAAAATTGGGCGTGGCCAGAGTGTTTGTTATTACAGCTTTCATTGTTACATTGCTATTGCGAGATAAGAATTTCTCCAAATGTGTGTATTTTTATTAATATTGTTATTTTATTGAAGACATATGGGTGGAACTCTGGTTTTGATTTGAAATTTATTGGCTTATCAAAAAATCACTTTGCAATCATCACTCATCTCAAACTATTAGTATCTATTATGTTATATATGTTTGTAAAATTATAGATTTAAGAATATAGGTAGTATTAAGTTTTGTCCACATCTTGCGGAATCTTAAACAAACTGTGTACATTTCTGCCCATTCAGGAGGCGTCTTGCGTTTAGTATCGGTCACGTATGTCATAGAAAATAATATTTAAAAAATATATTCTGTGACTTATTTATTAATTTTATTATTTTTGCAATTGATTTTAATTAATGGCAAAAACCATACAATGCATTCATCACAATATCGCCAAAAACCATACAATGCATTCATCACAATATCGCCAAAAACCATACAATGCATTCATCACAATATCGCCAAAAACCATACAATGCATTCATCACAATATCGCCAAAAAATGCGAATCACTAGTCCTTTACCTATAAATAAATCTGTGAAACATGAAAAAAATGTATCGTTTATGAAATATCTGCGCAACTTATGTTTAATGCGATTCGAGTAGTGTTTAAAATCATACTCAATTGATCAATGTATTTATACCATCACGACGTCTCTCACTAGTGGGGTAACCAGCCTGAACCATATAGTGCAAGTTTATACAATTTTGTTAAGATTCCGTAATATGTTTTTTGTACAATGTAATTGAATCTAACTTTTTTATGTTAATTCTTCTCACGTTTCCGACAGATATAGGAATATAGCCCCTTCACCGCCGCCGAGACGAGGAGCGACCGAATCTTGGAGCCTTCCCGCATCACCGTTACCCGCTAGACCGTTGTAGCCCCCGAGGAAAGCGATGGGAAGACACTGCGACTACTCTTCCAGAATCTTAAGCAACAGTACAAATAAACTCATTGTCCTCTGCAATAAGGATAAACATTTTTACCGTTGTGATTCTCTTGTAGACGGTGTCGCTCATCGCTTTTTTGTCGATCGACCAAGGCGTCAGGGACATAGTTGTGAAAGACTGGTGGATTTGTACATTACTCCTGTAGCTTAAATCATTAATCAAATTTTGATGTTTAGTTATGTCAATATTACGTTGATTGATTTGTCATCGTCATAGTGACAAATGCGAAAGGATTTGATCATACAAAGTTTAAATTATTCTAGCAGATTTTTTAACCTTTACTCTAAGGCTCGAACCCATGATCTCTCGCTTCCAAGGCAGCAAGTGCATAAAACCACTTGTCTGCCTTAGCTCATTTGTTTACTCGCGTCTGATTTAGATATCTCTCCAGTATTGGGCCAAAGATATCTCCAATTGTGTCTGTATATTGAGAATACACCGATAAATATTGTGATAATATATGGATTACTCTATACCACAGCTACATACTTATACTGGGTTTGCTGTTCTTTTGGGAAAGGTGTCCTAAAACTTAAGAGTTGGCTTGGGCTGGTTTAAGTCCTCATTGCTTATTAAATATTTTCTGCGCATTTTTCTGATAGATTTTAATTTCATATCGTATTTCTCTTATCAATATCCTTCAATTTACATCTTTTATATTTTGCAGCAAGGTTTATTTATTTAATTACTTATTCTTTACTGTACCACATTGATTACAAGCAATTTTATAAATAAATACAGTCAATATATATACAGGCTGTATTTGCCACAAGGGTTGCAGTTTCTTCCAACCAGTCCAATTTTAGTTGAGAGATATTCTAAAATCGTTTGTACATAACCGTGTGATCCTTAAATGATTCCCTTTCGCATATGTCCCGAGCACTTTATTATTTTTAATATGAGCTGTTTAGTGCAACAAATGTCTAAGCCTCTCGAGATTTATTCGAGAAAAAAAATCATCAATTGTCATTGTTTTTTTTTTTTCATTTATTTTAATTGATGATATTTCAAAATTTGGACAAGGAATAAAGATATACAATATATACTTAGATATCTACATAAACTTATTAAAATAACCATGTATTTCTTGGAATTTGACGAAATCAAAATGTCATCACTTTGTCATTATGTTATGAATTTTTTGACACAATTGGATGTCGGGAACTGGATTTTTTTTACTTACTAAAAGTGTAGATGTCAAAGTTGAACTATATATACAACTTCCAAAAATTTCAAGTCATGTGATAAGCATGACACAGATGAATTGGGAATATTACCTAGGTTTAAAGAGTACTCTTAACCAAGCCTTGTGTCGATTCATAAGCGACGAAACTCTGTGTCGTGCACTCCTTAAGGAAGTTCACATATGTATGTGTATCATATACAACATACCTACCTAGTTAATTATACCAACATAACATGTATAGACAACATAACATAACATGTATAGACAATTTCACACAGACCGAGCTAGTCCCAAACTAAGATATTCAAATAGGTTCCTAACTATCGGTGAGTGTGATCAACTGGAATGATTAATCTGAAGTGATTCAAAATATGTTTGACTTTATCATTACTTTGGTTCAGGTTTTTGTTGCACTTTAAAATATGAGGCGTTCAAAAGACGATAAAACTAAAAATTCTTCAGATCGCAGTTTAAAGTTTGGTCGCACAAAACAGCTCATGTAAAAATAGGCTTAATTTAAGCTTAGAAACAACAATTTATGTAGTAAACAATTGTTTTAAATTTGCCATATATTTTAATATGGATAAAAAAATTATAAAAAAATGTGTTTTATATTATGTATATAAGAACATTGGACGCTAATAAATGCGTATACAGTGAAACCTCTATCTATCGTTCCTCGAATAATTGTTTTCCCGTATTTGTCGTTATTTTTTACAGTTCCGAATTAGTTTCATATAAAACACGTAAAAATACATCGCATCCATCGTTTCTCTATATGATTTTATCGCATTGACCGTTTAAATTACACAAAAAATCGTATGTATGTATGTATAAAAACATTGGAGAGCGAGTGAGAACGAAAGAACAGTTTGTTGATTCTGTCTGCTGTCTTTTATGATAGTACGTCAGTAGGTACAATAAAAAAGCAAATGACGATGAAAGATTACATACAGTATAAAGTATGATTTTGCTCTCCATGCAGCTTTCTTTTTTATTTTGTCACTATATTTTTTATTTCAACAAATTGATTTATAACTTTTGAAACATGTATCATTTTTATAAAACCTATATACTCGTGTGTACCTACTAAACATTAAAATACATATTACTGTGATTTTTTCTATACTCCCGCATTCATTGTTTTCCCGCATCCATAGTTTATTTCAATAGGTCCCTTCAAAAACGATAGATAGAGGTTTCACTGTACATCTCTGGGTAGGTTGTAACGTGATACGATACCAGCCGAGCTCCCGAGGAGCTAAATGCGTAAGAAGTCATAATATAATCCACTGCACAATATGGAAAGGCTTGGAAATATATTATTTTGGATGCCAAAAGCTTTTTGGCCTTCGAAAGTAAACACGAATTTGGGTTTTGATAAACCCAAATTCGCACCTTCGCTTTAAGCGGTACAAACAGACTACATCATTTTGTGGAACTATCTTAGAAGGTAGGCCCCACTGTTGTCAAATGTGACATTTCATACAAAAAGTATTATTCACAAAATTGTTGCCAAATGTAGAATTATTTTTTGGTCACCACGTTAAATTATTTCCAGTTATTTTTTTCCTTTTTTTTTGTGGTTTACCAAGCGTTAAAATAAAATAAAACTGGAAATAATAAAATCTAATTTGAATATTAATTTAAGGAAATTTGTATTTGAATTAGATTTTATTTTGGCCGGGTTTTATTTTATTTTTGGAAATAAAAAAGAAAAAAAATATTTTTTCAAATAATCCACATAATATTATTGTAGCAACAATTTTCCTCCATAGAAAACTATATTTGACAGATATCTGACATTGGGGCCTACCATCCAGTGGTCTCGAACCTACCGATTTTTCGGTATTTATACCGAAATTGGGCCGTGTTCTACCGATATACCGAAATGGTCTAGTAATCTACCGATTTTTACTTCGACTTTACGTCGATAGGGAAGTATAATCGGTAGATAAGTATCGGGTATTCGGTAAAAGTACCGGATACTTATTGGATTCGAGCAAATATTCTTTAAGAAAACCAATGAGTTTTTGAAATATTCCAAATTCCTATACCATTTTGAAAATCCGGCGATGGGGGGGTAGAAATTTTATAAAAAGGAAAGACCCGGTATTGACATCGTCGGTACAAATACCCCATACATTGTAGAAAAAAGTACTGCGAGAAAATATTCTTTAAGAAAACCGAGGAGATTTGAAATATTCCAAATTCCTATACCATTTTGAAAATTCGGCGACGGGGGGGTAGAAATTTTCTAAAAAGGAAAGTACCCGGTATTGACATCGTCAGTACAAATACCCGGTAAATTTAGTAAAATATTGAAATAGGGTAGTTCTTCGGACAAATACCTATTTTGGGTACATTTGGGTACAAATATACCGATTTTAGAGGATAGTTCTACCGATATTGGACAATGACGTTCGAGACCACTGCTACCATCTCAATGAGTTCCCATTTTGTCTTATTACGACCTACCCAATGATGTGTTTGATATTTTATTTTTATATATGTTTATGAAGGTAATTTATTAATTATTTGTATTATTTATGTTATTATTTTTACAATGATATTTAGTCATGTGTTTTAGTCAAATTAACATTAACATGTTATTTATACGAATGAATTATTTCTTTTTTGATAATCTGATTATTAACTTTGAAGAATTAAAATATTTTATTATGTGCAATTGAAAAATGTGGAAATAAAAATGATAATTTTTATTGTATATTATTTTTCTTTTTTCTTGAAATCTGTCGCAATTGCAAACTGAAATAAAAAATTGCAAGATTTAACTGAATTGATTGGAACGTAATTATTACTGCTAAACCATCGCGGCATATCTCGCAAGTGCAAGATAGCCAACAGACCAGCTGCGTGTAATAAAAATTTATTTCATTCAGGATGGGTGGCAAATTCTTGAGTTTAAGATGTAAAATATCTTTATTTTTTGGAACACCTGCCTTTTGCAGAATACTCGAAAACTTATGCAAAAGAGTGGGAGACCAATTCCTTGCCAGGTGTTCATTTTTTGCTATGCTGGAAAAACTTTAAATGCTATTTAGTTTCACCTTGCGATTTATAACTTTCATTTATTGATTTTCCCTTTTTGGACTGTTGAACGCGTAGCAAATGATACTGCATTTGCAACGCGTTTGAACAGTCCTGGTTATTGTATGAAATACAAACTGTAATATTATTTTTAGGTTCAATGATATTTTTATATAATGAAAGACTTGTATTGTGTTTTGTCACTTCACTATGTGTACATTTTGATAAATACAGAAATTTTGTAATTGTGTACAGAATGTAACAGAAGTTATTTGATTTAATCATTGTCATGTTGCTTCCTTCATCATGATACAACGTACGTAAAAAATGTCCATGCTGTGGTATCTGGTTTATACTATCTTACCGTTTAATCCTCAGACGCCCACGTCTTTCAAGCACCATTCTTCTCAGCAAAACATGTTTTTTTTGACATTCTGTCCTCATTTATTCTTTCCACGTGCCGTAAACAACGTAGTTTATTTACTTTCATTCTTGTTACTATCCAGACTACTTTACTTTTCGGGTCCAGACCTTAGACCTTGCCATTCGAATATGCAGCGACTGACGTATATTGCCTTGTCACTCGCCATCATGAGGTCACTTAATTACATGCATTCCGCATCAGCGGGCATTGCAATAAGTGAGAATCACTCTGCACCTCCCCGCAGACTTTACACTATCCAGACTTTCATTCTATTACGCTAAGAATATTCCTATTTTTCAATCTTAAATCGCTTATTTAAAATTGTGTAGCCACTACACAACACCAGAGTGCGAGGAAGTTTTTTTTTTATCATAGTAAGGCAAAATTTAACCAACAATTTGTTTCATTCTGTATGCAAATACATTCTGTCAACGAGATTTATTTGAAAAATAGCAATTTTTTGGCATCTGTATCTTATAGTTTATCCTGTACATAACATTTGTGTTTAATTTAATTTATTTATTTTATTTTTATGTTTCAAATTTGTTCCATATCATTTTTTATTGTCATTTTTTGTTTATTATTATTATTTTTCTTTGTACATAAATTATATTAGTTTCAATAACCAATTTTGTGTTTTTTTTTAATTATATTTTATTTTCTCCCTCCATTATCCAAACTAAATATTTTTATTTATTAAAGCTACAAATTGACAACTGAAAAGGCTACGAATTAGCCAAAAGTTCTAGTATGAGTTTGTTAACATTTTACTTAATTTTACTTCATTACAAAATAACTTCTTCTTCTTCTTCTAAGTCGGTCCCTCAATGCTGAGGATCGTGACCACCATGACCCCGACCAAGCGACAAGCTTCTCCACCGTGCCCTGTCCTCCGCCTGCCTAAACGCCTCACACATAGTACCCCCTGCAGCATCTCTCACATGATCTGACCATCTTGTCGGTAACATCGACCACAAAGTAACATCAAATATATTTGTCAAGCTTTAATTGTATCTCCCCGGAGACGCTTTACAACTTCCACATGAATATGCAAGTTCTTACTTTGTTATAAAGTTGTTACAAACTCGTACTGGGCTTTTTTAAGTCCTACATATTATTGATGAAAGTGTATTAAATTAAAATGAATGAGAAAGGGTATATCATTCTCGGATGGAATTTTTCACTTAATAGAAGTGCTACATATTAACATGAAGGGCTTTAATATGGTAAATGGAACGGCTTATGGAAATAATTCTTAAGCATGGGTGTCAAACTAAAAGGCTAACTTGGGCCAAACAAACAAGGTTTAATTTTAGGTCAGCCGCAAAAAAAAACAATATTCATAGAATTGAAAATAGAAACTAAATTAAATTAAATCAATTAAACGGAATAAGGGAAATAACCTAAGTACTTAAAGTAAAGAATGTTAAAGCGCTCTGACAAAGTAAGGTTAAAAACTGATTCAGTCTGTCTTGGTACGGGCTCATGCCCAGTTTGGTAGATTTCATAAATGGTGTACAATAAACGAATGAATAATTGCTGCCTGAAGTTGACTCGGAGCGTAACAATCCACCGCAACAGTCAATTCAAAAATCAATCTGCAAAAATCTCGTTTCAATATGAAAAGGCACTGCGAAATGTAGATTACATTTTTTTTTGTGAATTGAGATAAAAATATATTATAAATTTATAAATAATGTATAAAACTAATATATTGTACTTTGTTACACTTAAGAAAGTATTTTTGCATAGCACAAATAATAAAAATGTAATTTTAAGTCAAATGGAACACCAAAACAACAATTCGAATTTAAATTGTCTAAATCCATTTTTAAATAATATGTTGTGCATAGAACACTCCGAATAAAAGAGGTTTGATGTTTTTTTTAGTGTGCCCTGTAAAAAGAAGGTATTGTTAAGAAAAACATTGTAATTAACATACAGATTATCCTCTTTGTGGCAAACTTATTAACATAACAGATACGACGGCTTACAATATTGTTCTTGTGTTATGACAATACATTTTGGCCGTATAATGACGCCAGTGACAGATATAATTTCTCTATCCACATAAAAGTGTAGTATGAACTCTTGAGTCACTAAAGCGAAGGGTTAAATAGTCATAACTGTCTCTGTATTTCCAGCACTATTTAAATTAAGTATTTACCAAAAAAGCAAATCTTCAGGTATTTTTTTTTCTTTAAATAAAATATGATAATAGTATTTTTTTTATTTAGTTTAACCAAAATTGAGACGACAATGTGTATATCAATGGTGTGCTATCGCAGATCATCAAAGGGACGGGTTTGTGTAGAATAATATTTTAAAAACAAGTCATTCAGGATGGGTGGGGATTCATGTCTGAATTGAAGATTTTGTATGTCTATTAATGATGTTTATGAAGACATGCTTTATAAAAGACACTCAAAAATTTAGAAGTAAGAGAATCACTTTATTCCAATGACTTCATGGATAAAATTTTAAAGATTTGCAACACTATTTGGCATCATAATAATAAATTCAAATCTGTAAAATGTTCTAAGCTGAGAATAGACAATTTATATATTGAACTGTTTGGAAAAAAGAAGATTTTAATTATAATGGCAAGCTTATTGCATAATGTTGCCGCGATGCCAATCTTGTACGACTGCTTGTTAAAGTTAATAAAATAATGTTATATGGTAAATTTGTAAATAAAACAATATGAATTATTGTAAATTTTGAGAATTTTCAGTATTATATATAACTATATTGTCTTGTGTACAATCAGCAAAATTGCTAATATATTATTAAAAGATTTGAAATAAATTTATTACAAAAATATGTTCTTTTTAATCATAGACATACCTTTGGTCATGTTATAATGGAGAAAAATAATTATTATAATTCTGCATCTTTATACTTTGGCGAAGATCACAGGAAGAAGGGATGTTTGCAGAAGGTGAATTTATGGCATAGGAACTTCTTCGGAGTGAAGGAGCTTTTAGCCTCACTAAGAACGGAGAGAAGCATTTACTGAACGTAGAGTAGGCTGGCATGGTGCAGAAAGAAGATAATTTTTTTCAAAAGTTCCTACAAAATATAATATCTATTGATGAAATTCTTTCATTGAAGTTGAGTGTAAGAGAAAATTTGGTATCAGAATGGAGCAGAACATCTTGAGCATTTTTATTGCAAAAAATTTAAAATAAAGAAATCAGAGTAAAAAAAATATTTGTTAACATTAGATTCAAATTTGGCATCTAGTTACAGCGTGCGCCAAACTTTTCTAATGAATGAATGTTTTTTATGAGTGGGTATTTCAAAACAAACTTCCCACATACATATTTAAGTTAATGTTGTTCGAGTATAAATAATTTATTTACATTGACGTAATGTTAGCAGGTGTTCATCGGTTCAACATCCTGTCAAGCTATTTTTGGAATTTCATTCATTTCGCGGGAATTACAATCGATATGATGGAAGATATGGTCATGCCTAAATACCGCACGTTGTTAGTATGCTCTGAAGCTTGTACACATCATAAAAATGAAAAAGTAGAGCTAGAGAAATTGAAAATAAAATACTATTATCTCTACGTGGTGTCGTTATTATCAATGGTTCTTATTAAATTATTTTAAAATGTTAGAATTATTATTTATTTACTTGTTCTATACTGTGCATTAAACACAATTCACAATACAAACAACTTAAAAAAAATGCACTAAAAATATGAAATCTAGGCGCGATTTCTTCCAACTAACCCAAATTATTACTTTTATGAATTATTATACTATTGCTGCTTGAAAATACTAATAATATGCTACACTAGCTTGGTTCACGAAAATATTATGCGGTGTACAAAGATAATAATATATAATTATTATAGTTTTAGGTGTGTCTGACTACATTCACCTCTTCGAGTATTATAGGAACTAGAAATAGTCTAATTTTCATAATTATTCTACTTTATCGTATAAAAATGTGTACTATGGGACAACGCTGATCATAACCGTAGCTAATTTTTCAGCAAACATGGATTGTTGCATCGTTTTATTAAAAATAAAACTGACCAATCAGTGCAAATGATGAAAATATATACAGCAAAATTAACCAATCGTGTGCAAGTATTCTGTTGGCTTGTAACACGAACGAATCTAATTAAGTTGTCATTTGTCTTCTTCTTCTTCTCGATGGATTGGCTTTTCACCCGGTAATCAGAGTGATTCCGCCAAGAAACCGCACTAGATACTTTCCAATTATTCTTGAAGTTAGAAAAGCTTAAAGTTAGGACACTAAAACAAAAACACCACACAACAAGTATATAATCAATCTCTTATTTTTATAAGTTTATTCCATTCTGCGCTAGAAATCTTGTCATCAATTTGAACACTGGTTTACAATTAAGGGACAGGAGGTATGGGGCGCTGACAGGAAATTGAATATCCAACTTTCCAAGATCCCGGAGGAAGCTAGGGTATTGGTCATTTATTGGACATTCGAAGAAAATATGGTTCAGATCTTCCTCCGCCATCTCGCAATCGCATAACGGACTCGCCACCACGTGTATCTTATACAGATGGGCTCTGAGACATACATGCCCAATACGCATCCGACAGATTGATGAAGTTTCGAACTTGTTTAGTCTCAAGCTTGAGAACCATGGTTTCCTCAAGATATTGGGTTGGATAGCTGCAAAAAATTTGCCCTTAGTGGCCGAAGAGCTTTCCCAATGTTGGGTCCACTCTCTCCAAAGCCTGTCCTGAGCCACCGTTACCAAATCGGAGACGGGGACTGTAGAATGAGCCCTACTACCACCCTCCAGAGCCATTTTTGCGAATTGGTCAGCAAGTTCATTGCCCCGGATGCCACAGTGGCTGGGAATCCAGGCCAGAGTGACATTCAGATCCCTATCCCTACAGTCGCTCAGTAGCTTTACAATTTCGATAGCGATACCGTCACCGGGGAACTGAAATGGATCAGACTTGAGTTTTTCTAGTGCGCTCAAACAATCGCTGAGAATGAGATATTTGATACCAGCAGAAGACCCCAGGATATACCGAAGCGCCTCCAGGATTGCAATGCATTCAGCTGTAAAGACAGATACCTCTCCAGGCAATTGAAGCAATTTGAAGAAATTGTTGGTCTCGGAAAAAAAGGCTGCACCAACAAACGGGACATCCGGAGCTTTTGAACCATCTGTATAGATTAAGTGGTACCCTTTCCATTCAGAGTCAATCAAGGAATGAAATACATTCGCTGCAAAAGGACTTTTTTGGATGCCCAAAGACAGAAGAATATTTGGTCGACCCGAGAGAGTCCGATACTCCACCCGGTAAATAGGTAACTCCCTTGCACTGGGAGCTTTAGTGACAATCGTTCGATAATGACGATGACTATTGACAAGCAGTGGGGCAGGTTTGTTCCTCCAGAATTGGGAAGTATCATACAACGAATCTAGTACCTGTAACCCTCTATGTAACGGGTGGTTACTGAACCTACAACGACCCAGATAAAACTTGTCGGCAAGTAGCTGTCTACGCAATGCGAGTGGCGGCTCACCGGCCTCCACTTGCATAGCGTTAATGGGTGAAGATCTCATTGTACCCAGAATAATACGAAGACCCTGAGCATGAATTCTATCCAACTTCAAGAGATTATTTTTGGATGTCGGCTCAATAAGAAAACTAGCCATGTCCAGATGACTCCTAACGTAAGCATTATAAAAGATTCTTTGAACAAATGGGTGGCAGCCCCACCAGACTCGTGACACTGATCTCATCGCATTCAGCCCTCCCAAGGCTTTGCTACAAATATAGTCAATGAAGGTGTTCCAGGATAACTTGGAATCCAAGATTACCCCCAGCACTCTGACAGAAGACTTAACAGGTAACGGAATATCGCAACACAATATATTTATTCTCGGCATACTAGTTCTCTTTGAAAAGACGACTACCTCACACTTATCAGCAGAGATTTCCAGTTCATTAGTGTCAAACCATACCGAAAGTCGCTGTAAATTAGCGTTTAATATTGATTCTGCCTGTGATATATCCTGACATTGCATGTATATAAAAAAGTCATCTGCGTACTGAAGAATTTTACATGGCTCCCCAATTGAGTGATCCAAGTCGTATGTATAAAGACTGTACAGAATAGGGCTGATCACGGAGCCTTGAGGAAGGCCCCTGTGGACCTGACGAGACTCCGACCCCACGAGAATAGTCCTATCTACCAGTAGATTAACAATAAAACTGCTCAACATCAGGGGAACCCCTGTTTCCAATAATTTTCGCTCCAGTATGTCGATCTTTACTCTGTCATACGCAGATTTGATGTCCAGGAATACCGCCACCAAAGAATGTTTCTCTGAGAAAGCCACATTAATGTCAGTGACCAAAACCGATAGAACGTCCACAATGCTTCGCATCCTACGGAAACCAAACTGAGAATTCGAGAGGATATTGTTGTGTTCAAAAAACCATTCTAATCTCCTCTTGATTAGACGCTCCACTACCTTAACCAATGCTGAGGAAATTGCTATAGGTCTATACGAGGACGCAGAACTAGGATCACAATTTTTCTTGGGTATAGGAATAACCAATTGGGTTTTCCAATCAGAAGGGATTCGACCACACTGAAGAGCGCAATTTATCAAGGAGAGTAAGTACTCCTTTGTCCCTGTATCACACCTCTTAACAAAACTATACGGGATATCGTCTACCCCCGGGGATTTGTCGTGAACTGTCGACAGTACCCAGTCCAGTTCGTCCATGCTGAATGGAGAATCCATCCAATTGCGTTCACTGAATGCATACGCAAACGTTACCTCATTCTTGTTAGGCACAGATGGAGGGGCCAATCTATTAACGAACTCTTGTCTCCATTCTCCATCTGCTCTATGCTGGTTATGAGAATATTTAGGGTTATAGAACAGTTTGATTGTTTTCCATACTGAGGACATAGGTACCTCTGGCGATAGAGATGAGCAAAAGCGTCTCCATCCCGCACGCTTCTTGTTTTTAAGAGTTCTTTTGGCGCTTGCGGCCACATTTAGATAATTCATGTAACTTTCCATGCTCATATTAGTTTTGTAAATTTTGCAGGCGGCTTTACGCTTGTCAACCACTTCTTGACAATCTTTATCCCACCATGGGGGCTGTGGAATTGCTTTTTTTGACTGTTTTTTTATCTGAGGAACGTGGGACTTTCCAGTTTCTATCAACGCCTCTGAGAATTTGGAGTAGCAGAGTGAGAGGTTATCATGAGAGGGAGAGGGTAACGACTGAACTCGTGTTTCTAGGTTTTTGGAGTAATGCGGCCAGTCGGCCTGGGAGGTATTGAAGCGAATTCGTTTTCGTCGGTCCCCAAAAGCTCTCGGTTCCTCTAAATAGGAACCTATAGAACCATTGATTAGAACAGGGAAGTGGTCACTTCCACAAGGGCACTCCAGAACCTGCCAGTCAAACCTGGCGGCTAATTCCGCAGAGGCCAGACTGAGGTCCACTGCATTATGTCTGTGGAGTGGAGTGTCAATTCTCGTGGGAGATCCATCGTTCAGGACACATACATTAAACTCTTCCATCAAATCGACGAGGTCCCTTCCGCGGCGATCGCCGAGTTCGGAGCCCCAAAGTTGATGGTGAGCGTTAAAGTCGCCTAGCACTAAGTAGGGAGGTGATAAACTTGAAAACAACAAGCGAAGAGTTGAACTACTGACTCTGCTACTAGGAGGGATGTAAATAGAGAGGATAGACAATTTATTAATCTTAATTCCAACTACATTAAATTCTTCGAAGGAATTCAGCGATAAAGGGATGAAAGGCAACGACGAGTTGACCAGAAGGGCCACACCGCCCCTACCATCCGCCCTGTCCTCCCGGAGACACTTGTAACCCCCAATCTCAAAACGAAACTCGGGCCTCAACCACGTCTCCGAGAGGGCCACAATGCAGGGCTTGAATTTGTTAGTGAGGTATATGATGTCTGTTTTCTTTGGAATAACACTACGGCAATTCCACTGCAGCATTGGGGTTAGCCAAGCCATTGTTCAGAGCTTGAGTGAGCAGGGTAATAGTGGAGGCAAAGTTGTCATTTGTATTGTCAAAATTGTCGTAGAAAAATAATACCACGTCCTATAAAATTAGTCAATTATAGCGAATTAAGAGTTCTATTTATAATTAAAATGTTACACTATTCAAACAGAGCAAAATTTAATAAAAATATAATCGAATATTAAGTAAAACATAAATATATTATTTACGTATTTTATATTACATGCTTTGACAAGGAAAACTGAATCACGTAGTACGAATTTCGACATATTTTTTTTTTTCAAATATAGCGAAACATTATTAGAAATAAAAACATGGTAACACATTTTATGGAAATCTCATGAATTGTTGAGCATCGTCGGGAGTATCTTCGTCTTTCCTTTTTACATTTTGATACAATAACAACAATAAATCCTCGCATTGGACGGTGTTTGTTAATTAAATATATAAAATGAAGAGAAATGTTATATTTTTCTAGATGTAATACCACAGTGTTATGTGAAAGAATCAGTGAAGAGTGTTGTGGTTGTGCATAGCGCAGCGTGCAATGGCCGCTGGTGGCGAGGAGTTATGGAGAGAGTGCTCCTCCTGGCTGACAAGATGCGGCCTCCTGAGGGCAGATCACAAAGCCAATTGGCCGGAGAGCAAAATACACGACTTGGCTTACACCCTAAGAGATGGTGTGCTTCTGTGCAACTTGTTAAACGTCATAGACCCTGGAAGTGTTGATATGAAGGATGTCAATCAAAGACCGCAAATGGCACAGGTATTTCTACTTCTCAATCTTCATAAATAATCTCCCCTCCTTTATTAACATCGGAACACATTCAGGTTACGGTATAATTAGATAAACATAAGATTGTCCTTGTCAAAATCTGATTTCAATATGTGATAAAACTTCAATATCTGTGACAAATTTAGTATATTAATCAAAACGAAACGTAACAATTTGCAAAACTATGAGACTTTATCTGTAAATGAAATTAGTCAAACTTACATTATAAATGTATTATCTTTTGAAATTTCTGACATTCATATCTGTTTTATGCAATATGTTGACAAGTTGAAGTAATACAAAGTTTTCATTTATGCTTTGAACCTATCTTGGGATTTATTTTAGACCAATTAAACATATCTAAACATTGATTATTGACAACACTTATGTATGCAAGTGAGACGTGGACATGGTTAAAGAAGGATGAAAGTGGCATAAATGCAGTGGAAATGAGATCGTTGAGAAGGATGTGTAGTAAAAGTCTGAGAGATCGTGTGTGTAACAGTGTCATACAAAATAAATGTGGAATGAAAGTTGGTGTAATAACAAGGATGAATGTAAATAAGTTAAGATGGTTTGGGCATGTGGAAAGAATGAATGAGGACAGAATGACCAAGAAGATATATTTGGCTGAGAGGAATGGTGCTCGGAGACGTGGACGTCCGAGGATCAAATGGCAAGATCATTTAAATCAAATCCTACAGAACGGTCACGCGTTGAGCACATTGAACAGGAGAGCAGCCTGCATGAGGAATTGTATGACAGTGACGGAATCGAAAGATTTATGCAAGGATAGAAGGAAGTGGCGCTCGATCCTTTCTGCCTACCCCGTGAGGGAAGCGGCGTGGTGGTATGTATGTATGTAACAATACACTACATTAATTTTGTGCTCGTGAAATCAACTAAATTAGGATAATTACATGTATTTAAGTATGTCCAGCTTATCTGCGTAGAGCTTATCTGTCATTTTAACAGCAAAATTTCCAACTGCCCGTTTATTTTATTTATATGTCAATATGTCAGAGCGATTACAATATGTTCTAAAACGTGATTTTTCAGTATTACCTACCTTTCGAACTTTTTTAACTATACTATCTATACTATTCCCTCACGCCCTGTCCCAAGTGGGGTAGGCAGAGAGAACGGAACGCCAAACAGATCTATCTTTACACACTTCCTTTAATTCCTCGGCCTGCGTTGAGAATCTGATCCACGTGGTTCTAGACAGCTTTTTACAGGACATTTGAAAACTCACTGAAAAGAGTGGAAGATCAATTCTTTGCCGGGTGCTCCGTGGAACAAAACTTTTGTAAACATATTTAAATTTCTTTTCACTTATTGGAGAATACAAAATTTTTGGCTAACATTATTTATTGTATAACCTAATTCCAATATTGTATTTATTTATTCATTGATTGCAAGAAATTTTACACAAAAATACATTTAAATTAAATACTATCATACAATCAATATCTATACAGAATACGCCATCAAAAAGAGTATAACAAAGACTTTTACAAAATGTTGGATTGAAGTCCAAATTGGACATAGTGTAATTTGGCTCTGACTCTAGAGTTAGCTGTATAGTGATATCAAGTGCAGACTTATTTTAATATGGCAATTAAAATGAATTTATTTCACGCCTCGTTGTCAAGTATCAAATTGGGTTAAATGAAAATCACTAAGCATGTAGAAATCAATTTAAATCTCTGTGTAATTATTCTATTCAAATGTAAAATATATGGACTCAACTTAAGGGCCCCGTTTAGCAAAAACCGTAAAATATTCTATTTTCAACAAATTTGATAGAAAAACTGCCAAAACTTGTTGACCCAATGCTAACATATTGATTTGATAAAATAAAAAAACAAATATTTATTACCAATATTAGTTGTTTACTAACAAATAAATAAATCGCAGACTGACGAGATTTATTTAGGTACTCTTTGTTATATCAAAATACAAATTATTTGTAAAATATATATATTTTTTATTCATCCTATCAAGCATATAAATACTGTAGATTGTAGCAAACCTTTTTTAGTTTACAAAAAATCGAGTTCATGTGGTGATTTTTGGTTTCAAAATATGAGAAATTTTATCAAAAAAAATATTTTTTAAATCGGTGAATATCCATGAAAAAACCCAAAAAAAAATAGAATTTATTTGTTCCATAATTGTAATGACTATCTAAGTATTCGTAATATTAAAAAAAAAAAAATGAAATTTTGTAGGATTCACGTGCATTTATGTACCAAACACCCCCGAATTCGATTTTTAAAAATATGCTTTTTTATAAACGAATACTATGAAGTTAAATCAAGTTTTTTTTTAAAAAGTTAAAGTTTGATATTGGTAATTAATATTTGTTTTCATATTTTATCAAATCAAAATGTTAGTAGGGTCAACAAGTTTTGAGAGTTTGTGTACCTACCAAACTTGTTGAAAATTGAATGTTTTAGGGCCCGCGCAGACAGAAAGCGTTCAAGCGTTCCGAGTTCCGCGTTCTTTGTAAGTAGTAGACCATTATAGCATCGCGCGGACACAGCGGCGGTCAGACCGCGCCGGTCAGTGGAACGCTTGCGTTCTTGCGTTCTATTGTCAGAAATACAAAGAACTCGTGGAACGCCTCGCTCGCAAGATGAATAACACCGAAAAATTAATTGATTTAGTAAGGATAAGGCGGTTTTTATATGATATTAGTGATACAGACTATAATAACCGACATAAAATGGAAAGGGCAGCATGGCTTCAAATAGCCACGGAAATGGGTACAGAGGAGGGTATTTATAAAAATACCTTAGAAATACTGCCAGCATTTTTTTTTTGTAGATATAGCCTTTCGTAGATATTTGTTGTCTTTTTTTTCAATTTCTTTTTTTATATAATTATGCAATTCATTAAAGCTATTTATTGACAATCGAAAGTAAATAAATAAACGTTCTTCATCTTCAAGTTAATCAACTTTTAGTTTTGTGGAAATTAATTCAGCACAGGGTGTATGTCACTAATGCATAATATCTAGCAGCTAAGTAGTTAAGAAGCTCAGATATTTTTAATTATGAACTACTCTAGAATTGGGGATGTTACCTAAGTTTAAAGAATGCTCATAACCAAGCCTTGAGTCAATTAATAAGCGTCGAGACTCTGTGTCATGCACTCCTAAAGGAAGTTCACATATTATGTATGTGTATCATATACAACATACCTACCTAGTTAATAATACCTATTCAAATAGGTTAACTATCGGTGAGTGTGATCAATTGGAATGATTAATCTAGAGTTTTTCAAAATGTCTATCTTATATAAATAAAAATGAGTTGACCATGTATGTTTCCCCATAATTTGAGAATGGCTGAACCGAATTGGCTGATTCTTTTTTTTGTTGTGTTCGTAATTATCGGGAGAAAGTTTGCATGAAAGAAAATTTTTGGGAAATCCAACGGAAAGGTCGGAAATTTGGATTGTATTTTTATATATTAAACCAATATTAAGGTACAGATTAATACTAGTGTACACTCAAGAAATACAAGGACAGCAAGAGATATCCGACCTGACAATCCTAGAACGAACAGAGAGAGAAATAGTTTTTTATATACATCCATTGGATTGTTCAATTCACTACCAAATAATATAAAGCGACTGAATAATTTTGATCAATTTAAGAAATATTTGGAAAACTACATACTAAGAAGCCGAACAGAGACAATTATGTGAGAAGCAATTTTTGTGAGAAGACATTTTGTACTTGAGTTTTAGAATTACATCCTCCCCTCATACCAGCATTTCATTGCTGTTTGGGGAATACGAAGTGTTTTGTGTACTATAATAAAATATCAATATGAATGTATGGGTATATATATAAGATTATAAGGTGTATAAGATTAAATAAAAAATAATAAATATAATAATATAAAAGTGACGTTTGTATGACAGTTCCGCTTTCACGTGTTGCCATAACAAAATATTATTAAAGAAAACAAAACACACATAAATTAACCGACAGGGAACATCTAGTCATTAAAAAAATTTGTACTTGAAAAGATCGTATAAAGCTTAAAAAAAACAACATCGCCTTATTTGGTAGTTCTCCAGGTAACACTTCTTCTCCAATGACGATATTTAATTGTGCCGAATGTGTTTTTTTTCCAGTTTCTGTGTCTCCGTAACATCCGTGTGTTCCTGAAGGCGTGTCACGAACGTCTCCACATGCGGGAGGTGGATCTCTTCGATCCGTCCATGCTGTTCGATCTCAGCAACTTTCACAGGGTCCTCTGCACCTTGGCCAAGCTCAGTCAAACACCCAAGGCTTGCGCAAAAGGAATACAGTAAGTCAAATAAACAAGTTTTATTTTTATACCATTACTAGCTGACCCGGCAAACGTTGTTTTGCCATATTCATTATTTCTTGATTACTAATATCGCTATTAAAAACTAGGGGTTGATGGTAGAAAGGTGAAAAACTAAGACTGTATGTATTTTTTAATGCCTCGCCACAAAAAAATAAAAAATTTGGGATGGACCACCCTTAACTTTTAGGGGTATGAGAAATAGATGTTGGCCGATTCTCGGATCTACCCGATAAGCCCACAAAATTTCATCAAAATCGGTCCAGCCGTTTCGGAGGAGTATGATAACAAACACCGTGAAACGAGAATTTTATATATAAGATAAATGAACTACACAAGTTGGCAAAAAAGGTCGCAGACTTGAAAATCCTGTACCAAAGAAATATCTCTAAGCCGCTACTCCTCTTTGAAAAATCCCGGCTACGTCCTAAGGGGGGGGCACTAGAATTTGATTATTTCTCAAAGTGGGCGGTGATCAAAATAAGATAGTATACAAAGTATATTTTTTGCTTGTTTTTTTTTCAGGAGTTTTTCAGCACAGAAGACACAATCGCAAGAGGACATATATACTGAACTTCAAGTTATGTGAGTGTTAAATTGATGTATTTATTAATAATTTAAGCATTGGTTAAGTGAAAAAATGTGATTATATTGATGGTCCAGCGTTAGAGGCCAATAACAAAAATTATTAAAAAATCCAATTTTTTTTACATGTCACACGCAATTTTTTTTTTTCGATTCACATATTATTTGTTTATGGTTTTGGTCCACCATTTTAACGCCTGAAAACTGTAACGCTGTGCATCTAGGAATGTTGAATTTTACAACTTTGTTGAAGATAAAACAATATCATGTACAGTACAGCGTTCTCGAGGTGCAATGGCGCAAAGATGGCGCTCTAAATACTCTCCGTTTATTAATTTATTTTTCCTATTGTTGGCTTGTGGGACTGGGTAATCGTTGTGTTGCGCGCGCGCGTGTGTGTGTGTGTGTGTGTGTGTGAAGATTTACAATTATTATTGTTGGAAGCGAACAAAATGGACGTATGAATGCAAAATCTCCTGAATATTTCATAATATTGACGTTTGAAGGAAAATTGAAGGAGATTGAAATTTGTATTTTAAAGAAATATTTTGTAGGTAGGTACTATGTGAATTTGGCTTCAGAAGTTTCAGTAAAATTCTCTTACTTGTGTTTCATTTAATATGTGAATATTTTTATTAGAATTTTAGTATTGCTATACTTTAATTGTATTTATTTCAAAATCAGGACTGAGCTAAGGGACTCGGAAGGGTTGATGCTCTTGCCAAACGACGACGAAACTAGAGCGACAGATCGTCCCACGAGCGTCAACTATCCCTGGGTCCAATTCAAAATACCCAATGTCGCCCCGAATGAAAAACGCGTCGAGGCCATTTACGAGGACTTGTGTTACGTCCACGTGCCGGCTATAAGACCAGAGGTTTAACGATTATTTGAAAAAATTTAAGTTAAATTAATTCGCTTGTTTGTTTTCTTCTAATTTTGTTTTTCGTTTCCGTAGTCAGTACAAAAATGTTACGCAATTTTTCAATTTTAGAATGTTGAATTTTTTTACTTCATTTTGGCGGTTGTGCGATAACGTTTGTCATTTTTTTCTTTTAGGTAGTTGTTGTACATGTATGTTGATTGTAAAATGTAATTATTGTACGTATGTTTAGATATTGTCTATGGTTTCGTGAAATATTCTATTACCACTGTACCATCGCCGCATATCCAACAAGTGGGGTCGCCAGCGCGGACTAACTGCGAGTTATAAACACGCAGGTTGTCCTCTTCCAACCAAAGACTCTGCCCACCTCGACTTCTGGATGTAGTCCATTGTGGGATTTAGTCCTTAGATGTTTTCCCACAAACCTGAAACCTGAAAGAAATTCAAAATTTTTTGTGGGTTAGTTCCTTTGATCTGTTCTTGATCAGGAAAGTGTGAGCCAATTGTTTTGACTCTTGTTTGCATTATAGGTTCACATTCTGTGAGTAGATGCAAAGGAGTTTCATGTTATTTCATGCATTACTACTACACCATCAGGATATATCCCACAAGTGGGGATGCCAGCGAACTAACTGTAAGTTAGGCAGATTGTCCACTTTGTGCCGGTAGAAAAATAAAACATTCTTGAATAGAAGAGAAGACATTAATGAAATCTTCTGTACTTGAAAAAATATCTGATATATCGAATCATGCCCAGAAATTCAATTTACTCCATAAAACCTCCAATGTAACGATTCAGACAAGCAGATGATTTCATTCAAAGTTGAAAGAGACTCACCAATCTCTCAGATAACTCAAGAAGTCTGGGAACTTCCGTGTGTCTGATGAATTTAGTCGCATGGGAAGTGCCATGGTGCATGCTAAAATTAAAAAGAACATCTCCATCTAGCCGAGCAAATATAGAATGAAAGCACTTTCAGATAAACAAAGTGATGAATAAAATAACAGTTTTCGGTAGTCTCGAGGTAGAGCCTCGGCAGCCTCATGTAAATGAGACTCGCGGTATGATCCCAGGTGCCGGCCAACTCCCCTTTCATGACACAAGCTTTTAGCTTACTGTGAAAGGTGTATAAGGTTGTATTTGGGTTTATAGCAAAAACCCAGATTCATTTTTTTTATAAAAAAATCAATTAATCAATACAAACTATATGTTTCATCCAATCATCCAACAAAATTGTTTTTTTTCATCTCCTACATAATCTGGAAAAGTGCGCAAAGAATATTTCACGAACCCACCGATAATTTATTTTGTATTTGGCTTTGCATTTTATTATTTTGCTTGTATGTATTTTTTTATTAATTTGTTTTTTCCACGTTCCTTTGTTTTTTGTTGACGCACGCACGCACGTGATCCATTCATCAATCGATCAACACGCGACAACAATAGTGCGTCATCGCCCACACGCAAGAAACCCTTGGCGGATCCCAACGAAGAGGATGTTAGTGAATATGATAAATACTGCGCGCGGATCAGAGATGAGGAGTTGTACCATGACTTGTGCGTGTTGCGCGAGACTTCGCCGCCTCAAGCATCATCCAGCGCCAGTAATAAACCGCGCGTCAATCACGGTCTGGCGTACAGTACTGCCTTGCCCGATGTCACACACACTGTATGTTTTATTTTTGCATCTTTTAATTTTTTTTGTACATTGTTATTTCTTGATTTGTTTCTCATACATGTATTATGAATAATATTTATTTCTGAATGCCGGAGCGAAATTACATTTTCTTGAATTTCAGCCCATGTGACTTTTATTATTATTATCTCATATCTCATTTATTAAACAAAACAACATTAGATTCTACATTTTGAACACAATATAAGATTAACAATAAAATTTAAATATAACATTAAATAACAAAAATCATAAAATATTAAAATAAATTTATGTAGAACCCCAACATTATTCGAGTTGATTCTTCCATGATGTTCTATGAAATAGTACTATCATGGGAGATCACTTACAGAGCTACAGGGACAAAAACCTTCTTACTATCCTGGTGGACGATAGAAGTATAATATGACGTGGATGTAATGTCCTTGAATTGGTGAATTCTACAGTGTCCTTGAGGTGCACTGGCATGTAAATGACACTTTAATGTTCAATAATAATAATAATTTTCTATGTAAACAATTGTAAGTTTCTTTGGAACGGCCATATTGAAAGATGCCGTTTCGTGACATAGTGTAGTATCGCTCTGGCATTCAGATATGAAACTATAGTCCGAGTATTTGTGTTCAAATTTAAGGTACTTAAATATTCTTGAATTGTCTTCAATTATTTGTTTTTTAGTTTTGAATGTAGTAGTGATTTACTGAATATGTTTTACTAGTATTATTCTATTGCAATAGTTATAATAATAATATTTAGGTATATAGAATTAAAATTAAAATAGATTTAAAATAAAACACTGTATTACTTTCACTATGAATAATATTTGACTCAGAGGCCTTTCGGGTAGGCACCCATCATCAGTGAGTTTTTTTTAGGAACTAGTTCCTGCCTCCGAGTCAAATATTGTTCATAGTGAAAGTGATACAGTGTTTTATTTTAAATCTATTTTAATTATATTAAAATGAACTTTCACAAAGTTATTCCAAGTATTATACAATCATTCTCTCTCTCTCCCTGGGCAATTATTAATCCCACATGATGGTGGGGTCTGCCATTTTTGTCTTTCGCCGCCACTCGGCTCTATTCTGTGCGTCCTCCGGGGAAGCTCCGCAGTCTCTCATGTCTTGCTTCACAACCATTATTATTAATCATTAATAATAATATTTATATAATACTTGGAATAACTTTGTGATTGTTCATTTTAAAAGAATTAAAATTGATTTAAAATAAAATTGATTTAAAATAAAACACTGTATTACTTTCACTATGAACAATATTTGACGCAGAGGCTTTTCGAGTAGACACCCATCATCAGTGAGTTTTTATTTATAACTTTAGTTTTAATATTGTTCATAGTGAAACTAATGCAGTGTTTTATTTTAAATCTATTTTAATTCGATGATAATATTTGTTTCACATCATCTTTTTAATAGTTTAAATATATTGACACTACTATCACAAGCAACATAATTATATCACTCCACAGAAGGCTGCAATTCTAAATACTTTTAGAATAGTATGTAAATTTTTACAGTTAGACGAATCGTAACAAACTGACAAAACGGGTGAAACTTAACAAACTGACAAAACGGGTGAAACTTAACGAACTGACGCAGAAACGGGTGAAATTTATTCCAAATGACACAGATAAATTGACGAATTGACACAGAAATGGATGACACTGACACAGAAAGAGGTTACACTTGGCACATGTGCCCGTGTGACTTAGAATATCGGGAGAAAATCCTGAGTAACAGTTTGTGACATATTGAAAATAATAATATATGAATAAGAAATTTTATTTATTTGTAATTTAATTTTATATTAACGTGTTGTTTTGATTTATAGTTGGCCACTTCTTCGCACAGTCTCGAGAAGCGTGACTACGTGATACGTGAACTAGTTGACACGGAGACCAATTACGTGGATGTTCTAGGCAAAATAGACAAGTTCTTCCTGAATCCGCTGTCCTCTATCATGAAACCGCTAGATGTACAACTTATATTTTACGGAGTAAAGGTAAGAAAATATAATATGAAGAAGAGTAGAAGAAATGGAGTATTTTTTCCACCTTTTTGTTCATCACAGCTATTTGACCCACTTACGGGAGATGCTGTGATGTATTAAGTAGCATTCACATTGCTTCACTTTGGATGATCATCCAGAGTGTCAGGGTCACACCAGTTCATCCAAAGTGAACACGTCTGTTCACATTTGTTCATCCTATGCTTTCACTGCCATGTCAACACTCACGGTCATGTTGTATGTAGTTTGACGTATTTTTATACAAAAATAATTGAACAAATTCAAAAATGAAAAATAACACATAAAATAAATTAACATAGCTCTCGACTGCATAATAATTTTATACATGATTCTGACATTCAATACAAATTATCATATTAGAGAATAAGACAAAAAATAGGATAAAACTTGTTTATGGTCGTTTCAGTGAAAGGACCTTTCATCAAAATTATGACGAGTGGTAATCTCTTTCCTTCGTCATCGCTAGTAGTGATCACTATTGATGAAACGCCCGTTCACACCTTTTCATCTTGAAGGATCATCCGGAGTGATCACTGAAAGTGAACAAATGTGAACGACCCTATAGATAGAGAAAATATTACCTGCTATACCATCACAATATATCTCGCAATTGGGGTAGGCGGCGGACCAGAGGCCTGAGTCAACAACACACTATCGCGTCACGTTCCCGCTCCGCTAGCGTTCGGGTGCAGACGATGGTGCGCCAAAGTGTTAATTTTCGTAACTATTGTGTATCTTAGCAACGAAATTGACACTTGCTTGCAACATCGTCTGCACCCGAACGCTAACGGAGCGGGAACGTGAGACGAAAGTGTGTTGTTGACTCAGGCCTCAGTTGCATGTAATAAACCTCTCATAACGAGTAATTTGCATAACAAACAAAAAAATGTGAAAAAGTTGCTCCATTAACGAGCGACATTTCGCATAACGAGTTACAGAGAAAGGGTAAGTCCCTTTATCACGACATTCACTTGTGACCTTGTGAGCCGAGACTTCCGCACCAGTACCTACATCAGTCTGTGTTTAGCACTCGTCCCTTTAGCGCTTTGGTTGTTATTTTCCGTTAGCGTGATGATTAATTATTATTTGTCATAAATTCATATTTTAATTTACGCTTTTTTTCCAAATCTAAATTGTATTACAAATTGTTACACTCCTTTATAAGTAATTTTATTTGAATAAATGTTAATAAAAAAAAATTCATTGAGTGTTCTTTCGAAATGGAACGCATTATCATATTTTACATTGATTTCTATAGAAAAAAATGTTTTGCGTAACGAGTAAGATTCTGGAACAAATTAAACTTGTTATGAGAGGTTCCACTGTACCTGTTCCTTGAGATATTAACTTGTTTATATTATGATGTCTATTGATATCTTTTTTCAGGAACTGTATGAAATCCACAGCGGTTTTCTAGCTCAAATCCGCTTAGCCACATCTTTATCGGGAAACCCTGAAGGAGGCACGTCTCACTCCGCCAGTCTCATATCCTCACCCGGTAGCAATGGGGGCTCTACTCCCAAACTCGGAGACGCATTCCTCGCGTGGCGGGAGAAGTTTTTATTATACGGAGACTACTGTAGCAACCTCACTGCGTCGCAAGACTCTCTCAAGGCTCTCATACAGAAGGATGATAATTTCGCAAAAAGACTGAATGTAAGTGAATTTTATTTTTTTTTCATTCTTAGGTAAATTTTAAGAAGAGGTGAACTTTTCAAAAAAAAAACTTTGAATTATCTACTTATATTCGCCTAATTATATAGTTTTTCACCCAAGAAATGAAATGATTGTCAATAAATGTGCTTTTTTTACGTAAAATAGCACCAAACTAACTCTAACCTAACCTACAAATAGTTTGAATGCAGAGAGAATATACAAATTAAGAAATATTCCTATGTAATTTGTATTTATTTATTTACAGAAATGCCAAAAAGAACACAGCGACGGTAGAATCCAGCTGAGAGACATCCTCTCTGTGCCGATGCAGAGGATACTCAAATACCACCTGTTGCTGGATAAACTTGTGCAAGAAACGCATCCCGTAAGTACAGAACACTATCCTGTCTTTATGAATAGATGTTAAACGAGAGTGCGGTATTTGCTAGACATAATTAATTTCAATCATATCTTGAACCACTCTAGATTAATCATTCCAATTGATCACACTCACCGATAGTCAACCTATTTGTATAGGTATTATTAACTAGGTAGGTATGTTGTATATTATGATACACATACATATGTGAACTTCCTTAAGGAGTGCACGACACAGAGTTTCGACGCTTATGAATCGACTCAAGGCTTGGTTAAGAGTACTCTTTATACCTAGGTAACATTCTCAATTCCTCTTTGTCATGCTTATCACATGACTTGAAAATTTTAAGTTCAACTCAATATTTTTCCACTATTAAAATCAAGTTTTTATACAATTTCATACAATTCCTGTGTTTTCAAACCTACACTTCTAGTAAGTAAAATCCAATTGTCGACATCCAATTGTATCAAAAAATTCATAGCATGTCTCATAACTGTTACATAGTTAATCCTTCAAAAATAGATGTTGAGATTAATGAATTTAATTTATAAAAATATGCGCATTAATATTTCAGGTGCACGAAGACTTCCGCAGCCTGGAGAGGGCCAAGGAGGCCATGGTGGATGTAGCTCAGTATATAAACGAGGTGAAGAGAGATAGTGAAGTTCTAGTCTTACTTAGCAATGTACAGGTGAGTGGTACAAATCTAACTCATTCATGTAATTTTTCATACATTATTCATTTATTTGGTTATTTATTCAGTTGTTCATTTAGTCACAATTCGTTTATACATTTATTATTTTATTCATTCATTTATTTATCTTTATTATGCGTGCGTCAAATTGTTTGATTCATTGACATATTCTCATTTTTGATTAATTGATTGATTTATTCATTGTGATTTTGTTTTTGGTAAGATGTATTAATCCTTGTTAATTGTATGCCTATTATTTTTATACGCAGCACACCTCTATACAGGGCAACCTAGAGTGAGGCTGCTGCAACTTAATTGTAGCCATATTGGTGATAAATTGTCTCAACTTTTGTACTTTGTTATTTATTGATTGAATAAAGTATTATTATGTTGATATCAGGGGAATGTCAAGTAAAAATTAAATAACTTAGTATATACAGGAACAACATGCATACTAAGATACTACAATATACATTGGTTAATTTGCAAGTCGAGTAAAAATTAAATAGCTTCGTATATACAGGAACAACATACGTAATAAGATACTACAATATACATTGATTAATCTGCAAGTCGAGTAAAAATTAAATAGCTTAGTATATGTAGGAACAGCATACGTAATAAGATACTACAATATACATTGGTTAATTTGCAAGTCGAGTAAAAATTAAATAGCTTAGTATATGTAGGAACAACATATGTAATAAGATACTACAATATACATTGGTTAATTTGCAAGTCGAGTAAAAATTAAATAGCTTAGTATATGTAGGAACAACATATGTAATAAGATACTACAATATACATTGGTTAATTTGCAAGTCGAGTAAAAATTAAATAGCTTAGTATATGTAGGAACAACATATGTAATAAGATACTACAATATACATTGGTTAATTTGCAAGTCGAGTAAAAATTAAATAGCTTAGTATATGTAGGAACAACATATGTAATAAGATACTACAATATACATTGGTTAATTTGCAAGTCGAGTAAAAATTAAATAGCTTAGTATATGTAGGAACAACATATGTAATAAGATACTACAATATACATTGGTTAATTTGCAAGTCGAGTAAAAATTAAATAGCTTAGTATATGTAGGAACAACATATGTAATAAGATACTACAATATACATTGGTTAATTTGCAAGTCGAGTAAAAATTAAATAGCTTCGTATATACAGGAACAACATATGTAATAAGATACTACAATATACATTGGTTAATTTGCAAGTCGAGTAAAAATTAAATAGCTTCGTATATACAGGAACAACATACGTAATAAGATACTACAATATACATTGGTTAATTTGCAAGTCGAGTAAAAATTAAATAGCTTCGTATATACAGGAACAACATACGTAATAAGATACTACAATATACATTGATTAATCTGCAAGTCGAGTAAAAATTAAATAGCTTCGTATATACAGGAACAACATACGTAATAAGATACTACAATATACATTGATTAATCTGCAAGTCGAGTAAAAATTAAATAGCTTAGTATATGTAGGAACAGCATACGTAATAAGATACTAAAATATACATTGGTTAATTTGCAAGTCGAGTAAAAATTAAATAGCTTAGTATATGTAGGAACAACATATGTAATAAGATACTACAATATACATTGGTTAATTTGCAAGTCGAGTAAAAATTAAATAGCTTAGTATATGTAGGAACAACATATGTAATAAGATACTACAATATACATTGGTTAATTTGCAAGTCGAGTAAAAATTAAATAGCTTAGTATATGTAGGAACAACATATGTAATAAGATACTACAATATACATTGGTTAATTTGCAAGTCGAGTAAAAATTAAATAGCTTAGTATATGTAGGAACAACATATGTAATAAGATACTACAATATACATTGGTTAATTTGCAAGTCGAGTAAAAATTAAATAGCTTAGTATATGTAGGAACAACATATGTAATAAGATACTACAATATACATTGGTTAATTTGCAAGTCGAGTAAAAATTAAATAGCTTAGTATATGTAGGAACAACATATGTAATAAGATACTACAATATACATTGGTTAATTTGCAAGTCGAGTAAAAATTAAATAGCTTAGTATATGTAGGAACAACATATGTAATAAGATACAGTAAAACCTCGTTATTTCGAAATCCAAGGGACCTCGAAAATCTGATTTCGAATTAGCAAAAACCCCGATAAATCGAAATTTTCGAAATAATTTTGATATACGCAGTATATAATATATATTATAGCCATAGGTACCATACGTAATAGAAACAGCTGATTTGGACTTGGGTTTTTTTAAATTTCGCACGTTCAAACAAAAAAAAACATTTGTAAGGCTGATGAAAGAGCCGCATGGAAAGGGCTAACAATTTCTACTACTCTTATACGCATTACAAATAAACAGGCGACCCTTTGTACAAGAATGGAATAGTTTGTAGTAAAACATACGTAATAAAGACGTCATGGGCGTATCGTGGTTTATCACATACCACGTTTTTGTCCAATCCTTGCATTTTGCACAATGAAGGTAACAAAATATTGATGAAACTAACAGTTTTTGACATAATTAAATTACACACACATGTAAATCTAAATATGTATGTACCTACCTAAACAATACACAAATATAAATACGTACCTAAAACACAGTCGAATATTTAAAAATACATAATTTTAATGCTTCACTTCACACACGTTACTAAAAGTTCACTATAAATGTTAAAAAATGGGAAAAATATTTTTGACCAAATTTGTATTTAAAACGTGTATAAAAGTTCGGATATAAAATATTTATTTATTTGGAATGGAAAATAAAAATATTAAAACACAAAATATTTCGAGTAGGTATAGGTACGTATGACGAGACGCCCATGAACAACACGGAAGTACATAATGTACATTGATCACGCTATGAGCCAGAGGATATACATAGGTAGCAGGTACCTGGTACATACTCAAAACAGCTGTAGATAGGTACATATTGAAATACAATACATTTACGATGTTTACATACAACATAGGAGATCTACTTAGAAATTTGGAAATCCCGTTGTTAAATATTATTATGTAGCTGGGTAGTGGGTAGGTCCTTTATGTGTATTAGTGTGAACACAAATTTCACATAATAAGTTTTATTGTCCCTGAAGGAGCTTTGGGAAAAAACAAGGGTATTTTTTATGGCAACCAAATGTTTTCGAATTACAATATACAAATTTCTATTGTTTTGTTTTGAAAGGACCAAATATTATTTCGAATTACGTATTAGCGGGGATTTCGAATTATAAATGTCTTTTGTATGAAAATTTCATTATGGGGACATTTTTGGAGGGAATATTTCGAATTACGACGAATTTCGAAATAACGGGGTTCGAAATAGCGAGGGTTTACTGTACTACAATATACATTGGTTAATTTGCAAGTCGAGTAAAAATTAAATAGCTTAGTATATGTAGGAACAACATATGTAATAAGATACTACAATATACATTGGTTAATTTGCAAGTCGAGTAAAAATTAAATAAGCTGGAAGGTTGATATTTTGTTTTTTATTTAAAATTTGTTATTTACATTTCTAGGAAAGCATATTGCATTGGGATCTTCCGACGGGAGCAAAGTTGTCTGACTACGGACGGCTTCTATTGGATGGAGAATTGAAGGTGAAGGCACACGGTGAATTCAAATACAAATCAAGATACGTGTTTGTCTTTGATAAAGTGCTCGTCATGTGCAAAGTACTCAAGGTTAGTCAACTACATTATATTGAATTATGCGAGCCAACTTTCAAGAGATTCCGCTCTCATCATCAGGCTAGCGAAAAGTAAATAAATAACAAGTTGGTGACAAAAATAATTATAGTGGTGATTAAGACAGTCGTAACAAACAATCGAAATTGAGTACCGTTGTGGGCGGATTTTGAGAAAAACATCTCCAGCATTTGCCTTCAAACAATATTGGGGAAACCACAAAAACTTATATCAGAGATAAGCATTATTGTTTTGAGAGGTAGCCTTCAACATGAATAATTGTTAAAGGGTGCCAAATTTAATTCAACGTGAATTTCCACCAAGTGCCGTCGGTTAAAACTATCTACATTACATTGTTTTTTATATTAGATTCCTTGCTTGGTTAAAGTGGCTATAACGAATACACCTCCCAGTGCCAATGAAGGACAAGCGATCTGTCACCAAGTTCAGAAATATGTTAAATACTGTACTACTCGCCAGCGCCTTTGAGAGGATTTAAGGACTGTTAAAGGGTGCCGAAATAAAGTTATCGGAAATCGTCATCCTATAAACGTAATTGTAATCATTCGCCCACAAACGCTCCTACCCGGAGCTCAGGGTGGGAACTTATCTCTTCTGTTGCAGTCACCTTAACATACCGTCGTTGCATACTCAAAAAGAGACATGTGCGCACATTTTTATTTGGGCATACTCTTTTAAAACTATTCATTAAGGCATTAAAATTGTAGTTTGGACATTTTATTGGCATGTGATATTATTCTTTAAGTATTGAATTTTCATAATTGATGCTAAGAATCACATTATAAAATGGTTATGATGTCATTATAAGCAGTTTATTCTAGAAATGTCAAAACATTTATGAATTCACATGTCCCTTTTTGAATATGCAACGACCATACGCAACTGTGTGCGAAAGGAAAAAGGGGATGAATCGAAAAACACTACTTTACATGAGAGCCAAAACCAAATCCGCGCGCAGGTACAATTTAATACAATCTGGGCTTGTTTTACATTGAAATATGGTGTCTTGCGTACAAATATGGACTCATCTTTTTTCCATGACACATATAACATAACATGCATAGACAATTCACACAGATATGACCAGTATTTGGCGATTAATGCATTAGATTCGAGGATGAGTCGACTCGCACCCTTTTTCCTCTCTCACACACAGACATTTATATATCAACAATTTGATTCAAATATTGGGTTAGTTGGAAGATTTTGCGATAAACTCGCCCTCTGTATATTGATTGTAATCAATGTACAGTAAAGAATGAATAAATAAATAAATATTTATTACAGTTGCTAACAATTTACTAACGTGTACACATTTTTTTCAGGAAAATCAATATTCTTTTCGGGACGTGCTACGGTTGAACGAGTGGCGCGTAGATCAGGGCTGCGGCACAGGCATGGGGGAGGGGGGTAGATGGCGCTGGTATCTAGTGCGCAAGTCGCATGATACCGCGCTCACGTTGTATGTGCGAACGGAAGAAGGGAGAAAGAGATGGATCGCAGCTATCTCGGAAGCATTGTAAGTCATGTGTTGATTTATCGACTGATATTTGGTGGTGGAAGTTTACTGTAATAATTCAATTAAAATATAATAATAAGAGGGACGAAAGTGGAATAAATGCTGTGGAGATGAGATCGCTGAGGAGGATGGTTGGCAAGACGTTGCGTGACAGAGTGAAGAATGAAGATATTAGAAGAATGAGTGGATGTAAGAGGATTGTTGTGGATAGAATGCGTGTAAATAAATTGAGATGGTTTGGTCATGTGGAACGATGGGAAAAGGAGAGAATAAGATATACTTGTCTGAAAGGAGGGGTGTGAGGAAGCGCGGGCGTCCTAGAACTACATGGCTTGACCATGTAGATCAAATTCTCATGGACAACTGTGTTTCGAGTAAGAGAAATCGACGTGCGTGCATGAGAAATTGTATTAATGTAATAGAAGCGAAAGAGGTATGTAAGAACAGATCTATATGGTGTTCCGTTCTCTCTGCCTACCCTACTTGGAATAATCTACCTTGCAATATTAGAAATTCCTCTACGCTACACGTTTTTAAGAATAACCTAAAATCCATAGACTTATCCTAAAAAGTTCCTCCCCGTGCCTTTATCCTTCATTTTATAGTATTTATTAGAGAAAACATGACATATATAATGTTCTACTTGGGACTAAGAATGTAATTAGTTATAATTAAATTTAGTATTAACTGTTCACATTTAGTATTAATTACACATTGTCAACATTATTTTGGTTAGCTGGAAGATATTGCCTCCAGGCAATAAGCTCGCCAATTGCTCATGATTTTTTTTCTGATCAATAAAGTGTTCTTATTATTATTATTATTTGGGATACGGCGTGAGGTAATAGATAGATATAATAATAAGGAATAAGTATGAGATCCAAATGTGATGAAACTGAAATTCACAAGAATGGTTGCTTTATTTGACATGTCGAAATCAATAGTTTTGAGGTAATGGATAAATAATCATGACATTACACTCAGAAGTATAATAATAATTAATATTATGTTATATAATATTATTGAAACACTTTGATACAAGGAAGCCTCTCAATACATAATTATTACTAGAAATTACTCAAACATTAAAGGAAAACATCGAGAACACAATATACATAACTCAAAACCAACAAATTTTGAGATGTCTTGACGTAGTATTGGGCCCCTCGTGACTGTGAGAATAAAAAAATTGGTGAACGTTGTTCATGGACACCGAAAGTGATTGCGTTGGGGCGCCTTTCTCACTTCTTCCGATTAGATTTTGCCTAATGTTACATTGTATAAACATGGTTCTCCAATCGAGATGGTTCTGATTGGAGAGTAGAAATTTGTGTTATGTGTAGGACTTCCCAGAAGACGACGCTCATTGTTGGAACGCAGTGGCAGACCATGGCTCGATCGATACTCGAATTTAATGTGTTGTAATTATTTTTTATTGTTTTAGGGACAATATGGAACCAGCAGGATGTAAAAACACGGACCATAAGTTTGTGTTGCACACGTTTGAGAAGCCAGTCACATGTAGTCATTGTTCAAAATTCTTAAAGGGACGGATATTTCAGGTAACCGTATAAATATTGTCGTTTTGGTTTATTTTTCTCAAATGTGAAGGAGTGATTCATGCCGTGGAGCACCCGGAAAAGAATTGGTGTCCCACTCTTCTCCATAAGTTTTCGAGTGTCCTGTACGAGGCAGGTTTTTGATAAAATAAAGAGATTTTACATCTTAAATTCTGCAGTAATGAGGTTTGCCACCCATCCTGAATGTCTTAATTTTTTGTGGGCACGGAGAGGTCAGTTTGCATGTTTACTACATATTCTGCTGAAGCTCGCCAATTGTTCATGATTTTTTTTCTGATCAATAATGTGTTATTATTATTATTGAACATTATAATGGTTCGAAACAGAAATTGGTGTAATTGGTGATTGCACCACCTGGATAAAGTGCACTAACCAGCCTAAGCCTATTTGTAGCCTTTGGGACACCTTTCCTGTTTTGTACTAAAGGGAGTTTGCACTGTGCAGATGAAATGTGTTGACGAGTTTCAAAATCTGTTATAACACATTTTCACAAAAATTGAGTATTATATGTCGTTGGATTCGTAATTAAATACATATATTAAAAATTGTTTCTTTCAAAACACTCGCAATTTATACAAAAAAATTAAAATAAAATGATGATGAGAAAAGAGTCCCGCTATATCCCTTTATGGGGTGTTCACATTTGGCGAATATCGCCAGGCGCATTTCAAAGCATATCGCCAGGCGAAAAAACAAAATTCGCCGGACATCCATTGATCATCACACCTGTTCACACAGTCCACCGATATAGAAACAATCTGTCAGATGCCCTTTGATTTTGACACTGTTTTCAAAATGGCGAACGTCGAGATGGAGATCGCGAGGTGTTTATTTTTAGTCGAAAATGTTATAGTAGAGGTTATAAGGCGCCTTTTAATTAATGAAACAAACGCCACAAACCAACAACAAAGATAACAGCTGTCACGAAGCGGGAAACATTATAAAATTTATAGGTTATAAAGTTTTTACCATAGATACGAACGCCGCGCACATCTGCGCATGCGCAAATCGTTCAATCGGCCGAAAAAGTTGGAAGGTGGTCAACTGGAGACGATATCGTTTCTACTGGTTTTTTTATCGTTACAGACTAGATGTCATTTTGTTCACACGGTTCAAATGGCTGGCGATATTTTGGTGCCCTGGCGATATTCGCCAAAGTGAGAACACCACATTATGTGTCTTTTAGTATCCTCTATAACTCAACTGACCAATAGGAGTTATTTTTATGTATACGAAATAAACAGTTTATTTTAATTCAATTGCATAATTTATTTTATAATTGACTTGTTGTAACAATCTTATAATTAACAAACTTGTTTGACTTCAGAAAAGTACGTTTCATACTTGTATGGTAGTTTTTATTGAATTTCTCCCATTCACAACAATGTGTTATAGCGGATTACGAAACTCAGCGACACAAATATCTGTTGAATAATTTATTGAAATCTTCATGTTATATATATTTTTGCAGGGCTATCGTTGCACGGTGTGCAATAACAGTGTTCACAAAGCGTGCATAGTGCTGTCTGGGAGATGCGGCAGTGTGCCCCCCACGTTACCTCCACCTCCCCCTATACAGACGTCCCCGGACGACACCATGCACTACTACATGTGGTAAGAATGAAGTATTACATTATTAACAATATCTGAATTCTGGAATGATACTAAATTAACTCGTGCACTCATCATCATCATCGCCCTCAACGCTCCTCTCGGGAGCACAGGACAGAGACCAGCTTCCTCCATTCAGAGCGTCTCTGCGCCAATTGCGTCACCTCTTTCCACAACATTCCTTGTGCTCTGATGTCGTTGTCATAGGAACGGTGTATTGTGAAAGAGAGACGCCCGGAACTCGTTCACTACCTGACAAAAAATAAATTTCCTTTAAAAATACCAGATATGTTTTTCCAATACTACGAGAACGAGATACGATTCTGTTTAATTTTTTTGTTGTTTTTATTTCCAGGTTTGTGGGTGAAATGGGTAGAGAGAAAGCCACTTCCTGTCTGGAGAGACGGGTGGACGGAACGTTTTTGCTGCGCATCAGAGTGCAACAACAAGCACACAATCTCCATGATCACGATACGCACTATGCCCTGAGCTTAAAGTGAGTAGTGTATAAATAAATAAATATAATAATTTCTATCGTAGATACATTAATATTTTGTGAATCAAAAATTGTGTAGTGATGGAACCTCTTTCAAATACAATTTAATGCAGTATGAATATTGAGTGGGACCTAATGGACGATTCGCCACCGTATAAGACATGAATAAAAAATGTTGTTGGAGCAATGTTTGAAGAAAAAAAGCTAAAAGCGGGTCCCAAGATTGGAAATTTTTCCTAGATGGGTCGCAGTACAATCAACTTTGGGAACCACTGATTTAATGTGTTTTTTATTTTTTAGAACTGACAACACTGTACGACACATGCGCGTATGTCGGCGTCCCATAGAGTCTGTACAACACTATTTCCTGTCAGAATCTCGCTTCTTCAGGAGTGTCGTGGAGCTGGTATCATACTACGAGAAGACCAGTCTCGGAGAAAACTTTTTTGGGTACGTATGTTCCCTGGGCAGGCACCGGGTAGAAACTTAATCTCTCCACTTAAACCATGTCAATATCCTAATATTTATAAAATTTATTTATTAACCTGTCCGTGAGTGAATAAGGAAAAAATAAAAGTGTATGGCAGAGTGAATTAATTCAACTTTGAATTTTTGAATATTTTTTTATTGCATGTTATAGAAAATGATCCCTAGAATAAATGTTTATAAGGAACCAACTCTCAAAAACTAATAATAACGGAGTTATATAACAAAAACAATTTTGACACGTCATGTCTGCTCCGGTATTGTCAACAATGGGTTCAACATAGGAATATTTATTTTTATTTGTTTTTAACAAAAACTTATGTAGGTACTAAAAACTAATTAAATTGTCCAGAATTAGCACAAAAGTTAAAAAAAAACTTATTTCAAGCGGCGGTCACGTGACATTTTGTATAGGCGATAAATAAGGTCTAAACACGCCTATTTTTGAATTTTTTCCTCGTGATTGGTAAAGTATATCCGACAGATTGGACCAATGATGAAATTGACGAATTTGGCGGGAATACCAAAATATTACTGGATCAAACGCACCGGTGCATGCGTACTCCAGATCCCATAATATTTCTTGCACGCACTGGTGCATTGGTACTCCTTTACAGGTTAAAATAACTAATGGAATGTGCCATGTAGCAATTTAAATTAAAATAATAATAATCAATGCATGCGCGTTGATATAAAAAAAGGATAATTTTAGAGTTTTGAGAAATTGATATTGTCAGTCTCTCGCACGATGTCCCCTTGCTGGCAGTTGCCGTGTATGGCCACTGTAACAAACACTACGGATTAGAGTACTTTCTGACAACTGTTTATACTAATTTAACTTTTGTAAAATAAAAAGTGTTGGGAGGTCAGAACTGAGACGGATGGATGGAGTGGAAAAGATCTGCGAGCTCTGGGTGTGACCATTTGGTGACGAGAGATGACGGAGAAGGGGGGGTGGAAGTGTTTTCTTGAAGAGGCCAAATCCCATACAGATGAAAAGAAGAGTGTGCAACCTGTTTTATATTTTGGGACTTCTTAGTCATTTTATTACATTGAAGACTCCCTCCTATACCCAGATACCTCAGATCTCGGTGGACTTCTATTTATTTTATTATTTATTTATTCTTTACTGCACATTGATTACAAACAATTACATAAAAGGTATACATTCAAGTTAGATACAATCAATATACAGAGGGAGAGTTTATCGCAAAGGCGCGATCTCTTCCAACTAACCCAAAGTTTATCCACTTTTTTTTATTATCAACTTGATAATAATGTTGTAGTTTGAACGTGGTCCTGAGGTGGCCGTACAGACGAGTTGTGGCCACAGCGACCCACGACTTCAGACCTTCCGATGCTGGTCAGCTACCATTGAGAACGGGAGCCAAGGTGTTGATCCTCAGCAAGGAAGGGGACTCGAGGGGATGGTGGAAGGGGCGGACGTTAGATAGGGTAAGCGATAATACAAGAAGAAATAAATTTCTTTATAAGTTATTTGAAATGGTTTGAACATGTGAAATAAATTGATGATGAAACAAATGGGGAACATGCATATGCGAGGAATATTAATAAATGTTATCAATATATATTAATAAATATACGCTCATCACGAATATCCTAATAAGAAACCATAAAATAAAACTTTTCATTCATTATTTTCATTTTAAAAATCCATATTTACTGTCAAAATTTTAAACGCCATGTTATTGAATAAGCCCGTTGTTATGACGTCGCTAGGCGCTATGTTGTATTGCCACACATTTCACTCTTAGTACTGTTTGTAGCTTCTAATGACGTCACACACTGTTCCGCCATGGTTGGATATTTTGCGACGAAGTGGGAAAATTTCTTTTTCGAATGGTTATAAAAGCCTTAAAAATGCACATTTAAAAATATAAAAAGCACCATAATTTTTCTAATTTTCTGTAATATTTTTTTTGTGAAAGTTCCCCATTATACTTATTTAAAAAATGACTTAATACATAATTGAAAAGTAAAAGAAATTGTTCTTAATTAAAAATATTGAACGATTGTGAAACTCTATATGATAAACTCGCCCATTGCACAAAATTATGTATTCAGTGGTAATGTTGTCATGTTTTTTGTATACTGATTTTGTGCAATAAAGATTATTATTATTATTATACGAAGAAGGAAGATTGTTACAGGAATAAGGACCATAAACTGAGAATGATTGAGAGAAATAGTTGGTACTGTGTGTTTAGTATAATTGTGTTCTTTTTTTTACAGCATAATGATTCTCAATCTGGCTACTTCCCAAAGAACTGCGTAAGAGAGGATCCGGAGTTCCTCGGCAACGTGGACTGATGGGAACCTGACGCAATCCCACCATACCAGAGCGCCGATTACTTCACCACATATTGCTCCATAGACGTGCTCTCGGTGGATGATTGAAGTCAGAGACAAAGTATATTATATTGCATCACCCAACCATAGAGACTGTGTTATTTCATCATTATAAATATTATTATTATTATAACTATGACTGTCTTTTGACGGCAGGCCGTTTGGATTTAATAAAAATATATTGACACAATTTTGATTAGGCGATGAGAATTTCTTACTAAAAATTTAAACAGCCATATTCACAAAAATTCATCGTTTCATATTCAAAAAGGGACATGTGAATTCATAAATGTTTTGACATTTCTAGAATAAACTGCTTATAATGACATCATAACCATTTTATAAAGTAATTCTTAGTAACAAATATTAAAATTCAATACTTAAAGAATAATATCTCATTTCAATAAAAAGTACAAACAACAATTTTAATGCCCTAATGAACAGTTTAAAAAGAGTATGCCTAAATAAAAATGTTGGCACATGTCTCTTTTTGAATATGCAACAACGATATTCTATATGGTTATGATACGATAACGATATTCTATAAAGGAATGTTAAACAAATTGTCATAGATTATTATTGCCGACATTGTTAAACATATTATCGCCGCTTGAAAAAAATGTGGAATAGACCATTAAAGGTCACGTGGTCGTGTCTATGGATTTGCTTTTGCTTGGAGGGCAAACTGTCAGATTGCGCAAATCATCCTTGTAGGATGTTATGCCATAACAGAAAAAAAAAGAAAGACACTGACAGTTTTTTTTATTATTAGGTATTCTTTAGGCGTTCCACCTAATATTGAGTGATTTTGCAATACTGACAGTTGGAAGGATAATACCTACATGACAACGCTCTTCTTTGAAATAATTTACTATCTGAGATAGCATGTGTTATGGTACTATATCTCTTTTTCACGCATAGTTAGAGCTGCGCAGTTAGAAAGAGATACCACCTTTTTGTTTGTTTTGTTTTTGTTCCGTTGTTGTCCTCCAAACATTTTTCTGTGACATCATACTTTAATGGTCTATTATTGTATTCGGCCTGCTGTCAAAATATGAATGTACGTATTTAAACAGCGTATTTTTCATTTTATGTTAAACATCTTATGCAAACATTATATTAATTATTATTATTATTGTAATATATGTAACACATGCTTTAATTTTTTTAACGAGGATAAATTTAGTGTTGTTGATATTAATGAAATAAATTAAATTAAAAATGTGAAAATTAACTATGTGTAACTCTTGAATGTCAACACGATGTTGTGTGTCTCTCAGTATATTTAATGTTTCATAGGTTATCAAATTATTCTGACATCCGGCAACACTGAAATACAGTCATTCTTTATTTGAATCTATTTGTAACTCTTGGATGTCAACACGATGTTGTGTCTCTCTCAGTATATTTAATGTTTCATAGGTTATCAAATTATTCTGACATCTGGCAACACTGAAATACAGTTGTTCTTTATTTGAATCGATTTGCAAATGACATGTTGTTCACTGATAATTTTTGTAAAAAAGTGCAATTCTAAGCTATTTACTGTGAATGTATGATGTATCATTAACAAAAGACCTTTTTTACGAAAATGCTTAATTGCCAACTAAGGTTTGCTGTCAATTGAATAATTTTTTTTGCATGTATTTAGTATCAAAACTTTTGCTTTTTAGTTTTTGATTGTTGTAAATCAAAGAGGCTGGTTTCCTCTTTGTGTTTTCAAGAAGAGTATTGTTGACCAAGAATGAATAATATTAATTCAACTTATTTTTTCTATTTGTGGAATTTTTAAACTCCATACCATCACAGAATCTTCCACAAGTGGGGTAGCCAGGAGACCAACTGCATGTAATAAACATGCAGATCGTCGTCTCTATGCCGCCAATTGGAAATTTAAAATGACACATTATTATCTCTGTCTATCTTACAAAACTTGTGTTTCTGTGTTACTAGTTGTCATTTTAGAATACTGTATCATACATGTCTCAAATATTGTAAAAATATTGATAAATTTATTATTTCAAATCATTTGAAAATTGCATTTGTTTTGCATGTCACTTGTTTTTTGTAAACCTCAATTTTTTTATCCTAAAAAATGGAACTCTTAAAGACATCTTTATTGATTATTGCCAATGATTCAAACAATTTTGAAAATGGAATCTAAGTATTTCTTATAAGCATCACAATTATTCTGCGTTGCAAGTGGAAAAAATATATATTAAATTGTTGCTATTATTCAAATATATTTTGATGTTTGTTTATGATCAGGTATATAATATTTTGAATGTCTTATGAATTTATATTTTTTAAATTATTCCAAACGCTCAAATTTTGGCTCACCTTTGGAATGATATCCTTGCCAGTGTTGAAAATCTGTCACAATAAAAATCGTCCAAATTTGAAAAAAATAATTTTTGATTTTTCAACTGCTCAAGCGTATTTCTTCTCAAAAGTTGTTAACCCATTAAGTGCTGTATATTTTTGTGAACGTTTCAACTTAATCCTTTAATGCCTGTAGCCTACTTTTTGTACCTTTCTTTATTTGTACATAATGTGAATTTTGTTATTTATTAAGCTTGTTGTTGATTTATTTTAATTTTTGTTAATTTATTTTGTAAAATATACAAATTTTATTTACTGCAATTGTTTTTCTATATTTTATTCACGCTTGTAAATTATTTTAAATCACAAATCGAAATATATGACAACAATAATTTTACTTTAGCTTCTAAATATGCAAATTATTTTTATAAAATAAATTTTATTTAATATAGGCAATTTATAATTATTAATTTTTAAAAAAGAATATATTTAGTATTGTTCGTTTGTTTGTTTATAATGGTGTGCAGCACTACAAAACAATGTTCGATCACGCCACGACGCCCAGCAACAATACTATGCATTTGCTCTCATATCTTTAAATAGTACATAATACTGCCACAGGGCGTCGTGGCGTAGTTGAGCATTGTTTAACAGTGTTGCCTGATGCGACATGAGTATCCGCAATGCATCACAATTTTTAAATTTAGATTACAGAGATCTTATAATTTCTTTTGTTTTCGAAAGATTCAAATAATTACAACGTACGAAATGTGTATTATATTTTTTAAATATAAGTAATTTTAAGAATAATAAATGTTATATATATGTATTTTCTATATTTTAGTATGAACAAATTGAATATTTAATTTAAATATATTTGTCTGACGATATAACTGTGATGTTTAGAAACATGTTTATTAAATTTATTTATAATTATTTTAATCGCAATTTACAAGAAAAACATTTTTTTTTGTTTGTGGATAATTTTTATTTTTAATCGAATGATTTCAGATTAGATTCTATTCGTTCCCGACCTATTCCATTTTCAAAACACAAGCATATTGCTATCAACTCTGAGAGTATCTACGGTTTATTCGGGCGTAATTCATTTTCAGATTCATCTTAAATAAGAAATTGACGTTGTTTTTTTAATCGTAGTTTTCTTGTGAATTGTAAAAATTTGACAGTTCTTAATATCACGGTTATGATAAACAATCTAGTGAGTCCAGAAACAATTATTAAAGTTACGTTATATTAATGTAAGAGAAATGTATATTAAATATATATTAATATCTTCACCTATTATCGATAATATTTTTTTTATTATAAATATCCAGTAAAGTCTGCAGAGATGTGATATTGGCCACGTTTCGATTTCTATATTTTGGTCACACTTAAACGAGTTTCGATTCGAGAGGAGGGGGGGGGGTAAGGATCCCCCAGCTGTCTTTTAACAAACTGGTAGGTATTCATTACACTACTTTGGCAATGAGTTTTTTGCTCCTGAAATTAACTGTTCCACTACTCCTGTGCCTCTGGCAAACTGTCCTCTCCGTGCTGACAAAAAATTAAGACATTTAGGATGGGTGGCAATAAACCTTATCGCCTGTAAAATGTCTTTATTTTTTCAAACACCTGCTGCCTTTTCCAGGACACTCGAAAACTTACGGAAAAGAGTGGGAGACCAAATCTTTGCTGGTTGCTCCACGGAGTGAATTAACTTTGTAATGTGATTAATTTTTAGTGAACAGATTAACGGGCTGTTTCACCACCTCTGGATAAAGTTCTAGATAACTATCCTTAGGATAAACTGAAGCGAGCGTTTCACCACCTACAGATTTCTTACGGATTGTTATCCGCCAGATAGCAGTGGCAACGTTGTAATTTCATGCGTTTGTTGCATGAATGTATGCACTTAGGTAGGAATATATCTAGGCAACGCACATGTAAACAAATTTTGACAGTTTAACACTATCTAAGACTTATCCGCTGGATAACTTATCTAGACCTTTATCTATAAGATAGCGCTGTCAGGGAGTCGTGAAACGCATTTTTCGTTTTATCCGTTAGATTTGTGTTGGATTGGCTATCCGGCACTTTATCCAGAGGTGGTGAAACAGCCCGTGACTAAATTAAATTTGCATAATTTTGGATTATAAAATTATCACTGTTTTTTGTTTCACAAATGTGTATACAACATAAACTTGAAATTGATAATCATTTTGGTAAAACATCAAATTAAGTCATTTAAATTTTTTGTCAATCAGAAAACTGATGTATCCAGAATGTGAAATCAAAATTTGTCCAATTCACCATTGTCTATTGTTCGTAGACACATCACAGCAGATTGAAATCTTACTGGATAAATTAAATTTTATTTCGCTTTGAGATGTAAGTTAATGTGCCAAAAATTAGATATAAGATTGTAATAGGACATAGTCGTAATGATGTTTGAATGTTAAACAAGAAATCATAGTATTAATTATAGGTTACAAAAATAGATAATATCGATGGTTTAAAGCACAGAAGACACATGTCCACTTTTTAGGTAAAATGAGTTAATACATGTACAAGATCGGTTGCAACACCATCTATGTCCTGATTAAATATTACCAACAATCTTAATATCATTATTGAAATATTTAGTAAAAACCAAATGTCACATGTCCACAAATTCACTTTGTTTTGTGCACAGATGTAACATGTCACATAAGATATGAAGATTCTAAAAAACACATGTACATTTAGGACGGACATGTGTCATCTGTGCACGCATAAACGCATCCCAAAAGTCGCCGTGAGTGGCACTTCCATCACACTTCCAAACACATGTCCATGACCATCATCTAAAAATGCTAATTCTTGGCATTCTGGTTAAAAATATAGTAAAAAATAAGTAATAAATGACATTAAAAAAGAACAAAGGTTATGATTTTCAACACCTTCTGCATTAATTTGAAGTTAGTGAATTAATTAAGAATCTCAAACTTTCAAAACCTGTTTTCTCTAAACTGTCAAATGTGGACATGTGTCTTCTGTGCTTTAAACCATCGATATGTACAATAATAAAAATATATGTTGTTAATAATGAAAGAATATAGACCATTAAAGGTCACGTGGTCTTGTCTATGGATTTGCTTTTGCTTGGAGGGCAAACCGTCAGATTGCGCAAATCATCCTTGTAGGATGTTATGCCATAAGAAAAAAAAAAGAAAGTCAGACGACAAAATAATAACAAAAACGACACTGACAGTTTTTTTATCATTAGGTATTCTTTAGGCGTTTCACCCAATATTGAGTGATTTTGCAATACTGACAGTTGCAAGGATATAATACATGACAACGCTCTTCTTTGAAATAATTTACTATCTGAGATAGCATGTGTTATGGTACTATATCTCTTTTTCACGCATAGTTAGAGCTGCGCAGTTAGAAAGAGATACCACCTTTTTGTTTTTGTTCCGTTGTTGTCCTCCAAACATTTTTCTGTGACGTCATCCTTTAATGGTCTATTGGTAAAATATTTAGAAAAAAATGGATTATAGTAATGCAATCTATGTGCGCAAAAAACATTTTTTTCTCATTCATTCATATTCGTAACATCGCCGCAATCATTTCCTACATGCGGGGAAGCTAGTAAACTTAATGCGTTGTATAATAAATATACAAAGCGTCCTCTCCGTACCGATAATAAAAGTCAAAGAAATTAAGGATGAGTGGCGTAACTCATCGCTGTTGAATTTAATATGGTTAACGACTTTCGCACCATGTTTTTGTGAATATCTGGCTTTTACATGACACTCGTAGGAATAACATCGCAGGAGTCAAATTTATGAAGTAATGGAACAAAATGTGGAGGACTGGGTCTAATGGACCCATTAGCGACTCCTCAAGTGTTAACCGAAGACTCCACTAACAAATTTTTTTGTAATTAAGTCTTTAGGTGTTGACAAATTTGCTCTCTGTTTATACTCAAGATATTTGAAATAGAAATGAATTATAAACACAAACTTAATTATTGTATGTAACACAGTCTGTTGTGTTGAAAACTGGATTTTCACTTGCTCAGAAGTGTGGATGTCAATCAAATTAAGTTTTAAACTACTATAGAACTTTCAAAAAATTCTAAAACATGTGACATGCATGATATAGAGGAATTGGGAACGTTACCCGGGTTTAAAGAGTACTCTTAACCAGCCTTGTGTCGATTCGTAAGCATCGAGACTCTGTATCATGCTATCCTTAAGGAAGTTCACATTGATGTATCTACCACGTACACACGGTATATATAATATACCTAACTAGTATGTACCTAATTCATTAGGTTGGACTAGTGGTTAACACACTCGCCTGGCAAGCGAGGGGTCGTGGGTTCGATCCTCAGTCTGGGCAAAAATATTAATGTCCATTTTCTGAGCTAATTCAATGTGTACGAGTCATCTATAGTAGTTTAAAACTTAATTTGATTGATAAACACAAACATTTGCCAATCTCACGCGCCATGTGCATAGCTTTAATACAATATTATTTTACTCTATGATGGTGCATTGTGATCGGGGTGTTTTTCGCACTGTGCTCGATGTGTGTAACGATCTTCTTATGTTGTTAACATATCTCGGCGAAAAGGCTTTCTAGCTGTCATGCCGATAAAAGTTTATTTTTTTTTTAAGTAAAAGGCATTAGCCGTATAATATTATAAATAAATAAATTTTAAGTATAAATAATTTTTTTTTTTAAATTGAGTAATGAGGTATTCTGCCACCCATCCTCAATGTCTTAGCTTTTTAAGCGCAGAGAGGACGTCTCACATGTTGGTTACGTGCGGTAAATAGTCTACTGGGTTACGTGCGGTAAATAGTCTACTGGGTTACGTGCGGTAAATAGTCTACTGATGTTATGAATGAATGATTATTTTGTTTTTTGTGCGCGTATATTGTTTTTCGAAATACTAAACAATTGGATATAACGAATCCGTCATCATTTAAACGTTAAACAAAAGGCAAATCATCATTGCAAATATATATATTTATACAATTCATGATAGGTAGAAATTGAACAATATTCGGTGGAATATGTTTGTTTATGTACTGTCATTTGTTCTATGATTGTACGTTTAATATGGGCCATGTGGAAATTGGAGAAACTGTAAAAAAAATTATTTAAAATAAACCTGACTACAAAATTATATGGCCTGCTTAAGACAATTTCTATAGTGAGATGACATATTCGAGGTGTGGCGACACCAGAGAGAGAAAAAGATTGAATCTTTCGGCGAAGTTAAACTTACAAAATTATCAACTTATATTTTAAATACTCTTCTGATTTTCACAATTTCTTAATTCGCTGGCGGGCCGCAGACATGCCGACAGCAGGCCGCGATATGTGCATCGCTGTTCTACATGGTTGAATTTCATGGCATACTTATGCATTTACATATGGACTGTGCTCAGGACAAAGACTTCAAACCACATTGGTAAAATTTTATAAAAGAAGCAAAAAACTGTACAATAAAGAAAATGTCTAATATTTGTCATTATTATTTTACCATCTTATTGTAATGTAGTTTGTTTATTATGTCATAAAAATTTAAGAGAAAATATTCAGGAATTATCAAGTTATAAGCAAAAAATTAAAAAAAATGTTGATTAAGCCCTTTGTCCTGACAAACTTTAGCAAAATGTAAAAGAGATATGCATGTCGCATGTTTGGGGTTATGTGGTTTGATGCCTTCTACCTCGCTGTAAAATTATGTCTGGATGAAATTTTTTGGTGTTAATAATGAAACTCATGCTGTTTGAGTCCTTTGCAATTAAGTCCTTGCTAAAAAAATATTTTGCTATTTCTATAAAAACTAGACGTTTGGAGATTAAATACTTTTACCAAAATGTGTACAAGACACAAATGATTGATTTTAAAACATAAAACGACTTTTGCCAAAATTGTGGTTTGATGCCTTTGTCCTGAGCATAGTCGATATGTAATATTCCATTCACTAGGCGAGATGCACTCCTTCACCCCCATATTGTCATCTGAGCACTTCTATCGTATTTTATAACGGTATACAGTGAAAGATAATAATAATAAATACAACTATGATCATCAATATATATTTTCATAATGGGTACTATTGGAGAACCATTTCAATCTTAATGGAGGAGAGTATTATGTTATATAGTACGTATACGAAAGTTTCTCAAACTTCCATGTGGCCTGTCGCATCATATTGTACAAGGCGCGTATAGTTTTATTGAATAAATAATTAAATATAGAACATAACGGATATAATGATATATATATTTTCATATACATTTCATACAAATGCATTTAAATATTATTGTAATGTCAAATTATGATTTACTTTTGTTAGGGAGAATATAATATGTAGGATATTTTTCGGTAGCCTGGAGGTAGAGTCTCGGCCTTATGAACATGAGGTTTGCGGTTCGATCCCAGGCGTCGACAAACTCTCCATTCACGGCACAAGCTTTCAGCTTACTGTGGAAGGTGTATAAGGTTGCATTTGTGTTTTTTTTTTTTTATATATTTTGCAACAATTCACAGATACATTTAGGTGGTCGGTAGATAGCCGGGTGGTAAAGTCTCGGATTTTCAATTGAAAGATTCCAGGATCGATTCCGCCCATCGTATTTGTGTTTTTATCAATCTTTTAAAAAAAATTGTAACATACAAACTTTAATTTGTCAACCTTTTTGAACAAATCTAAAAACATTCCAATCTTTGTTTATTCAAAATTTTAAATATAATGAAATCTTGTTTAGAAATATGTGTACATAATATATTGTGTTCTCCTTAATATGGTAAATTAAAAAAACGCACAAAAACGTTGAATAAATAATGTAGTTTCCTTTGCTCCATCTCTAGACATTCCTTCCTCGTCCCAGCTTATTATGTCTTATCTTATTCCGAATATAAGCCTCTCCTGTCTATAAAAAATGTCATTTTCAGATTTGTTTACTTTTGAACCCAAATCACTCGTACGAAAATTTGTATATTTGGACAAAATAAACATCGCGATAAGGATGGGTTACGCGGGTTCAAGTCCCGTCTAGGGCACTACTCATTTTATTTTCTAAGCCTTGTGCGTTAGTTTCATATTGTGTTATTAAATTCACTATTTCGTCACGGCCAAAAAGTAACATCTACAGATTTTACAAAAATCACTTTTACATTATTTAGTCATCATGTTTTGTAAATGCATCATTTGTTTCATCATAAAATCATTTCATTCAAATGTAAAGAAGTGTAAAGTTTTGTAATTCTGTTATTACGAATAATAAAATTATGCACTTATGCTTTTTTTATTTAGCTCTCCTGTAAAGTGTCAATTTTACAGATCCGACGTTGCATTTTGGACGTGGCGATTTGTGTGATCATTCTCAAATCTAGTAAAGTTTTATTACAGAGATGCCAAATATTAACAATAATTTATTTGTTCCAACAAGCTAACCTCACCCCTTCTTCAGTCTTCCTCACTACCTCGTCCACTAAATATCTTGTGTATTACCTTTATATTAGAGATGCAACGAATAGTGTATTTGGCAAATGCCGAATATTATGCAAGATCATGTTTGGCGAATATTCGACAAAACAATGGGGAGAGTGTACGGTACTCCCGACCGCGCATCTTCGTGTAGGTACATCATAGACATAATATGTACTAGACTTGCAGCGCGGTACACTTTTTCAAAATTTTTGTGTTACAACATTAATAATAACAATAATAATATTATGTTGTTTCACTCCATATCAAATTGAATTAATTAATTAGATATTTGAGGATTAATAATTATGCATCTGCAGCTGACAATGAAATAGCTACAAGCTATTAGTTCCTTTCAGTTTTAAGTTTAAACTATTCGGCAGAATACCGAATAATAGACCAAAAATAGCAACAATCTACAAGCTATTATTAGTTCCTTCCAGTTTTACGTTTAGACTATTCGGCAGAATACTGAATAACAGAACAAATATTCGGTATTCGGCCGAATAGTAAAAATGTTGCAGAATAGGCAGAATACCGAATAATTGCCGAATATTTGTTGCATCTCTAGTTTATATATATATCTCTTCCATTCCATTAATTCGTTACATATCTTTATAATATGAATAAATAATCATTATGACATACTATAACTATACAATTCGTATGAATTATTAATAACTTTGCTATCTTCAAAATATTACTCGACAGATACTTCATCTGCACAACCAGCTGATTGCGCAATCTTTCTTTAGTAGGAAACAAGAAAGGTGTCTCAATGCTTATGAATCGGCTTAGGCTGGTTTAATTGCCTATGGTACGTTCACCAATCCACCAACTTTGAATCTTTATTTTTGACAAGGCGGTCGATGTGTCGTAGAGGCAACGCTCTTGCCTTTGAGTCACAAGGTCCCGGATTCGATTCTCAGAGTAAAATTAAAAACGACCTTTCCTAAATTATCTTGGATTTAGTGCATTATATTGTATCGATGGTTTAAAACACAAAAGACGCATGTCCACTATTTAGGTAAAATGAGTTAATTTATGTACAAGATCAGTTGCAATGTCTTCTATGTCCCGATTACATAATTACCAATAATACTTATATCATTATCGAAATATTTGATAAAAACATAATGTCACACGTTCTTAACCTGTAAAGGAGTACCAACGCACCGGTGCGTGCAAAAAATATTATGGGATCTGGAGTACGCACGCACTGGTGCGTTTGATCCAGTAATATTTTGGTATTCCCGCCAATTTCATCATTGGTCCAATCTGTCGCATATACTTTACCAATCACAAGAAAAAAAAAAATAGGCGTGTTTAGACCTTATTTATCGCCTGTACAAAATGTCACGTGACCGCCGCTTGAAATACCTAGCCGTCACTCGTGGTTGCAAACCATTTTGCTGCGTGCGTTCGTGCGCTATGGGTGTTATTTTATGGAGTATTTTGTGAATTTTTTTTTTTTTACCTTTTGTGCTTATTCTGGTCAATTTAATCAGTTTTTAGTACCTACATAAGTTTTTGTTAAATATAAATACTTTTGATAATAATAAATATTCTAACCCGTTCAATATGTTGAACCCATTGTTGACAATACCGGAACAGACATGACGCGTCAAAATTGTTTTTGTTATATAACTTTGTTTATATTAATTTTTGAGAGTTGGTTCCTTATAAACATTTATTCTAGGGATCATTTTCTATAACATGCAACAAAAAAATATTCAAAAAGTGAAAGTTGAATTAATTCACTCTGCCATACACTTTTATTTTTTCCTTATTCACTCACGGACAGGTTAAATGAATACTTTTTTGTGTACAGATGTAACATGTCACATAAGATATCGCTGGTTAAATTCAACAACCTCGTATCTAATTTTTATCAATTTTTCATTCTAAATTAACAATATAGTTTTTAAAGGCTTTAAGGAATTAAACTAATCGGAATTAAACTAAATGGAATTAAGCTTTCATTCTAAATTAACAATAAAGTTTTTAAAGGCTTTAAGGAATTAAACTAATTAAATTAATCACCTTTCGCCCAAGCTCTTTAATCGTTATGGAGAGAGCATCATGAGAAGAGCCCTAGATGGTTGGAATGGTGGTGTCACAATAGGAGGACAGAAGATATGCAATCTCAGGTTTGCGGACGACACTACCTTAGTCGCTTCAAGTGTGCAGGAGTTAGGAGAGTTGTTTCGCCGTGTGGAGATTGAAAGTGAAAAGATGGGACTGAAGATCAACTGCAGTAAAACTAAGGCAATGATAGTTGATCGCTCAGGCAGGCTCGCAGACACGGAACATTATCTTCCAGGAATTGACTTTGTCAACGAATTTATCTATCTAGGTTCTCTCATAAATAATAGAGGCACAAGCGACCAAGAAGTGAACCGCCGCACACAGATGGCAAAGAACGCAATGGGTCGTCTTGATAAAATTTGGAAAAGCCGTGAAATTATGAGAAACACAAAGATAAGACTAGTCAAGACCTTGGTATTCAGCATATTTTTATACGGAGCTGAAACGTGGACGCTGCGAGCTAGCGAACGCGCGAGGATCGATGCGTTTGAGATGTGGTGCTGGAGAAAATTGCTCCGAGTGCATTGGACGGAACACAGGACCAATGAGTCCATTCTCAGGGAGTTAAACATTTCGGCGCGACTCTCAACGATTTGCAGTCAGCGCGCTTTGCGATATTTCGGGCACATTGCAAGAAGAGAGCCTGACAACCTAGAAAAAGTGATTATGACTGGGGTTGTAGAAGGGAGGAGAGGAAGGGGCAGAGTGCCAATAAGATGGAGCGACCAAATTAAGGAGGCCACACAGAGCTCACTTCATGGGGCCTTACACATGGCAGAGGATCGCTCAACATGGAGACAGATGGTCTACAGAACGAGGCATGATGGTCACGATCCTCAGGATTGAGGGACCGACAGAAATGAATGAATGAAATTAATCAATTAGATGCAACCTTAACTGAACCTTAAGTCCACATTAACAGAAAATAATATATTTTTGTTGTGTAGAAAAAGTTACGGTTATATTTTTTAATGTCTCCTGCAAAATGGTACTTTTTTAGATACGATGTTGTTGAAGTTAACAAGCGATATTTGAAAATGCATTTATATCGACTTTCTTAATTCTTAAAAAGCACATGTCCATCGAAGACATCTTCTGAATTAATTTAAAATTCGTTAGTGAATTGAGAATCTCAAAATTTGAAAACCTGTTTTCTTGAAACTGTCCAATGTGGACATATTGTGTTTTCTGTGCTTTAAATCATCGATATATATTTGTATTGTCGTTTTAATACCCAATATAGAAGATTCGTGTCTCAGTTTGTGACTAGCTCGATCTACTGAGTATGAAACCGTCTTTATAATTATTGTGTTCGATGCTTTTGGCAATTAGTATTGGTAAATCCAGTTCTTTTTCAGTAATCGGTACTTGAGACATCGTTCTTCAAAACAATTCGTTCTTAGTATTCGTTCTCGTTCGTGGAATTTGTCACACGATTTTCACCTTAGTCTCTTTGAAAATAAAGTATTTTAAAGGCCTTTTTCCCAAAAGACGACACGAAGATTTAAATCCTTAAATCTCGTTTGTGATATATGTCACGCGATTTTAAACCTTAGTTTCTTTGAAAATATAGTACTTTAATGTAATTTTTCCCAAAAGAACGAAAAAGACCGAACAGATTTGGCACTGAGGATTTAGTTCTTCGAGTTAAGTTGAAGAACGAATACATAAAAACGAATACTCAGATTCTGAACAATACTATTGGCAATCTAGTGTTGATTGTCAACCTGAACATCGTTGTGTTGCGCAGACGAGGTTTCGGTTGAGTAATTTTCTTAAGATATTCACTCACCCAGATGTGTAAAATTCAGTGAAGTGTGCAAATGTTTCTTTGACATGGTTGTGTTTTTGTAAAATCAATTATAATATCGACTTCTGTCGGAACTAAAGATTAGTTCACACTATTTCTTAACCTTTATCTGTTGGTTTTGGGGCTCTGTCAAATGTGAATTGAATACATGGCAAATGAAAAAAGATCGAATTTATTTTGTAAAACTCCATGTTAAACTCTGTGTTTGCAAGGAAAAAGGGGTTGAATCGAAAAACACTACTTCACCAAAACGAAATACACGCTGCGGTACAATCTGAGCTTTGTTTTAAGATGAAACTTTTTTTTATCCCCGACGCATATGAACTGCATTTAGTGATTAACGTATTAAACTCGATTTGGGGATGAGTCGACTCATCCCGTTTTTCCTTTAGCTCACAGAATTTATGTAAAGAAACACAATTTTTTTAATAATATACTAATCTGGTTTCCACTTTCATAGCCATTGTCAGACTTACAAATAGTCGAAACCAGGTCAATATATTATTATTGGAAATAGTAAAACTTAAACTATTTGTCTCGGTGGAAGTTTTTGACAATAAAATATGAAAATGACAATGCAATGTATGAATTATTGATGAAATGATCTGTGTGAATTGTCTATGTATGTTAAAAACAACAAAAAAAACAATGTTATTAAATGTTCAGTAATTCCATTTGACATGATCTTATTTGTGAGCCGGCTTTCGAGAGCTTCCGCTCTCATCATCACACCAATGTGAATAATAAATTTTAAATAGTGTGCACGATTAAGCAATACGTAGTTTTACATAATATATTTGTCCATTTTTTTATATTCAATTTTGTCAATCACTTTGTTAAACATGTTTACTTAATGTTGATCATTTACTTGTTATTACTGTCATTTTGTGAAAAGTCGTTCTTTTTGTGAAAAATTGTGATTCATAATCTTAATCTACTGTATTCTCCTTAATCTTCTATACTATTCCCAGATACTGCAATTGAATCATGTTTTAAAATTATACTAAAAAACCAAATCGTTTACACTCCATATTGTGCGAATATTGTTGCATTTCATGTGGTGTTCTCACTTCACAGGGCACCAAAATATCGCCAGCCATTTGAACCGTGTGAACAAAATGACAGCTAGTCTGAAACGATAAAAACCACTAGAAACGATATCGTCTCGAGTTGACCACCTTCCAACTTTTCCGTCAGATTGAACGATTCGCGCATGCGCAGATGTGCGCGGCGTTCGTATCTATGGTAAAAACTTTATAACCTATAAATTTTATAATGTTTCCCGCTTCGTGACAGCTGTTATCTTTGTTGTTAGTTTGTGGCGTTTGTTTCCTTAATTAAAAGGCGCCTTATAACCTCTACTATAACATTTTCGTCTAAAAATAAACACTTCGCGATCTCCATCTCGACGTCCGCCATTTTGAAAACAGTGTCAAAATCAAAGCGCATCTGACAGATTGTTTCTATATCGGTGGACTGTGTGAACAGGTGTGACGATCAATGGATGTCCGGCGAATATTGTTTTTTCGCCTGGCGATATCATTTGAAATTCGCCTGGCGATATTCGCCAAATGTGAACACCCCATCAAATTGATACTATTGAGTTCGTCTGAGCCTGGAGGTAGGGTCTCGACCTCATGCACAAGAGGTGCGATTCGATCCCAGGTGCCGGCACCCTCCTCTTTCATGACAGCTTACTGTGAAAGGTGTATATGGTTGTATTTGGGTTTATAACAAAAACCCAGATACATCATCATTAAAAATAAAATTGCCTCTGCAAAAGATATTCCGTCGCTCCACAATTGAAATGGGGAATGCGATACTTTATTAGTCGAAGATCTGTTTTCAATGTGTTACGTTACATTTCTGTGACATTCTCAACATTATTCAACACGCAGCGGTAATAAGTCACGTTCAAATTCTGTCTTGCGACAATGTTTGCATATCTTTTTATTGTAATTGCGATAGATTATATTATGTTGAAATTGTACAAACTTAGTGTGGTATAAACTTAGTTTGATTATTGTTTCTATAATGTATTGTAACATCCCAACACTTTCTTTCTCATGTTGTACGCTTAATTTTTTCAAAAATCATCAATTTATTATTCCCTAATGATACACATATTATAATCTATTACAATTATACTGAAGACGTATGGTTTAAATTTTACTATTTCAACAATATAGTGACCTGGTTTCTACTTACGATGTCATTGTCAAACTAATTTTACTACATGCTGTCGTGTTGTTACGTAAGTATTATATATTAGTATAAACAATATTTTTTTTTTTTCAAATATGATTCTACACAATGCAAGGTTTAATTTTGGAAAGATTGAGATAACAAATAGTAAGAGTGTTACATATATTTCTTCCTGTTGAGATCGCCTTGGCCAAAATCTGTTATGGTCTCAGTGCAGGGCGACATTTTTTGACGGATTTTAAGAAAAACACCTCCAAACCGCCTTCCTCTGAAAGTATGTTTACTTACTTTCAGAAGAAGACCACATATCAAAAAAATAATGCTCATCTCTGATATGGATTTTTGTGGTTTCCCCAATATTGTTAAAGGGCAAATGCTGGAGATGTTTTTCTTAAAATCCGTCCACAACGGTACTCTATTGTTAGTTACCGCTATCTTAATCTCCACTTTTCTTTTGCTATCCAATAACATACTATATATTATGTTCGTCACCAACTTGTAATTTCTTTACTTTTCGCCAGCCTGATGATGAGAGCGGAAGCTCTTGAAAGCTGGCTAGCGTCCAGTAAAAAGTCACTGGATATTCTGTTAAAAAGTGTTTTGTTTATAATTAATTCAACATGAATTTCCACCAAGAACCGTCGGTTTGCAAATATCAATTTCATATGAACGTCCATCATACGGGTCTAGGAAAATTCACCGACAACAATTTGCCGACGGACAATTTACCGACAACAATTCACCGAGAGGATAATTCACCGAAAGGATAATTCATCGACGTACATTTCACCGACAGACAATTTGCCGACAAATACGAATAATATAATTCTGGCGTCGGAAGTTCTTTTTTTGAAAAAGACAGATTGTTTCTTGTAGTGGGTGTTTAAATATGTTGTTACACAAATACATAAACAATAAAATACAACATTACAAAACGTGATTATATTGTTTTGTATTTGTCGGCAAATTGTCTGTCGGTGAAATGTACGTCGATGAATTATCCTGTCGGTGAATTATCCTCTCGGTAATTTGTCCTCTCGGTGAATTGTTGTCGGTGAATTGTCCGTCGGCAAATTGTTGTCGGTAAATTATCCGGCTCCCCCATCATACACCACCACTTGACAATATATTAAGAACGCAGTATACGGTAAAATTGGTTTGACATTGACTACGTATGGAGTGTTTTACATAGTTCTATATCAACTGTTTTTAATATAATAAGTATATAGAATGAATAGACTTAGGTACAATGTATTGAAATTAATAAATAAATGTGTTGAATGTATTTATTATTTAAATGTTGTAAAGAAAAAATTACGATGTTGAATCTGCAAGTATTTGTCTGATAATTTTTTTTAAATAACCCAGGTTCGCCGCAACTCGCTCTGACGACCTATTTCGCCTTCACAAAAATAAATATTAATTTAATACAGTCAAACTTGATTATCTCGAAGTTCAAGGGACTGTATAAAAATTCGAATTAACCAAAATTTCTAGTTTTAAAAATTTATAGTATATCCTCCAAAATATGCATAGTTTTAATATTACTACTAATATTAAAACTACACATGTACAAAATATGCGTTTTAATATTAATTTATTAGATGGAGTATATTCTGCGCTGTGATCTATAGAAGTGCTTCGCAACCGGTGTGCCGTGAGCTGAATACACGTGTGCCGCGGTCAAATGCAAAGTATTTTAATTTTACAATTTTTCATCAAATTATTTTTCATAATATTTTTTTTTTTAAAGATCTGGGTTATTGTTAAAAACCCAAATACAACCTTATACACCTTTCACAGTATACTTATTATAACCAACTAATATTTCAATGGTCTCCCCTAGCGCCTGGTGCCAACTTTTTTTTTTTTTTTAAAAGGGCAGCGCCCACCTCATAACTCGTGCCGTACCTGGAGATATGTTTCTCCATAACGACACACACATGCACAAACAGGATTTAAGGTCGCATTAAAGCGAGAAATGCTGCCCCGAGGGAGCACTCTAGATTTAGTGGCCACACACCAAAAATGTTGGTGCAAAAAGGGAAGGGAAGAAATGGGAAAATGCCTTCTTCTCTATGCAGTATCGCCTGGTGCCAACTCTTGAAAACTGCGTAGTGTGCTTTGTAAATACTATGGCCGCACCGAATTAGTCATCAACGAAGAAAAATGAATGACTTTTAGTGTGCCGCAGAATTCTAGTTAAGAGTTTTGGTGTGCCGTACATTAAAAAAGGTTGCGGAGCACTGATCTATAGGATCTATTGTACTCCCCCTACTTATTACCAGTCAGAGCGAACTCTCTTATCCCAGATATCTTAATGTGAAGTCTAGAATCTTGAGGGGATCCAAGGCGTGGAGAGATTCCACCCAGTGCCTGCCTAGAGTTTAGATTGTTGCGAATCCGTTGCATTCTGCCAAGACATGCAGTTATTCTGCTGATTACCACACTTGTGGGATAAGCTGTGACGGTGTCGATAGATACTTTGTATTTTCAACATCAATATATTGAATATAAGGGCCCCGTTCAGCAAAAACGGTAAAATATTTAATTTTCAACAAATTTGATAGAAAAACTGCCAAAACTTGTTGACCCTTGCGAACATATTGATTTGATAAAATAAAAAAAAAACAAATATTTATTACTGATATTAGTTTTTTACTAAAAAATAAATAAATCGCAGACTGACGAGATTTATTTAGGTATTCTTTGTTATAACAAAATTATATTTTACAAATTATTTGTAAAATATATATATTTTTTATTCATCCTATCAAGCATATAAATACTAAAGATTTTAGCAAACTTTTTTTAGTATACAAAAAAATTTTGGTTTCGAAATGTGAGAAATTTTATCAAAAAATAAATCGGTCATTAAAAACAAAAAAAAAATAGAATTTATTTGTTCTATAATTGTAATGACTATCTAAGTATTTGTAATATTAAAAAATATATATGAAAATTTGTAGGATTCTCGTGCATTTATGTACCAAACACACCCCCGAATTCGATTTTTAGAAATATGCTTTTTTATAAACGAATACTATGAAGCTAAAATCAAGTTTTATTTTAAAGTTAAAAGTTTGATATTGGTAATTAATATTTGTTTTCATATTTCATCAAATCAAAATGTTCGCAGGGTCAACAAGTTTTGAGAGTTTGTGTACCAAACTTGTTGAAAATTGAATGTTTTATCGTTTTTGCTAAAGGGGCACCTTCATGAGAATTAATGTTCATACAATATATGTTATAGTAATTGATTAATGTATTTGATGGCCCTTATATGTTCATTGTATAATATTAAATTATATGTATACATTAAATATTGGTTGTATGTATGTATGTTTGTTGTCCTGTGACAGATGGTGTGTGCACAGCGATAACGTTTGTGTTGTATCTCAGATTGGTGCTTCTACACATTGAATATGATATGTTGTTGATAATAATGATGATGTGTCGGTGAATTGAAAAATAATAAAATTTAATATTTGGACATCTTTTGTTTTATTTATTCCAATCTTCAATCACGTCTGGGTCATCTACTCAATGGGGGAAAATACTGCTGATATTGAAGGGGAAAATTGAAGACCCGATAAGAGACAGATGTCCCGGTTACGAAAGATAAAAGAGTGGACTGATATCAGAATCAACGTTGGGAGGACTCAACAGGAGACATTTGTAGATAGAAGAAGATTGAAATCTTTGATTTACACTTGCGTGAGTGAATATCTGTGGTAGCCTATGGTACTAGGTAACCCTTGATGCCATTACTTTGTGAGGTATGACATATACCTACATTTCTATGGAGGGAATAACTCAATACTGCAAAACTGACTCACGCCCCTTTTCCTTGTCACCACAGATATATTAAGAATATTAGTCAATAGACACCTCATCTGCACAACCAACAGATTGTGCAAACTCCCTTTAGTAGGAAACAAGAAAGGCGTTCAGATACTTACAAATCGGCTTAGGCTGGTTCAATAATAGTAATAATATTGACTATTTGGTGCCGTTTAATGATGCGTGACCATCTCAAGAGTGCCGTGACTTCTTCTGAACAGCAATGTTTTCAGCTTGCTCCTGAATATTCAAGTACACCTTACGTTCACCAATTACATATGTTCTTTTTGCTCACGCATTAAAAACTAAATATTAATTTTCATTTTACCATTGAAACTAACAGAAGACATGCATCTTTCTTTATGTTTTTTAGTGTAATAGTAGATAGAGAGACATCTTTTGTCTTATAATGACATCAATCTCAACAATGAAAGATGTAGGTATATCTAAATAAAAAACAATATAGTATGATTTTTTTTCCCCGTTAAAGAATTGAACTATCTAAAAATTGACAGTAACCAGTGAACTCGCTGCATATAATAAACATACAGGTTGTCTTCTTTGCGTCATAAGAATAGGGGCAATAGACAAGGGACAAATAGTTTTATTTTCAGTAATACATTTATTCAGAATATAATAAATTACACATCATTTGTCTCTGTTGATTTCAACATTTTAACCATGTAAGGCCCCTCAAGATGATATCCAATTTTAGCATAGTAATTCCTGGTTCCTACTCCGGATATAACGGCAATCTTATCGGAGCCGTGCTCCTCGCGAGATATCCTCTCCGCCTCCTCCATAAGAAGCATACCGAAACCTTTGTGCTGAAACTTTGTGGGGTCGCGAGCATTCACCTGTAAATATCATCACAAATTCATAATTAGATGGATCTATGGATATGAAAATATAGTTTACATTTTTCTCGAACACAAGGACTTCAACAGCCCGGACGAAGTTTAAGATGATATGTATCGCCGAGTTTCGAAATCGTTATAACACATTTTCACGAAAATTGAGTTATATGAATCATTGGATTCGTAATTAAATATTCTATAACCGTAGAAAACTGTTTCTTTCAAAGAATTCACCATTTTTACAAAGAATTTAAAATAAAATGATGATGAGAAAAGACTCCCATTATATCTCATTATGTGTCTTTTAATATCCTCTATAACTCAACCGACCAATGGGAGTTATTTTTATGTACATACAAAATGAACAGTTTATTTTTATTCAATAGCAAAATTTATTTTAAAATTGAACTGTTATAACAATCTAATAATTAACAAACTTGTTTGACTTCTCCAAATCACAAAAATGTGTTATAGCGGATTTCGAAAATCAGCGACACATTTATAGTTAACACATAAAGGACCGTGAATTCTATCCAGTCTTCACCACGATTGGGCTTTTTTTGTAATGTATACAGAGGCCTTTAGGTTCTAGGTTCTCTGTGGATAATCAAGGATGTCAGAATGAGTGGGGGGAAATGGTAGATTCGAATCATGTTACCCCACCCCATTATATGTCTGTAATGGGGTGCAGCATTTAATCTTTTGCTGTTTATTGTTTAATTTTTCTATATCGAATGTGCTCAGGACAAAGGCATCAAACCACAGTTTTGGCAAAATTGGTTTTATGTTTTAAAATCAGTGTCTTGTACACATTCCGGTAAAAGGATTCAATCCCCAAACGTCTAGTTTTTATAGAAAAAGCTAAATATTATTTTTTCTAACTAGGACTTGATTGTAAATATCAAATAGGACAAAGGACTCAAACAGCATGAGTTTCATTATTAACACCAAAAAATTTCATCCAAAACATGCGACATACATATGTGTCGCTGAGTTTCGAAATCCGCTATAACACATAATAATAATAATAATAATAATAATAATAAATATTTCTTTATTCAATCAATATCATACAAACGTTGAAACAATATATCACCAACTATCTTCAATTAAGTTGCAGCAGCCTCACTAGGTTGCCCTGTATCGAGGCGTGCTGCGTAAAAAATATATAAAAAAAACATACATTCACCAAGGATTAATACATCTCACAAAAAAAAATTGTATAAAAACAATCACATCAGCAAATCAATAAATCGATAACAAATGAATAAATGGATGAATGAATAAAAGAACAAATGTACAAATGAGTAAATGAACAAACGAATAAATGAATAAATAAATAAATGAATAAATGAACATTCAAATGTATGTGTTATAGCGGATTTCGAAACTCAGCGACACATATCTCTTTTATATGTTGCTAAAATCTGTCAGGACAAAGGACTTAATCAACATTTTTTTAATATAATTCATGAATATTTTTTCTTGAATTTTTATGACATAACAAAATAACTACATTACAATAAGATGGTAAATGACAATAATTTGTCATTTTCTTTATCCTACAATATTTTGCTTCTACAAAATTTTACTAATGTAGTTTGAAGCCTATGTCCTGAGCACTGTCTATCTGTATATACTGTAGGTCACTTATGTATGCAAGTGAAACTTGGACCTGATTGAAGAAGGATGAGAGTGGAATAAATGCCGTGGAGATGCATTCACTGAGAAGAATGGTTGGTAAAACGTTGCGGGATAGAGTGAAAAATGAGAATATCAGGAGAATGATCGGATGCGAGAAGAGTGTTGCGGATAGAATGCGTGTAAATAAGTTAAGATGGTTAGGACATGTGGAGCGAATGCAAGATGAAAGAGTGACGAAGAGGATGTAATTATCTGAAAGAGGGGGTGTGAGGAAGCGCGGACGGCCAAGAACCACGTGGATCAAATCCTCAAGGTCGGCCACGTGTTGAGTAAAAGAAAGCGGTGTGCATATATGGATGAATGTGGACGAGGCGAAAGAAGTTTGTAAGGATAGATCTATATGGCGTTCCGCTCTCTCTGCCTACCCCTCCTGGGACATGGCGTGAGGGTATAAATAGATAGAGATAAATAAACTAGATGCAGAAACGAAATTTCAACTCACAGGTACAACGCTTCCATACACATGCAACTCTCTTACAATGCTACACTGTATTAAGTTAGAGTTGGCTGAGGGCTTCAGTTCTGGTCTGTATGTCTCTCCGGAACACTTTCTCAATCTCAGTAGTCCCACCAGAATATCCTGCTCCGGATCCTCGTACGCTAGGAATGTCTCCCAACCTCCGTTGGCTACGTAATCACGTCGTATTAATTCCACCTAAAATAAAAAAAAAAATTGTTAGAGAATTTGTGTATTTTCATAGTGAAATATACGTATTGAAAAGAATCAATATGAAGAAGACACACTGTTTATTTTTCACAATAAATTTAAAATAACACGAACTCTTTCCTCAGGACAGCTTGTCTAAATTGTCAAAGGAACAGATTTGAAATAAAAAGTCAAAATGAAAACTATATATAAAGATATGGGCATATCTGAAAGAGCCCAGCATATACGAGACCATACAATTCCATGACAGGACTTTCGGCATTGTAGATAATACGACGTGAATCATGAATGATATGCAGTGCCAGAGCAACATCGCCAGTTTTCGAAACTAAATGAAAATCGCCCTCTACACTAGCGCCGTTAAGATAATCGAAGGATCATAATATGGCGCCAAAGAAACGGTTCCAGATGCTAAAACAAGCTGGCATCCGGGTCTGCGAGAAGAGGCGAATGGAGAGAGCTTTAGAAGAACACTGAAGATGCATCTTTTAGCTTAAGGTTGAGGACCTTGAGGTCATAATTATTTTGAGTAAACAGCCCTTTACAAATTGTCCATATATATATATAAAGCGCGGGCGTCCAAGAACCACGCGCCTTGATCACGTGGATCAAATTCTCAAGGACGGCCGTGTGTCGAGTAAGAGGAACCGACGTGCGTGTATGAGAAACTGTTTGAATGTGGAGGAAGCGAAGGAAGTGTGTGTAAAGATAGATCTTTGTGGCGTTCCGTTCTCTCTGCCTATCCCACTTGGGACACGGCGTGAGGGTATAGTATAATAAATCATCCAACATCTAAGAACATTGAATTCTTTATGAGAGATCTTGTTTGGTCTGCTTTTTGAAATGCGTGATTTTCACTTTCAACTTTAACTGCGTGTAACATTATATGTGAATAAGATAAATAAAATGAAATATATCCAGTACCTCGTATGGTCTGACTTTGTTGTGTATCTCCTGTATTCCCACCTCCCTGGTCCTCACGTCTCTGCAGTCTGTTCCAAAGTCTTTCATCCGAGCCAGAGCCAACTCCCTAAGGTTACCGTGCTCCACACCGGAGCTTACCAGTGGCATGGGAATATCACGCTGGACTCTATAACAACATCGTTAAACATTTTTAAAAGAAGTTTCTCCCACAAATAGTTGACTAAGGCCAGATGTTTCGATATATTCTAAGGGTGTCCCTTATTATGATGTCTGCCTTAACTCTATTATGAAATTGATGTTTATTGACATAATAATATAAAATATAAAATAACACTGTTTTTTGTTTCACATTAATGTATACGAAGTATACTACAATTACGCCTAGCGCTTTCACCAATACATTGGCATCATCAGGGCGGAGTATAAACTAAATTTACAGACACCACATATAGAGAGGGACAGCATCATATGCTTAAAATATATTCAATATTACCTGTACACTCTAGTCCACGGTGGTATGAGCGCCAATATCTTGGCTATCAGATCTACCAGCGTCGATGGTGGATAACTCTTATATCTCCCAGTCTTCCACAGCTCGTACAAGCCAGTACCTCTGATGACCAACGTGGGGTATATCTTAAGACCGTCAGCTCTGAATGCAGGATTCTCAAAGAACTCTTTAAACTGTTCTATGTCACGTTCCAGATCTACGTTTGGCAAGTCCGGCATCATGTGGGCTACAACCTGTAATCATAAATAACGTGACAAATTAAAATGATATTCATTATTTAATTCAACCGCCTTATAATGTTCCTCTAGGAAATACAGGAGAGAAAATTGTCCCTTCCATTTACAGCATCTCTGCATCTATTGAGCCGCCTCTCCTCAAGACATTCCGGATGCTCTGATGTAATATCAAAAATTAAAAGAGATTCCGTTATTAGCTAGCACATTCATTTCTCGTCCATTAGCACTAATGGGATGGAAAATAAAGTGAGGGCAGACCAAGAAATAACCATCCCATGTTGAGAAACTCTGTCCAGCGAGCAAATCTCCGCAGTGTATTTTATTCTGTCGGAAATATTATATTCATAATTCACTCGAAGTCGGGTGCTTTGCCTTAAAGCAAGAAAAGAAGAGAAATATTATTTTTGACAGATTTAATATGTTTAATTAAGAATATTGTTATTATGAAAGATTGAGTCACTTGGTACAAAATCACTGCCGTGAATGGAAGGTCTATGCGATTTGCTTCACTCCTGCATTCTTAAGAGAGGAGAATAATAATCTGAGGTGATTGGCAGACAGCTAAGTGAAGGAACGCGGTTCAAATCCTACTGCCAACCTACTGCTCTTTCACAACTCAAGCTATTACTTACAATGTTGTTCAGGATTTGTCTTTTCTCAATGATTTAAAATGATACAGCATTTAAAAATAAATATGTCTGGGTTTTTATTTTTATTGCTGATTGGAAAACCAATAGGCAGGTTTATCGCGCACACAATTGAATCGGTCATCTGAGAAACAACATAAGTCAGTCAATACAAACTTTTCGGAAATCCCAAAAAACTGTTTGTTATAAATTTTTTAATGAAATGTTGATATCTTACTCAAATCAAAATGTTACTTACAGTGTATTCTTTTATTATAAACCTTTATTTTATGTCAAAATATTTTATTTGTATAGAGGACACACTGTTAGGGCTGTATCGGAGAGCTGTATGTTGTGGCAGAAATACAAATGAGATACAAAACAATAGAGTTTTTGAAGTTAGCAAAAATAAAAAAGAAAGCTAAAACCTTATAATAAATTAATAAAAAACATCTAGTCAAACAAAATCAATTATTTACAAACATGTCTCCACAATACGGTCAATTACAAAAATAAACACACACTACAATACAAAAATGGGTCAGAGAATAATCTAGCAATGTCAATGAGTGAAATCTGTCTGCGAATGAGTCATTATTGGCTGTGTTAGTTGGGTTAGTAATAATTTTCATGAGCGTCAGTATATTGGTCTTCAATAATGAGATGGTGAGTTATCCAATGTTCACGCCAGTGCACTGGGCTTCGCAATGAGCCCTGAATGCCAGCAAAAGCCAGTGAATGAGCGAGTCAATAGGTTAGCGGCTGATTCAACAGTGTGTTAGTTTATTAGTTCAGGTAAAAAGCTATGTATGACAATGTGTGAGTTCGCGGGCAAATACGAGAGTGAGCGAATGTGTAACTGAACAAGTTCTCAATCCAAGAAATCTAAGAACATCAATAAAAAAGCAACAACAACAACACTCACCCCATCACACCAAAAACCTCAGTAAGGCCTCCGACTCATCCACCCCAATATCAACAAGATGCCTTTTAATCACACCCCTAAATGCGCCGTCACCCCGCAAGAGTCTCCACTCTGACTTAAGTGAGTTATACACCTTCGGAGCCAATACAGTATGGAATCGCTGGCGGAAGGTTATGGCTAGTGTGGAAGACATTTTTTGTGATTGTATTAAGTATGTTCAACTATGTTATAATGAAAATGTAAAGACGATATTATTGTTTGAATAAATTATTATTATTATTATTATTATTATTAATTTGTTAATTTAAAACCTTTGACTTATGTTGTTTTTCAAATGAACACCATTTCAGGGAATAAAAATCAACATTTTCATCCCAGATTATTTATTAAACAACCAAAAATCACTATTTTTCATCATTTTCACCCACATTAGTGGTTGGCGTTAAGTGTCAGCTGTGGAATTTAGTGTAGTTACAACGTTAGTCACTGACTTGTGTTGTTTTTCTATTGACTGGCCAAGTTAATCAGCTCAATTTGTATCAAATAGGTAAAAATGACGTGGTTTCTAAATGAAGTAACGTGCGTTTCAAGAAAAAGGACCCAAATCAAATAAAAACATTTTCGCTAAAAACCTGACTTATGTTGTTTCTCAAATGACTGATTCAATTACTTTCAATCCATTTTAAATGATTATTTTACAAGTATGTATATCCACAAAGATATGTTCAGGCTACATAATCAATAAGTAAAAGAACTTATACTAACTTTAAATCCAGCATCTTTAGCCATGTGAAAGCTCTCCGATACAGCCCTAACAGTGTGTCCTCTATTTGTGTCCCTGGCTACATCCTCGTACACAGACTGCACTCCAATCTCCAACCTGGTGCACCCGTAGTTGAGCATATCGGAGAGATGTCTCTTGAGACAATAGTCTGGTCTTGTTTCAATTGTAATACCGATGCATTTGATTCTAGCTCTTTCGGAATATTTCACGGCTTCGGCTACGTTTGAAGACGTATGCCCCGAAAGTGCGTCGTGGAGATTCCTGAAATGACAAATAGAGATATTTATTGATTTACTTCATATATTGATTTACTTCTTTTAAAATGTCAATTTTGCAGGTTATGTGTAGCGGTCCGTGACTTCGATTTTCTCTGCTTCTCTTGTTATCAGTGTTTTCCATCCCTTTTCATATTTTCTTGTTTCCCATGACACTCAATTTTTGTATTAATTATAGGTATGTTGTTCTTTATTTTGTAAAGGTAGGTAGATTTTACTTTGAAATTGCTTTTTCACTCTTTCATTCATGACTTTAAGTGATGTTTTGATTGTTAATTTTGTGTTTTTACTCTTAATTTCTTTTTTATTATTGTTTTTAATTATGTATGACAACCAATTGGGCTTTGATTTAATTTAACAGAATAATATATGAACACTTACAAACTGGACATTGCATTGTATACTTGTTGTTGATTATTGTATTATTGTACTAAACATACATATATATAAACCGAAATGGGTAGTGTCCGATCGCAAACATCAGTGGTAAAACGTGGCGTTCCACAAGGTTCTATACTTGGTCCTATTTTGTTTTTAATTTATATAAATGATTTACCAACAGTTATACCAAAGGATCAAACACTAATAATGTTCGCTGACGATACATCTCTCTTAATTAAGGATGATAAATCTAAAGAAAAAGTTGTAGAAAATGTTCACATGGTGTTAGATCACATGGGTGAATGGTTCAGTGCCAACGGTCTCGTGCTTAATGTGACGAAAACAAATACCGTTCATTTCTCTCTGAGAAAGAATACAAATGCTGACCCAGTGATAGCGTCACTGTGTGAGCAAGGGTTGCAGACAACTAGGGAGACAAAATTCCTGGGTGTGACAATAGATGAAAAATTGCAATGGTCACCACATATTGAATGTATTTCTAAAAAATTGTGCTCTGCAATCTACGCCATTAGAAAAACTAAAGAAGTTTGTGGATTTGATGCAGCCAAATTTGTTTACTTTGCATATTTTCATAGTATCATGTCCTATGGAGTATTGTTCTGGGGAAGGGGAGCTGACTGGAATAGAGTATTTATATTACAAAAAAGGGCAGTACGAGAACTAATGAATATAAAACCCAGAGATACATGTAAGATTGCCTTCAGTGAACTGGGAGTACTTACATTACCAAGTTTATACATATATGAGTGCCTACTTTATTCCTATAAGAACATATCTAATACGCCCCTGAACTCAGACTATCACAAATACAATACTCGTTGTAAGCGAGATGTAAGACCCCTAGAACATAGATTGGCTAAAGTTTCAAAAAGCTTTATTTGTCTTAGCATAAGTTTATATAATAAATTGCCCAGTAAAATTAAGGCACTCAATTATGTAGAATATCAGAGAGAAGTGAAAAGGTATCTTGTTGGAAAAGCTTTTTACAATATCGACGAAATGCTAAATGGGACTGTTCATTCTAATTGGCATTGATTCAATTCATTTATTTATGTATAATTATTAGAATTTATTTTTTACATACACTGACGAGAAGTTATTTTGGGCCTTTTACACTCGAAAAACTTTGATTCAATGGAATTTCTTTATTTATTTATTCATTGTATTGTTGTAATTTGATTATTTTGTCATTTGTAAAAAAAAAAAAACTATATAATTGTCTGACGATTCCAAGTGCCAAATCAATGGCCTACGGATGATAAGAAAGAATAAAGAATAAAGAATAAAGAATAAAGAAATAAAGAATATTGTCTGTAGTGTTCCGTTGACCAAAATAAATAAAATAAATAAATAAAAAATAAAATAGAGTTATAGACAATACCAGCAGTCAATTAATACATACATTATCATTGATAATACATACAAATACTTAGGCAGTGTACCTCATGAGGACAAGTCCTGTGTAGAGGTATTATACAAAACAAGATACTTAATATAATACAGATTCCAGAAATAGAAACAGATTTAAAAGTTAAACAGTAATTACATTAAAAAAAACATCAATTATATATTAACATTTTATATACAACGAAATAAATTAATCCCAATTGCACATTTCACAAACAATATTAGTATTCTCCATAATATATTTTGTGAAAGATAATATTTAAATGAAATGAAACAATGTTTAATTTCACTATGTGACTATGAGATTGTTTTAATTATTAGAACGTTTTCAACTACAATGTAGTCATCATCAGTAATAACACAATACTAAATCTAAAATTAAAGGACACACAACAATATTAAAAATCTAAGGAGTGGTCACAATTGGTAGGGGGTGTGTGGAGGGTGGGGGTGAAAAGTTCAGGGGTGGGTTCAGTAGCAGAAGATGTTATTTGTGGGTGTTGAATATTTACTAAATTTTTATGATTATTAATTTCTAATGTTTCCAAGATGTCCAGTTTTTAGAAGCATCAAGTTGCTTATATATAATAAGTTACAATCCATTGGATTGGTCTGCAACGAGTTTGGTTTTTCTTCTCCATTCCTCCCTATTCTCAGCCAGTCTTTTCAGCTCTACGTATGAGCCACAGTTCATGTCCCTCTTCAGTTGGTCCATATACGCGTCTCTTGGTCGGCCTCTGCCATTTGTCCCCTCGGTCTTACCCTCCGCGATGGCGATGAGTAGTCCTGGGTGCCTGATGTTGTGGCCAATCCAGTTAGCTCGTTGTTGGCCGATTCTCTTAAGAAGTTGCCTTTTTTCGCCTACCCTGGTTAATACTTCTTCGTTTTTGACGTGTTCCGACCAATGGATCTTATGCTTATGGAGTTATAAAATTTTGATTGTTTGTTCCGAAAATAAGAAAGAAATTAATAAATAAATATCATTCATTTAAAGCAGCATTCACGTTGCTTCACTTTGGATGATCATCCAGAGTGTCAGGGTCAAACCTGTACATCCAAAGTGAACACGTCTCATCACACTTGTTCATCCTATGCTTTCACTGTTGTATGTAGTTTGACATATTTTAAAATACAAAATAATATTAATTTAATAAATGAAAAATCAGAGCTCAGAGCTCACTTCATGGGGCACAGAGCTCACTTCATGGGGCCTTACACATGGCAGAGGATCGCTCAACATGGAGACAGATGGTCTACAGAACGAGGCATGATGGTCACGATCCTCAGGATTGAGGGACCGACAGAAATGATGATGATGAAATGAAAAATAACACTTGTTAAAAATTAAAACAAATTAATATAATTCTCGACAGCATGATAATTTTGTACAAGATTCTGACTTTCAATGCAAATTCATATCAGAGAATAAGACAAAAATAATAGGATAAAACTTGTTTATGGTAGTTTCAGTGAAAAAGGACCTTTCATCAAAATTAATATATTGGGTGGTAATCACTTTCATCCGTCATCGCTAGTGATCACTATTGATGAAACGCCTGTTCACACCTTTTTATTTTGGAGGATCATCCAGAGTGATCACTGAATGTGAAAAAATGTGAACGCCCCCTTACCTGATGAAGTAGTCTCTGTAATCCTCAGGCAGACACATGAATGTTCCTCCCATTACAATAAATTCCACTTTGTCCACACTATGTCCCAGCTGCATCAGCTGTTCTACACGATGACGGGTCTGCAAATACGGATTGTATCTGAAATTGTGAAAACATTTAATCAAAACATAGGGTAGAAATCCCAAAGGGTAGAAATCCGACTGTGCCGCAGCACAGACCATGCCACACTTGGTGGACTGTCCATTATCCTGTCACATGCACTAGGGAGGATATTTTTGACGCATCTCCACCTGCTGTGCGTTTTGCACAGTACTGGAGATCAGTTTGATTGGTTTTTTTCTGGGTTACGACACAATAAATAATAATAATAAACTTATGAAATGTTTAGAATATTTACTAATTTGTTTTTCTTGTTTAAATAACCGGATTTGGGTGCAGATGACATAACCAATCAGATATCTCAATTGGAGAACCATGTTTACACAATGTAACATTGTGTGAAATGTAATCGGAAGAAGTGAGAAAGGCGTCCCAAAACTTAAGAATTGGCTGGTTTAAATGATCTCACTTCTTCCAATTATATTTCCGAACATGGTTCTCCCATCGATATATCAAAATTTATGAATTTTCTTCTTATATTCACGTAATTATATAGTTTTTCACCCAATAAATGATATGATAATGAAATGATTGTCAATAAAATAACACCAGACTAACTCTAACTTAACCTACATATCAGTTAAACGTAAAAGTGCAAGTACTTATGATATGTGAAATGCGTAAGAAAAATGCACAAAAATCAACAAAGCCACTTCAGGAGTATTATTCTTCAGGTAAAACACTACATATTATCTAAAAAAAAATGTTTTGATATTTTCAACCAACGGTTCATGGTGGAAATCCATGATAAATTAATTATACATAAAACACCCATTTATAATACATCCACTGTGACTTTTTATTGGCATGAGCCGGCTTTCAAGAACTTCCGCTCTCATCATCAGGCTAGCGAAAGGCTACCTTTTCACTAGCCTGATGAGAGTGGAAGCACTTGAAAGCGTCTAATAAAAAGTCACAGTGGATATACTATAAATAAGTGTTTTATTTATAATTAATTCATCATAAACTTCCACCAAGTGTTTTATTTATAATGAATTTAATAAAATGAAGTTTAGGCTAGATGTTACTCAGATGAATTCCAGATACTGACCTTGCACGTATTGCTCTCATTGAGGTAGGCTCATATCCTGTATAACTTTGTGTAGAATATTCAAAATCTGAATCAGGTCCACCAGGACAGTAAACACATATATTACCAGTCATGTTAATATGGGGGCATCTGTGCGGTTTACACATTACAGCAACAACGGCGATACCAGAAGCTGTCCTCACTGGTTTAGCCTTTAATTTGGGTAATAAGAAACTCTTAGCATCTGCTGGTACAGCAGCTATAATATCCACAAGCCTAGGAGAAGAATCTAATTGATATTTAGATGATATTCTCGTTTTCATACGATTGAGGTTAACATCTTTTCCTTGATGATGTGCTGCGATTAATTCTTGAATTATTTCACTGATTGTTAAAACCATCTTCTCCTCTCTCGTCATGTTTAATGATATTTTCTTTCGAGTCATTTTTGTTGTTTCGTTTTAATAATTTAATGTTAAATTAACACGCAGATTGCGAAATATTGAACACATACGCAATTGACAGTTTGTTTGACAGCTCATTTGTGTTGCTAGTAAAAAAATATTACCATGTTGTAAAAATACAAACTCAATAAAATATTTCATCACAAGCTTTCAAAAACATGAAATTAATTATCTGACTATAGTCTTTTAATGGCGAGATTTCCTAAGAAAACTTAATAATTTGGCAATTATACTTGGTTAATTATTTTTTAAAAATTATCTTTATTTCTATTTTTAAAAATTAACTTTTAAAGGTAATTATTTATAGGACGACATTCAAAAATAGAATTCATGAACAAATAGAATGTTTTCGTATTTTTTAAATTAAATTAATATATTGCAAATATACTTCCTGTTTTACAAATATAATTGCACAGTTGGCACTATATAAGATGGTAGGCCCCACTGTTGTCAAATGTGAGATTTCATAGCAAAAGTAATATTCACGAAATTGTTGCCATATGTAGAATTACTTTTTGATCACCACGTTAAATTTTTTTTGGACACACCAAGTTTTTCGACACCGGCAAACTTTACATTCGAGCTAGATTTTATTTTTGCTGGTTTTATTTTATTTTTGCCGGCAAAAATAAAATAAAACCAGCAAAAATAAAATCTAACTCGAATACGATTTTCTTAAAGTTTATATTCGAATTAGATTTCATTTTTGCCGGTTTTATTTTATTTTTGCCGGCAAAAATAAAATAAAACCGGCTAAAATAAAACCTACCTCGAATAAAAGCTTTAGGAAATTTGTATTCGAATTAGATTTTATTTTTGCCGATTTCATTTTATTTTTGTAAATATAAAAATATTTCGCCAAAAAATCCAAATAATATTATTGTAGCAACAATTTTCCTCCATACAAAACTATATTTGACAGATATCTGACATTGGGGCCTACCAACTCAATGAGTTCCGCACAGTTAGCTATATTATGAACTATATTATGTTGTTTCCTTCACTTATAACTCAACCTTGTTGTGAATTCTACCGTCCGAAATTCTCAGAATTAGATTTTCGTCTTGTCAAAACAGTTTTCGATTGATTGCGCAAATCATCCTTGTAGAATGTTATGCCATAAGAGAAAAAAAAGAAAGTCAGACGACAAAATAATAACAAAATCGACACTGACAGTTTTTTTGATTATTAGGTATTCTTTAGGCGTTCCACCTAATATTACACCGTAATCGTCTGTTGTGTTGGGATGCCTGATGCCCCTCAATGATTTTTCTGTGACGTCATCCTTTAATGGTCTATTAGTACCAAACTTTGTGAGATGGTGGTTTCCTCTTTATGTTCTCTGTAATTTACAGGATATAAAACAAATGATAGAAATATATTAAAAAGTTCATTTGTAAAACATGGTTTGCCCCCCAAGCAAATCCATAGACAAGACCACGTGACCTTTAATGATCTATATGAGACAATTTCATGGACCTCTGAATAGGTACTCATTTATTGTTTTATATTTATTTATTTTGCACATTTGTAATAAAATGTACATTTAAAAAATGATAATATATCGTCGTTTCATATTCAAAAAGGGGTATGTGAATTTATAAATGTTATGACATTTCTAGAATAAACTGCTTATAATGACACCATAACCATTTATAAAGTAATTCTTAGTATCAAATATTAAAATTCAATACTTAAAGAATAATATCACATGCTAATAAATTGTCCAAACAACAATTTTAATGCCCTAATGAACAGTTTTAAAAGAGTATGCCCAAATAAAAATGTTCGCATATACCTCTTTTTGAATATGCACCGAGGATATGCAGTGGCGACATTACTACTATATTAGTGATTTCTTCCATCTAACAACCTCACATTGACAATGATGAGAGGATCAAAGAAAATCAAAAGACAAAATGATAAATGTATTTTATTTATTTACATACAAAATATGTACATATTGTTGTTACATCATGTAGTTATATTATATTAATAATAGAGATGATTACACACGGTATTCGTCATATGACCAATACCGTTTGTTTGCACAATAATAATAAGAATACAAAACTTATACCAAAAACTGACAGGAGTGAGTGACAATAATGAGATTTGAAAATAAACAGAAATAAAATATAAGTTATATAATATAAATATATAATAGGTAATGCGAGTATAAATCTAAATGTTTCTAAAATATAAATATCAATGGGCATATTGCAATAACCAAATGGTACGAATAAGGCATATTAGAGTTTAATTATTCGGTATTCGCCAAAACTGTTTTTGTTTTTCATAATGGTCCAAGACAATAACGAATCAATACCAAATAGTGACATTTTTTTGCATCTAGCAACGTAAGATGACAAATTATTTCACAAGTTTTGACGAATACCGAATGATTCTACGAGTAATTGTTATTTTCAAACTATGATGGTATACATGGCGCTTTATTTATCAAACAAAAGATAAATGACTTAAATCAAAATGCAGGCAATTTTCGGCATAAAAACTGATTAATAAGTTTCTTTCACAATCTGCAAAGTAAGGTTTAAGCCCGACACAAATATTATACATATCTTTATGATATAAGAATAACTTTAAAGATTAAATTCTAAGAGATTTGATTAAAATTGTTATAAACATTAATTAAAAAAAACTATAAACAAAATGTAACTAAGGGCCAAGGCTTCTTCCATTAACCAAAATGAATCAAAAATTCTATTGGTCTCACAAACATTGAAAAACAGTTTTGTTTCGTGAAATTCGGTACAAACAATTCTCGACCCAAATGGAATAATCTAGCCTAATAAACAAAACAAACTAACCATTAAATATAAAAAAAAAAAAAACAATAATCCCATCTTTAACAAGATATCAATGATTTTAGTTTGTCGGTAAATTTGGTATCAAAATTTTATACAAATCGTATTTTACCCACCCATTGTTCAACAAAATAAAACTGACAAATAATAATCAAATGTTATAGATTAATATACTTATAAATTACATAATAAAATATCTCTACATTTTTTCTCTACTTTACAGATACCGAAATTTTATACAGTGATTATTTTGAACACGGAATAATTTGTCGATATTCATAATAAATGATGTGACAAGATATATTTATTATACATTAATGATTTCGGTCTCTGAAAAATACACAAAAAAATCTATATTTTGTTATCACACAGTGAAAGCTATTGCTAAGCATTAAATATAAAATTAAATGTAACACAAAATCTATAAAAAAATAATAATTATGGATCACTAAATTCAAATTTAAAAGAGTGACGCAATTCTGATATTAAAAAATGGAACAGCTGCAGTCACAATATTTTATTCAACATTTAAAATATACAAGAAATTATTTTTAATGTTAACTTTTTGCTACTTATTCAATTGTGGCAACATTAAATTAAATTTCAAATTATGTATGTTCCATTTATTTCTCTATGATGTAATATATTAAAAACACAATAAAATGTGATAGCTCTGCTTATAGTAATGAAATATAAAATTATAAAAAAAAACTACAAAATGTATTTATTTTTTTTATATCTCCGTCAAACAATGTACAGTTCTGAATTATTAAGAACACTTAAAAATAAAAATTGGACACATTTGATAGTAATATTTTGAAAAGCCAATGAATATTTGCACGGAGAAATTTTATGCATTGTACTTAAGACAAAATATAACTGTGCACCAAATCTAAAATAATATATGCTTTATGTGATTGCCACACTGTTGATATTCCTATGAGCGTACCATGTGATGCTGTCCCCAGACGCCGGGCGTAGTGGACAAGCAGAGAATCCCTTTGATTGAGTCTAGAAAAACCGATGATATATTGAAAATACATAAATACTAGAGATGCAACGAATAGTATATTTGCCGAATACTTAATATTATGCAAGATCATGTGCTGAAAAACTGAATATTCGGCAAAACAACCGTGAGAGCGTGCGGTATTCCCGACAGTGCATCTTCGTGTAGGTACACATAGACATAATATTATGTACTAGACTTGCAGCACGGTAATTTTTTTCGAAATTTTAGTGTTCAAACATAAAAAAATAATACGTTGTTTCACTCTATATGAAACTAAATTAATTAATTAGATATTTGAGGATTATAATTATGCATCTGCAGCTGACAATGAAATAGCAACAATCTACAGCAATTATAAGTTCCTTCCAGTTTTACATTTAAACTATTCGGCAGAACATCGAATAGTTGCCTAATATTCCTTGCATCTCTAACAATTATCAATATATATGGCATTGAAACACCAGTAAGTGGCTACGATTGACAATATAGTTATCCAGCGAGCCAACGCAGAGTGAGAGGGAATGCATTAGATTGTTTCTTTCCTTCTTTCTAACAAATCATCGGTACAATAAAGTATTTACACTATTGTTAGAATCAAAGTAATTTCATGTTATAATCAGGCCTCGGGCTATATTATGGGCAGACTGTTGCCGAATTTTAGTGAAAAAGGTTGGCAGTAAGCCATTTTGCCTAGGTCACTTTTCACTCTAGCCCTGGGTCAGAATTAGTGATGTAATAAATATTCATATTCGCAGATTTCAAAGTATTCGCATTCGCAAAAAATATGCGTATGTTTTGCGAATATTATTTTGGTAATTAAGTATGAAAAAAAGGCAACTTCTTAAGAGAATCAGCCAACAACGAGCTAACTGGATTGGCCACAACATCAGGCACCCAGGACTACTCATCGCCATTGCGGAGGGTAAGACCGAGGGGACAAATGGCAGAGGCCGACCAAGAGATGCGTATATGGACCAACTGAAGAGGAACATGAACTGTAGCTAGAGCTGAAAAGACTGGCTGAGAATAGGGAGGAATGGAGAAGAAAGTCAAAACTCGTTGCAGACCAATCCAATGGATTGTAACTCATTATATAATTAAGTATCGGACATTCAGTAAAAGTACCAGACACTTACTCGGTACATTGTAGAAAAAGGTACTGCAAGAAAATATTCTTTTATAGAAAACTTATTGATGATGATATATTTTAATTTTTAATTTAATTGTCAATTAAGTGTCTATGTGAGTCGTGTGGGTGCGAGCGGCGCTGTCTCCTTTTGGGAACAATTGAACATGCAAGATACTTCTTAATATTTGGTTTTAATGTCTTGTAAAATGTTCTACTTTCTAAATGTAAGCATATTGCTTTCTCTTTGCTTTAGTTATTTTCAGACTTTTTTTCGCTTTACATTGCCAATATTTCAAATACGTTTGCCCAACATAATTTTTTCTTGTAGAGAGATAGTGCTGTTTGCATTTGTACGGCTCATATGTAAATTTTTATCTCTGATTATGGATCTTTTGATATGTTCTTTTTTTTTTTAATGTATAAAAAAAGCTTATTATTAATAGCTGTTAACAAATGAATAAATAAATAAATAAATAAAACCGAGGAGCTTTTGAAATATTTTAAATTCCTATACTATTTTGAAAATTCGGCGACGCAGGGGTAGAAATTTTAATGTTTGAGCAATTGTAGAAATTTAAGCAAGTCAATGTTTGCTATTCGCATTTGCATTTGCGAATTTTGTGCAACAAATATTCGTATTCGCGAATATCCTAAATCGCACATTTGTTACATCACTAGTCTGAATAAAATACGATGGGTTAAAAATCAACAGTAGCACCCAACGCACAGTATCTAAGGTGTTACATTTTTTTTTGTAGAGGTGCACAGCCTTATAATGTCATTAATTTCACATCGTCCTTCCAAGCTTGAATCAACGCGCAAAGGTCTAATATCATAATATTCTTGTAGCGATATATTCAGAAATAACTCGTGCAATGATATAGCTTTGACGTGACGTGATTAAATATGATTTTTTTTATACTATGTACAACAATATAATGTTATTTAATATAATAAAACTAACTAAATTATATTCATAGAAGAGTATATCGTAATTAGGAATAATAGTAGATTAGATAATAATATTATATTCCTTTACTTATGCACGAAAACCAAAGACAATAATCTATGAATAAACACAGCTGTCAAAACACAATCAAAAATATTTAATTTATTGTATTGGGACACGGGCAGCAGAATTCAATTTTTGGATAGATTGAAACCAGCATTTTGTTCTACTACAGATTAAACAAACGCAGCGGGATAGATATCTACCTAAGAAGTCAAAACGTGTCTCTCCTGCGTTTTTTAATCTACAGCAGAACGAAACGCCTCTTTTAATTTATTCAAAATTATTTTATGCCAAAAAAGCTCAAATTGTTTAGGTTTTACAATTTCTTTTAAGAGAGAGTAACTCAGTTCCAAAACCAGATATCTCTCGTTTTTGTTCTTTTTTTTTAACACAAATATCTCGGAGTTTTACAATACAATCAACGAACAAATTTTTTTAATTATTAAAAAAGTTTAAATCGCATTAGATGAAAAAAACGTATTTGTGACATTATCAGACACTTTGTCATGTTGCCGTTTTCGTGCATAACGTAGAGAAACATTCGTGATATGATTATAATTAAACTAAATATGTGCCCGTCAAAAACAAATTTGAAGTGTGAAATAGAATGAAGAAAAGTATTCAAAACGTGATTTTGTTAAGAAAAAAAAAACCTGTGTGCTTTCTTCAAACAAATTAGTAAGAATATCAATCATAAAATGATCCAATTTAATTAGTTTTTAAACTTCTCAAATTGTTAATTCACATATTCGGCGGCGGCATGCAAAACAATATTTCAAATGTAAATTAAAAATCAATTTTAATAAACTAATTACAATTTGAGTTTTGTAATAAAACTATCTGTCTTTAAAAAACAACAACTGTAATTTTTTTGTTTATCTTCATTCAACTGTTTGAAACAAAAGTTGTAGGAATACTTTGAAAATTTTTAAATAAAACATTGAAGTATAAAGAAATGTATTGTAATATATAATATTCAAATCGGAACATTTTTGAATTTGAATTAGAAATGAAAACATTCCGTATACACGTGGCAAAAACAAACGAAATATAAAATAAAACAGAACGTTCTTAACGTTTAAATAAATTTGAACTATAAATTATTTCATAAACTAATTTTTCGTCGAAATATTTCAACCCTTTAGAACCACAAGCTACTTTAATTTAATGTGGAGATATGATAAAGCTCGTGTCAGTAAGGGTGAAACACTGAATCATTATTTTTTATAGATTTTTAGCAGTACGTGCAGAGTGTACGAAATTATAGCGATTATTTTTATTTAAAATTGTCTTCATCGTTGGCTCAAGAGAGATAAAAAAAGTGGCAGAAAAAAAACTGCACTTAGTTATTGTTGGACTAACAGTCACTAACGGCTGTGACTTATATGAAACATTCAGAACCATTGTGATCCAAATCCATTTTTTCTTAAAAAAGAATTATTGGTGGATTCTCGCTCTATATTGCTTTATTTTGTCCCAAAACAAACATAGACTTAACTTCACAATTTGAGCCACATATAGTCTCCTAATGCAGTGTAATCCACCAAATTTATCTCCAATTGTATATTTTATTGATTATTTTGAGTATATTGATGTAGTGGTGACTGTATATCTTGATATAGTGTTGCAATATGATAAATTAACGACAAAAATATTTAAAAAAGGCAAATTATAATTTGTTACACATTTTCCTCAAAACATCTCTAAATAATCACATATTTATTTTCAGTAATGTGTATAGATCAGCACCTGACAATGCGAACTCGGAGTCCGTCCGTCGTGCGTCATTACAACATACTGTTCATTAATAACACTTTAATACAATTAAATATAACTCATTTAATCAAATAATTGAATGCTTGAGTAAAAAAAAACAAAAATCTTGAAGAAGCATGCGTATATCTAGCAGTGGAATCGTTGCGTAAAGTAGCATTCACATTGCTTCACTTTGGATGATCATCCAGAGTGTCAGGGTCAAACCTGTTCATCAAAAGTGAACACGTCTGTTCACATTTGTTTATCCTATGCTTTCACTGCCGTGTCAACACTCACGGTCATGTTGTATGTAGTTTGACGTATTTCCATAAAAAAATAATTGAATAAATAAAAAAATGAAAATTACCTCTTATTTAAAATTAAAACAAATTAATATAATTCTCGACAGCATGATAATTTTGTAATTGTTTATGACTTTCAATACAAATTCATAGAGAATAAGACAATAATAATAGGATAAAACTTGTTTATGGTCGTTTCAGTGAAAGGACCTTTCATCAAAATTATGTTGGGTAGTAATCGCTTTCATCCTATTGATGAAACGTCTATTCACACCTTTTCATTTTGGAGGATCATCCAGAGTGATCACTGAAAGTTAACAAGTGTGAATACCCCTTAAGGAATTACACAGGGTTTAAGACATACATGAAGAATTGCAACAAGATGGATAGATCTAGTACAGTGTTGTACACCGTGACTCCCTCAGTCAACAGTAGTATGCAGAGCAAGGCGCAGTGTTGAGGACTGAAGAAAATGTTGTTTAATAAGGTGGGAATGTATTTCCGTGTTAATTTTGTATCTATCACAAGATACTCTGACCTACATATCAGTTTAACACAATATTTAGTATTATTCGATGATTAACATATACCTACATGTGTATTGACCACATCATGTGATAAGACAACGTTATATGCACATCACCATTGCCATGTGCTAATATAACTAATATTATTTTGATGATTAATACAAAAATACTCCTGCAATGAATCAAACGTACAAATAATTTAAATATTATTAATCCACACATAAATATTTGAGTCAGTTCGTATGTGCGTATGTCCTCAATGGACTCTGAAATAAGGAAAGACAGAAGTAAAATAATACACTCTATACGAGGTCTCATCTCCTGGGCAGGTTTAAGGCTAAAAACATTTTAAATATCTTATGTATTGATAAAGATATTACAATTTTAATGAGATTCCCATACATTCGCTTGACAAAATTGCCAAGCGAATGTATGAAAATCAAATATTTATAGTCAAACATTTTTCATTGTATTGAATTAATTCCAAAATGGATGTAACAATAAATAAAACAATACTGAAACTAAATAATTAGGGACTGTTTACATAATGAAACATTGTGATTGCTGATGACAAAAAATCCTGAATTATGAGAATAAAAATTGCATATTTTTGACATTTTGAGCTATTTTCATAATGGAGGATATTATGAGACCATAGAAATCCATACTGTAGAATAAGAATAGTATTATGTAAAAAATCCATAAACAATGTTAATTGATTTTTTGTATAAATAAATACAAAAGTACCTCGGTACTAGCCATAAGAACCTATTTATTTTCGCCTAATATTTTTCTTTACTTTTCATGGCAAATCACTTGAAGATTTATGTAGGTACTACAAACTAAAAAAAACAGTTTTAACCCATGTATTTGCACGGTTTTTGTTTATTTAAACCCGAGCAATGCCGGGTTACAAAAGCTTGTTTAAAATAAAAGAAACTTTAACTGCAAAATTAAAAGGTGCATACCTCATTGCTAAATTGCAGATATAAAATGTCACACATGTAATGTTGCCATCTTCAGGGTGATTGACAATGTTACTTGGCTCTAGTTTCTATGCCTCCCCGCAGATAACGGAGAGAAAGACACTAACCGAGAGTGCATTTTATGAGTTATAATTACATTATTTAGACAACAGAAAGGTTTTAATTTCATCTTGAATATTTTCGCCATCCCAGGCTACGTAAACTTAAAATTATTACACGATAACTTTCTGGCAATAGTGATTGAACTAAAGATAGTGAAAAATCAGAATAAATCAAAAATTTATATTAAAGGTTGAGTATTATTACGAAACATAAATTTAATCACCCAAATCTACCCACCACTTAAAAAGATAATAAAACAAGTGAATTAAACAACGATGACATATGAAAAAAATAATTTATAGATTATCTTTTATCGAGGGTATCCCCAGATTTAATGGAACACAAAAATTTAAATGATTTTAATTAAATCAAACAATACGCTTCTTTTGTTTTTCAGTCATAACAAAAATTTTCGAAAATCTTGAGGTTAGAACAATTAATAGGTGACAAAAAGATTATTAAAAAAAATATGCTGGTTACCGTATTTGTCAAAATAGCTTTGACATACGTAACAAACGCAATTAAAAGATGTGTCTTCGAATTAAGTTTTTAACAATTCTTTCTTATAATGGCAATCCACTCAGATTGCGTGACATATTTGTTATTCTATAAATTTGAATTTGAGAAAAATGTGTAAATATAAAAACAAATGCAACACAGTGAGACTAATATTATGAATATTTCTAAACTTTACATAATTTAAGACTTATTTTGCTGTAATTTCAGATATAAAAGCGGTATTTAGGTATTTGTTTACTGTAATGATTAATGTTCTATTGAATTTTAAATCATTTATATTTTATATAGGTTAGGCATTCCCTGCGTCAAAACAGGTGATGAACAAAGTGTTTGTTTAGTTGGTGAATATCTTTTAATTTTCAAATTTAGAATGTCTTACAAAACAAATGAAATTAAATTCTGTCAACATTCTAAAAAAAAAACAATTGAGACATTAATTAGTGTAATATATATCATTTTTTAATAAATTAACAATTAAATTGCAAGGAGTGTTTTTAATTAATGGTAATTCACTTCATAACTATAAAAAAATGTTTACATTGCAAACTTTGTTGTAAATAATGGAAAAATAACTGAAAAATACAGTATGGTTCAAATCTAGATGAAGACATTCTTTTGTTTGTTTGTTTTTATTGTTCTCATGTGTGTAATAATAGTAGGTAGTAAAACAAAAGATGACAACATGAAATATTTTGACGCAAGGAATAATAGTAAACTGTGAGTTGCTCACTTTACACAGTGTAGCACAGCACACCACAAAACAACAATAACACTGTAGTAGAGTCTAATAGCAGAGGAGAGGGAGGGTATTCAGCAAGCACAGTTGTCTCCATCTCGTCCACGATTATTATCATTTGCACTCAACTTTATTTGATCAGGGAACTCATTGTATAAGTCTACTTCTGTATCCTGTGCCAAGGCGTTACGGGCAACGGCCTGGAAAGCCGATTCCACATTAAGAGCTTCTTTAGCGCTCGTTTCAAAGTAAGGAATACCGTTTTTGCTTTGACACCATTGCTGCGCTCGCTTTGTAGACACATTTCTATTCTCCAAGTCGACTTTGTTGCCTATTATCACAAATGGGAAGCTTTCCGGGTCTCTAGGTGAAGCCTGTATCAAGAATTCGTCTCTCCAGCTCTCCAATGATTTGAATGACGTAGGGGCGGATACGTCGAATACCAAAACACAACAATCCGCACCTCTGTAGAAGGCCATGCCTAGAGACTGGAATCTTTCTTGCCCCGCCGTGTCCCAGATCTGCATGGTCACCATACGGTCATCCACCATGACCTCCTTTGTGAGGAAATCAGCTCCGATCGTTGCTTTATACTGATTACTGAACTTCTTGTTAACAAATTGGTTCATAAGCGATGTTTTGCCAACGCCACTGTCTCCCAGTATGATCACTTTCAACAGAACCTTTTTACGCGAAGACATTTTGGTTATTTTATTAACTTTCAACAACACTTAATGATGATTACAAAAGAATTGATAATTCCTCTTTGTTTGTCGCACTACGATGACATAAAACGAAACGAAATTGATAAATGCGTCACCTGTTCTAAACAATGTTGCCAGACTTGAGAATACTGATGAACTTTGGATCTTGCTGTATATTTTACATAAAACTATAGTCAACTTAAATTGAACTCACAATCATGCGACCATGTGAAATCAATACAATATTATTGTTAAAAATAAATAAGACAAAGGGTATACACAGACACCCAATTCAATGAACCGAATCAAAATAAAATAGACAAAACGATATTCGTGATCTAACGAAACTCAGGCTTTAATAATAATAATAATGTTGCCAAGTTTAAATTTATTGGCCAGTTCTGGGCTTAATTGTTAAGAACGGAAGTAGTGATCTTTATATAATGTGTACTGACAGAGGCGCTTATAGTTAAAATAAAACTAACATTGTATTATTTTACTTCTTGGAATATCATGACGTTTTAAATTCGAGTAAATTATTTTAAAAAACATGACTTATTTTACATTTTTACTATAGACTAACATTATACACAAGAAAAATTATTCTCGCATCGCATTTATACTACTCTTATTAAGACTAGGTACATCGTATCCGATAGACAAGTACAACAACTGACACAAATTAAATAAAGAAACTCTACGTATACTGAACCAATATCAATATTCAAAAATTTAATTATCATTATTATTGTTACCTATATATTTTTTTGTAATACTTATTTCATAATAAAATTATATTTCAAAATAATATATTCTATTCTCTTTTATATAATGGGCTAGAGAGGATATTGCATAGCCCATCTTCAAGTTTGCATAACCCAATAAGTAAATAAAGCAAAAATATTGGCTGGTTGCGATGATTATATAGTTATATATTAATATAATATTACGAAAATGTGATAACTTCCGAGTATTTGGGGGATTGTGAAATTTATTACAATAATCAAAATATACAATTTGTTTCTGTTGTCAAAATGAATTAAGTCCAGTGATGGTGGAATTTCAACCTAAAATTTCTCGATCGACTACCTAGAAAATTAAGGATTTTTTTTTATTTTTGCTGCAACATTCAGAAAATGCTTATCGTGCGCATGCGTACATTATTTACATGAATGATGAAGTATTGCAAGTATCACAATTTTGCGTTAATTGTAAGTAAAAAATGAGTTATTAGTTAATGTGATTGGGAGGATCAACATTTATTAATAAAATATATTAATTCTATTCTAGAAAAATAATTATCTTAATTTTACAATACGTCACTTAATATCTTTTTATGTATATTTATTGCAGTTTCTTTCATTTCTTTAAACATTTATTTAGCAATAATGAGCTTTATTGTTGGCAATATCGTCATGGATACGCCAGCTGCTCGTGAAGTTGTGAGCAATCACGAAAAAATACATTTTCCGAATATTTGTGTGAGTGGTGGTGATATCGGATAGGTTAAGGGCGTATGTTAAAGTAATTTGTCATATTATAAATAATGTTATAGACGTTTAGTGATAACTAAAGCGGCTGCTCGTAGCCGCACGTTATTATCATAATCATATTCCACAAAATACGGCCAGGTATGTGAAAACAAATACATAATTGTACAAAATTTATTCATAGTCTAGTTCCCTAGTTTATACACACGAATGGGTTTTGACAAGCCGTTATCTGACACAATTCGTCAATAATATCGTACAAATAAAAGAATACAATTAGTTTACTATTGATAATCGTACAGAGCGCAATGTTTGAAAGCGCTTTAGCGGTTTTTATTATTTTTTTTAATCATACTTCGATAATGCAAACGGTCGCGGTTGAAAGTTGTCAATTAGCGTGCATAATTAACTATTAATGGAAATAGTACTTACAGCTCTCTTTTTAATGGTATATAATTGAATTTGTTATCAACTTTATTTGGTTTGCCACTTTTTAAATATGCAATGTAGCAAAATGCTCAAAAATATTAAGGTTGCTCACAAAACATTTTTTTACAACCTCTGTTTATATGATTGTTTTGGTCTATATAAACTTTTTTTTTCAATTCTAGCATTATTTTATCTATCCATACTATCGAAACATCTCTTAAAAGTGGGGTAGCCAGTGAATTAATGTAATAAATATAGATTGTTGCATGTAAAAAAAAAATTAGACTCAATAGTGCTTATTTTTGGAAAGAAATTACAATGTTTGTGATGCTTCATTGCTGAATATATAATGAATGTATATTAATCCTCCTATTTCGTGCAGTGTAAGGGGGAAAATAGACCCTTAATTTAATTTCTTTATAGGTATAAAAATATAAATCGCAACAATATTTAGTTATTCATTTATAGCTATAATGAACAAATATCGGCATGACAGCTAGAAAGCCTTTTCGCCGAATATGCGAACAAAACTTTTGAAAGTTATGAAATCAAAGTGTGTTTTTTTCGTCTCTCTTTCTACCCTGCAAATAATAAACAAAGATTGTTATACCTACCTCATATCCACAATTATAACATTTTATAAAAAAAAAATACACCTCATTTATTTATGAGTTTTCAATTGTTTTTGTTTTGTTACAAATTCAAAAGTTTTGAAGGAAAATTTTAGTTCTTTGATTTGCATTCCTTTCTGAATTCAAAATTTGAAATGAGTTGTTTTATTCTATTCTAAATATAATTTTATTTAAATGGGATATTCTCTTCTATTTGCAGAATGGAAGAAAACTTGAGCAGAAGCGGGAGTCGTTCCAGCTCCGTCTGTGATCTGGACAAGGACTTTGGAGACATGGAAATCATGAAAAAGTCTCGTAAGAGTGTCATTTTACGGACTCCTCCGGCCAGGAAGGCCAAAAGAGTGCGCTTCTTCAGAAACGGAGACAAGTTTTATTCTGGTGTTGTGATACCCGTGTTGGCGGAACGTTATAGGTATCTACAGTGATTTAATTATAATGTGATTGTGATTTCAGTCATGGCTGTGAAAAATAACAGTGTTGTGCTATGTATTTTTAATTTTTTGTGATATCTGAATTGTGGCATACTGAATTCGTCTCATATACCTCGATTACATACACACAATCTCTCAGACTTATACCACACACACTTCTCAACAATCTCATTTCTATCATATTTTGAACCACTCTAGATTAATCATTCCAATTGATCACACTCACCGATAGTCAACCTATTTGAATAGGTATTATTAACTAGGTAGGTATGTTGTATATGATACACATACATATGTGAACTTCCTTAAGGAGTGCACGACACAGAATCTCGACGCTTATGAATCGACTCAAGGCTTGGTTACGAGTACTCTAACCTAGGTAACATTCCCAATTCCTCTGTGTCATACTTATCACATGACTTGAAATTTTTGAAAGTTGTATGTATAGTTCAATTAAGGAAGTATGTTTAATGTGTACAGCATATTATACAACATACCTACCTAGTTAATAATACCTATTCAAATAGGTTGACTATCAGTGAGTGTGATCAATTGGAATGATTAATCTAGAGTGGTTCAAAATATGATTGACATCTACACTTCTAGTAAGTAAAATCCATTTCCCGACATCCAATTGTGTCAAAAAATTCATAACATAAATCTCATTTCTGTTGCATTTATGCCGCCTTCATCCTTCTTTATCCATGTCCACGTCTCACTTACATACATTATTGTTGGCAGTAAGATAGCAGAGATTCCTCACACCCCTCCTATCAGCCAAGTAGCGCGGGCGTCCGAGAACTACATGGCTTGAACATGTAGATCAAATTCTCAAGGACGGCCGTGTTTTGAGTAAAAGAAACCGGCGTGCGTGCATGAGAAATTGTATGACTGTGGAGGAAGCGAAAGAAGTATGTAAGGACAGATCTAATTGGCGTTTCGTTCTCTCTGCCTACCCCACTTGGGATACGGCTTGAGGGAATAGATAGATAGAAGATAGCAGAGTGCGCCAACCAATGAGTTTATATAATTTGTAATAGGTATTTAATACAGCTGTTTGAAGTGTTAATCAGTTGTACGGACATATCAACTGTCTAGTTCAATAACTCAACAAGTCCAAATTTTTTATTTAATTGCTAATACACAAAATCAACACCACTCTTTAGAAATACACAATTTCCTATACATATTTAATATTTAGTTTTGGAAAAAAAATTACCGTACCTCTTTTAATTCCACAAATATTTATTTTGAATTATTTAACTATTGAACGGAACAAAGATAACGTATGTCTTTAACAATGCAATATTTATATAGTATATTTCACTTTCTGTTGTGTTTTTAAAGCACAATATACTGTACTATACCCTCGCGCCGTGTCCCAGGTGGGGGTAGGCAGAGAGAATGGAACGCCGTATAGATCTATCCTTACATACTTCTTTCGTTTCCGCTACATTCATCCAGTTTCTCATACATGCATGCCAATTTCTCTTACTCAATATGCGGCCATCCATCATTGTTGGACGTCCGCACTTCTTCACACCCCTTCTTTCAGATAAATAGATTCTCTTCGTCATCCTTTCATTGTGCATTCGCTCAACATGTCCAAACCATCTTAGAAACTTGTTTACACGCATTTTATCAACAACACTCCACTTGCATCCGCTCATTCTCCTGATATCCTCATCTCGCAACGTTTTACCAACCATTCTTCCCAGTGAGCGCATCTCCACAGCATTTATTCCACTTTCGTCCTTCTTCAACCACGTCCAAGTTTCGCTTGCATACATACTATACTATAATATAAATAGCGACAATAAATGAATGATGCAGTCTGAAAGCGCAAACACCGTGCATAGTCTGAGCTACCCCACGTGGAAGACACTGTATAGACTTAAGGGTTGGGATGACTAGGTGCAAAAGTAACCAGCAGAGGTGGGGCTTTTTGGATAAGGAGGACACTAGCTGCGACTGCAGAGAGGTGCAGAGTGATTCTCACTTATTGCAATGCCCGCTGATGCGGAATCCATGTAATGAGCGTGACCTAATGATGGCAAATGACAAAGCGATATAACTTCTGAACGTCTACTCAGGTGGGCGGAGGATCCGCAAATAAGCGAACCTTTCCTAGCCCAAGAACACCTTACTGCAGGAGGCGATCTAGAAATAGGACATGGAAAACCCTGAATCGTCTAAGATCTAGTGTAGAAAACTGCCGTGACAATAAAGAACGATGGGGCTTACTACAAGACGAATCCGGAGCGTGTGACTGTGGTGCAGCACAGACCATGCCACACTTGTTGGAGTGTCCATTGTGCCCTGTCACATGCACTATGGAGGATATTTTTGACGTATCTCCACGTGTTGAGCGTTTTGCACAGTAACTACTGGAGATCAGTTTGATTGGTTTTTTCTGGGTTTCGACACGATAAATAAATAAAGCGATATACGTCACTGCATACTGGAGTGGCAAGATCTAAAAGTCCGAACTCGAAAAGTAAGTAATGTAATAAGCATAATATAAATTTAGCAAAATTATAAAAGTGGTGATTTCTCGAATATAAGACATTTCTACTTGTTGTGTTATGGAACTGTACTGTTGATATTATGTGCCGTGACGATATGAATATTATGTATGTATCTATCGTATATATTCTAATCCAAACAAGAAGTATTGTCACGAAACTGCATCCCATACACGTACTACACAGTGGCGGGACCAGAGTTTTTATATTAGTCATGCTTACATAATGAATAATAGGTAGGCACTAGAGAATTCGATCCTGGCCATTTTTTCTGATCCCGGGATTTCAGGATTATCTACAGTTAATCCCAGTTACAGTATTACAGTTAAGGAATCATATTGGTAATGAAAAGTGGTAAAAAAATCAGTACATCATGTCAAAATCGGTATTTTATTTATCTTTTGGCAATGTATTTAAGTTTGAAATTATTTTTCTTTTATTTTTCTGTACAATAAATCACAAACGGCTAAGTGTATACCGTGTGCAAAACAAACTAGGTGCTCTGCATTAACAAGTTTTCCAACCTTCAGCATAACATTTGTGTGTGTGAGAAAGCGCGGACGTCCAAGAACCACGTGGCTTGATCACGTGGACCAAATTCTTAAGGACGGACGTGTGTTGAGTAAGAGAAATCGGCTTGCATGTATGAGAAACTGGATGAATGTAGAGGAAGCGAAAGAAGTATGTAACGATAGATCTATACAACATACCATCCTCTCTGCCTACCCCTCCTGGGACTTGGCATGAGGGTATAGTATAGTATAACATAACATTTGGACCATCAGTGACTATTGCCACAATATCGGTATCTAGTGAGATATCGAACTCAGAAAGGTGCTCTTTTAAGATACAAACACAAGTTTCGGCTGTCAGTGATTCATTAATGTGAATGAGTCCCAAATTCCTGACTTATTTAAAAATTGTGTTAATCCTGAGATTTGTTAAATTCAATCCCGAATATTTCCGGACTAAAATACGACTGGGATCGAATCCACTAGTCATCCTTACCTCGTCATAAATACAATCCTTTACAGCAGTGCTCCGCAACCTTTTCTCATCTACGGCACACCAAAATTCTTCCTAGAATTCAAATTAAAATTAAATTGCAACCATAATGTGTACAAAGAACACAAGCAGGTGCTGGGGGACCATTGAAAAATTATTAAGTTATAATAATTATTATTATAAGAGATGCAACGAATATTCGGCAACTATTCGGTATTCTGCCTATTCGGCAACATGTTTACTATTCGGCCGAATACCGAATATTTAGTCTATTATTCGGTATTCTGCCGAATAGTTTAAATGTAAAACTGGAAGGAACTAGTAGATTGTTGCTATTTCATTGTCAGCTGCAGATGCATAATTATTAATCCTCAAATATCTAATTAATTAATTTAATTTGTTATGGAGTGAAACAACATAATATTATTATTGTTATTATTAATGTTGGAACACAAAAATTTCGAAAAAATGTACCGCGCTGCAAGTCTAGTACATAATATGTCTATGATGTACCTACATGAAGATGCGCAGTTGGGAGTACCGCACGCTCTCACCATTGTTTTGCCGAATATTCGGTTATTTGGCACATGATCTTACATAATATTCGGCATTCGGCAAATATACTATTCGTTGCATCTCTACTATAGATTATTGATCGCAAGAGAGACATCTTTTCACGTATCAGATATCAGGACCGATTGATAAGGACCTTTCTTAAAAAAAGTTATCTTTCACCTCTACAATTTTCGGTTTTGCGAGTAATTTTTTTGTTATAAGAATTGTGAACAACGAACATTTATTAAAATAGTACGACCGATAGAAAAATTCTAGTTCCACCACTGATCTATATGTACATAAATATTAAACAAATGAACAAGTGCATAGTAACAAAAAAATTATTTAGCGTCTGTCCGTCAGCCCGTTCTGATAATTTTTATGTTCATTACTGTAATTTAAAATCTAATGTAAAATATTCTGTTACATTTAAAGATGGTGCTAATCAAAATTTTGATTTTGAACCACTCTAGATTAATCATTCCAATTGATCACACATTCCCAATTCCTCTGTGCCATGCTTATCACATGATTAACGAGCGATTATCTAAAACAAAGTGAGAAATTACTTAATTTGCCATTCAAAATAGTGATGTAACGAATATTCGTATTAGCAAAAAAGTATGTGAATGTTTTGCGGATATTATTTTGGTAATAAAGTATCGGATATTTGGTAAAAGTACCGGATACTTACCCTGTACATTGTAGAAAAAGGTACTGCAAGAAAATATTCTTTAAGAATACCGAGGAGTTTTGATATATTTAAAAAATTTTTTTAAAAAAAAAAAAGATATATCTGGGTTTGTTATAAACCCAAATACAACCTTATACACCTTTCACACTAAGCCAAAAGCTTGTGCCATGAAAGGGGAGTTTTGCCGGCACCTGGGATCGAACCACGGACCCCTTGTTCTGGAGGCCAAGACTCTACCTCCAGGCTACCGACGAACTCATTTTCAAATTCCTATACCATTTTGAAAATTGGTGACGGGGGGGGGGGGGTAGAAATTTTAATGTAACTTTCTACAGGACCCTGAAAAATTTCTTTTTTAAACCTCATTATATGAGAGATACTATACTATACCCTCACGCCGTGTCCCAAGTGGGGTAGGCAGAGAGAACGGAACGCCAAACAGATCTATCTTTACACACTTCCTTCGCTTCCTCCACATTCATACAGTTCCTCATACACGCACGTCGGTTCCTCTTACTCAACACGCGGCCGTCCTTGAGAATTTGATCAAGCCACGTGGTTCTCGGACGCCCGCGTTTCCTCATTTTTTTTTTATGAGAGATTGATTCAGTTAAATTTGATGTGTAATTTTTTTTGTGTGTTTCTTTTCAGATCCTTCGACAGTCTAACAGCCGACCTGACTCGGGTGCTGGTGGACAATGTCACACTCCCCAGTGGTGTCAGAACTATATATTCTCTGGACGGGAAAAAGGTCAGTCCGCATTCTTTTAAACTAATCATGTTTTATAATTATTAGTAATTTATGTACGTGTCTTAATATTCCACTATAGTACATATAACAATGTGTCAAATATGACGAAACTGCTGGTGCACGTCACAATTCTCATGTTGACTCTTATTTTCGTAAGAAAAACTTGGACATGTTTGAAGAATTGAAGGAGACTGTCCCCCGGATATCACAGATATCTGAAATTCTACACTTAACAAATCTTGTCCACACCGAAGGTGCCATAGTGGGCAGCCTGAATGTTTGGTAAAAATGTTTAGAATATATAGCCGGTAGCTTAATTGGACAAAGCACATCTTGCTACAAGATGGGTTGCGGGTTCAAGTCCCGTCCGGGACACTACCCAATGAGGTGATGTTGTCTTTTCTAAGCCTCATATGGTAGCTTCGTGTGTTAAATTTACATATATATATCGTGATCGATTTCAGCAAACCATCAAGTAATTGAAGTGCATTTTGGGATACTCGTTTAAAAACATTCAAAATGATATTTAATGTCTTGACGTTCTGTTGTGTCCGCTCACTTTATTCTATGATTTTTGTCATAGACGTTTCCACATTTTTCTTTATGATTACCAGTGTAGATATTATGTTACATCTATGTGAAACATACTATGCGTCATTGTACCGTACTTTACATGTCATTATTTTGACATATTATCGTGGTTGAGTGACAGGTTGCAGTGGCGTGTCTTCCGTACAAGCCGAGCTTTTATTTATTTTATTGCTGGGGTACAGCATGCACCCCGACCTATGAGATGTATTGTACTCCCCCTACTCAGCTTTCCTGAGGCCTGAGTCAATAACACATTTTCACGTTACATTTTCGTTCCATTAGCGTTCAAATGCAGACAATGTTGCGCCAAAGTGTTAATTTTCGTAACTATTGTGTATCATAGCAACGAAATTGACACTTGCTTGCAACTTCGTCTATACTCGAACGTTAATGGAACGAAAACGTAACGTGAAAATGTGTTATTGACTCAGGCCTCTGGTGTAGCCAGTCAAAGCGAACCTTCAAGTCCCAGATATCTTAATATGAAGTCTAGGATCTTGAGGGGATCTGAGGTGTGGAGAGATTCCACTTCTAGCAAGTACCTGTATAGAGCTTTGATTTTTTACGAATACCATGGTATTGCATTCCGCAGAGAGGTGTGGTGGAGTTTCGGCCTCTTTTTCACAAAATTATTATTATTATTATTCTCTTTAAAGCTACTTTGCACATCATTACAGCTTTTAGCCAATGCGATGTGCAAAAGGATACTATAGTTACACAATATTTGCAATATTCAAAAACAACAAAACAAAAAAACATAAAGCAAATAAAATACATACATATATACATACATACACATACACACATACATACATACATACACACATACACACACATACACATACATACATACATACACACACATGCATACACATAAAAAATCAAATAACAATCACACAAAAGATCACCATAGAATGTTCGTTGACTCAATGAAGGCAACAAATTCCCTGTAAGATACGTAAAACATGTCACAGTTTTGAGCCAACAAATTAAAAAAGACCATTGCCTTGTTGGTCGGAGAATTCATCGCCAAATTTGTTCTTCCATGGGTAGGATAGAACAACAAATGCCCCCGCGATCTACTGTAGGAGTGCGGTACATAAAATGACAACTCTGTCAATACCATCGGATTATGAATTATTCCATTCAATAATTTAAAGTAATGTTTCAATAGGAAAAAATTTCTTCTCCTCTCAAGTGTATCATAACCCAAACATCCAGCGACAAACAATGAAGGATACAGAAATGGGTAATATCCATACGTTCGACAATACAGATGTCTTAGAAATTTCTTTTGAACCTTTTCAAGCATTAAAGTATATCTGCTTTCATTCGGATCCCACACAACTGAGTTTGACTCGAGAATACTCCTGACCATGGAATCGTACAACGTTCGTAAAGTTGATTCATTTTTAAAGTACTTTGAATTCCGCAACACAAATCCTAAAGTTCTAAATGCCTTCTCAGTAATATTGTTAACATGTACAGAAAAATTTAAATCTGTAGTATATGTTACCCCAAGGTCTTTTGTCTCCTGTATTCTGAGTAGTATATTATCAGCCATATGATAATCAAACATAACTTTGTTATGATTTCTCGTGTAGGACATTGCATTGCATTTTTTAATACTAAAACCTAGTTTATTTGTATTTGACCACTGCATTATCGAATCAACATCCTTCTGCAGCAAATGTGCATCCTCAACATCAGCAACGCATCTGAATACTTTTAGGTCATCGGCAAACATTAAATATTTAGAATGATTAACATACTGGCCAAAAATCTACGAATACCGTCTTCTTCAATTGCCAGTTTGTATAAATGTTCCCTGAGTCTGCAGTGACCCGATGAAGCCGAGTTTTACCTGAGATTTTCAAGCTTAGAAAAAAATTAAACATGTAAAATTACACTCAGTTAACAATCCGATCATTTTAAATTTTGTGTACATTGTTGAATTCGAAGCGTCTTATAATTATTCGGTTACGTCCCTTAAATCATCAAACAATCTTGGCTCCATTCAACTTAACTGTTCTACATCATTTGTTTCACAACACTCTTTGCATTATATGTGACTTATTTTTTTGTCTAGCTCGCCGCTTTTAACATACAGTATTTGACAGCGCTTTTTTACCATCTGTTACTCAACACTCTTTGCATTATATGTGACTTATTTTTTTGCATTATATGTGACTTACTTTACCATCTGTTTCACAACACTCTTTGCATTATATGTGACTTATTTTTTTGTCTAGCTCGCCGCTTTTAACATACAGTATTTGACAGCGCTTTTTTACCATCTGTTACTCAAAATATATGTGGTAGTACACAGTGGTACAGAAAAATAATAAAGCCATCAGAATGGTTATACCAAAGATAAAAGTGAAATTTTGTGTTTTTTTTATCTAATATATAAAATTCTCGTGTCACAGTGTTTGTTATCATACTCCTCCGAAACGGCTGGACCGATTTTGAAGAAATTTTGTGTGCTTATCGAGTAGGTCTGAGAATCGTCCAACATCTATTTTTCATACCCCTAAAAGTTAAGGGTGGTCCACCCTGAATTTTTTATTAAATTTTTTGGACAATTTTTTTTATCTCTTTATGGTGAGGCATTATTTATTTATTTATTTATTGAAGCAATAAACGGCTTTCGCCTTTAACAGTTTCATAATAGTACACAGCAATCAATTAAAAAATACATACAGCCCTAAATTTTCACTCTTCTGTCACGACCCCGATTTTTTAATAGCGATATTAGTAATCTAGAAATAATTTATAATGTGGCAAAACAACATTTGCCGGGTCAGCTAGTTATAATGTGACTTTTAAGTTGAAATGGAAATACTATAGTAGGTAGTAGTAGTAATAACTTATTTTTAACTATCAAGTCTGAACAGTGGGTCTGCCCAGTGTAAAAACTCTTGACACGCCACTGGTGTGTTGTGTTTACGTTGCGTTGTCAGTTTCGAGATCATTGCCGTAGATAAGACCTCTGCGCTCGCTCGTGTTATGTTATGAAAGTCGTGATTGTGTTCAAAGTAAATAATAAACTGACAATAATTTTATATGTAAACAACAGCTGATAAGGCTGTATTCAGTCTTCTTTTACAATAATAAAACTTAGACTGACTCAAAGTGTGACGTCTTTCAAGCGAGCCGTTAAAGAGAAATTTATCTCCACAATCTCTGAAACCTAAAATCTGTCACTCCTGTCCTCCCCCCGCCGTTCCTTTTTTTGTATTTTTTTCCAGACATTAAAAATTACATACAGCCCTAAATTTTCACCCTTCTACCATCAACCCCTATTTTTTAATAGCAATATTAGTATATGGCAAATGTGTATGGCAAAACAACGTTTGCGGTCAGCTAGTAGTACAAAATAAATAGGCACGAATTAAATTATTACAAGATAAAATGGAATAAAATATTAGTTATTTATAAAAACAAAGAAGAAAGTTAATTAAAGAAATTTTTCAATGGACATAACGTCGTTGGTTCAATGAAACCTCTCATGTGCTCCAAACCAAATTTTACAGGGGACGCACAAAAACTGTTTTAAAGTCCACAGATCAACAAATGTAATCAAAATTATTATCAAATTCATGTAAAATTTTAGATGTTTTACATGAAATTAATAATAAATTTGATAACATTTGTTGATCTGTGGACTTTAAAACAGATTTTTTGCGTCCCCTGTAAAATTTGGTTTGGAGCACATAAGAGGTTTCATTGAACCAACGACGATATGTAATACATTGATGATATTAATGTATATAATGAGTTTGGATTTTCTTCTCCATTCCTCCATATTCTCAGCCAGTCTCTTCAGTTTTACGTATGAGCGACAGTTCATGTCCCTCTACAGTTGGTCTATATAGGCGTCTCTTGGTCGGCCTCTGCCATTTGTGCCTTCGGTCCTACCCTCTACGATTGCGATTAGCAGTCCTGGGTGCCTGATGTTGTGGCCAATCCAGTTAGCTCGTTGTTGGCTGATTCTATTAAGGAGTTGCCTTTTTCGCCTACCCTGGTTATTAATACAATGTGTTAAATATTATTATATTATGTAAATTGAGATGATTTTCTCTGATTTTACGAAATAATTATCGCATTAACGTGATTTGTTGTATCGCCATGGTTATTGTTATTAAAATGCTTTATCTATGATTGGAATAGCAACATGCACCACCATGCAAGTATCAATACAATTACTTTGTTGTGAATATCAGATAGAATCAACAGAGCGTGAAAATTGTTACGAATATAGAAATGTTTTTATTTGATTGAAACTGTACTGTGCTATTCCTTCACGCTGTGTGTAAGTGGGTTAGGCAGAGAGGATATGATCTATCCTTACATACTTTTATCGTTTCTTCCACATTTATATAATTTTTCATACATGCACGTCTATTTCTCTTACTCAACACTTGTCCAAATTATGAATGTAAATTTTTTACATGTAAAAAGCTAGCCCCCTGCATTGTTAATGAATAAATAAATAAATAAAATAGTGATGATGTGCAAAAAGAATAAAACAAACGAAAAAGTAAATTATTTTAGTATGTAATTTTCATTCACACAATTCAGAATTTTTTATCATGACCAAACACTGCATTTTATTACCAAAATAATCTCCAAATATTTAGTTTCCGTGTTGCTGTATTTATTGTTACATCCATTTTGAAATTAATTCAATACAATGAAAAATGTTTGACTATTTAGTTAATCTTTTATAAATTTCCATACATTTTCTTAGCAATTTTTGTGAAATGGTCTCATTAAAATTGTAACATCTGTTGTAGTCTGGACCCCAACTACTTTTAAATCAACCAATGAATAGGTGATTATAATTTAATTTATTACATTCCCACTGGACAGCCTGTTGTGATGTCGCAATGTACCCACATCACACTCTAAAAATTGTTATCTTTATCGATCAAGGATCATAATAATTCCCTGGGATTGTAACTAAAGGCAATTTAGTATATTATTCTCACCTGCCGATACTATTTCTCTGGGATAATGCAGAATACACAATATATTTATGTTATTTTCAAAGAGGCATGTACTTATCAATAAATTATTGCAATTTATTGATTTCTACCCTCGACTTATTATTATTCAGCTAGGTCCATCACTCTATTATTAACATTATATTATGCTGTGGACCAGGTAACAGCCAGCAGATCTATTCAGATACTCGGAGATGAAGGACAGTCGTCCTTATCTCATATACATATATTAAAATGTAGTCCAATAATAATGTAAACTTGACAAAACTGTAACTAACAACAGTCAAATTGTACCTTTTTCTGACTAATTAAATGACGTTAAGACATGTCAATTGTTTTAATTAATTTAAAAACATCTGTGTGTGTGACAGGACATTAAAATCTACAACACATCTTTATCAATATATAAGATATTATTTAAAATGTTTTTGGCCTTAAACCTGCCCAGGAGATGATACCTCGTACAGAGTGTATTATTTTACTTCTGTCTTTCCTAATTTCAGAGTCTATTCAGGACATACATATATACGAACACACTCAAATATTTATGTGTGGATTTTTTAGTTCAATACAATAGTTAGGTTTCAAGAAACATAATATGCAGTGAAGAATTTGCCATGTTATCACAGATTTACCTAGCGTTTACAACAATAATATGTAATTATATAAATATATGTAGGTATGTAGTTAGGTTGTTATGTTGGAATGTAGGTATTGGTGTGAGTCATCACAACTCTTTGTAGTACCATTGCTATCACTAATAAACCTCCTAGTGTATTATTATTATTATATGACTCACTCACCTCAGATCTCAGTACTGCAGTGTGAGTGTATACACAGTATGTAGGTGTGTTCAATACAATCTTAACAGAGCAACCTTCACTTGTCAAACGCAATGTTTTATTTTTTACTGTTGGGCAGATTTATCCGTCATTTTTGTCAAGTAGGTCCCGGATGGATTTGATTCCCGGCAGGGGTAAAACGAAAAAAAAAATAGGGTAAAACAAAGAATAACCTTTTTAAAATTGATCTGGGTCTAGGAAAAGAAGAATTTAGATAATCATTAAAAGGAGCCTTCAAAATTAAATTAAATGTTCTATGACAATACCAAGAAGGAGGGGGGGGGATGAGGATAGAAAGTTGCAGGGACCAATTTCAGAAGAATTATTTATTGTAATTAGAATAAGGAATTTTCACTTTTTTTATAAAAAAAAACAATATATGTACTTTATTGTACAAAATATTTGGATAAAAATGATAAAATTACAACAAGGTATAAACCAATAATTTTGCATAATAGGCGAGTTTATCACAGGGATGCAATATCTTCCAACTAAACAAAATAACTGGACATCATCAACTTGCGTAGAAGGAACCGCAGCTTGTATAAAAATTATAATATTAATATCCAATGCTTTGTCGACCCGTTAATGTTGAATAATTTAGATTCTACTGCAGTGGTCCCTAACATTTTTATTGCCGCAGACAGGTCGATGTTTCATAATTTCATTGTGGTCCGCTGAGGGAGAGACAATAAAAAAATGAAAGTGATTTCTCTTGTACTCTAAATTTCTTCCACGTCGCCAGATATTCGAAAAACTATAAAAAATTGAAATGTTGCGTCGTCTCCACAGTTCTTTTGTTACGGAACGTTTCACAAATTTGCTTCATTTGAGGACACAACAAAAACGAACCGACATTCGTGTTCAGCCGCGGACCGTAGGTTGAGGACCACTGCTCTACCTTATCTATTGTACTCGTACATACCGTGAGTGAGAGACAAGTCATTACTCGGAAACAAATGACCATCTAATGTGCCTTAGTCAGGTTGGCAAAAAAATAACATTAAAAAAACGTTACGGCTACGGTTGAGTAAGTCAGTTGATGGGTTGTAAAAAAACTCAACGACACGTGGTCGAGGAATCATTTTACCGAGAATTTAAATTAAATTTACTTTTATTACTCATTATTTCTTGTGGGGTAAGCAGAAAGGATCTAAGGATACTTGTTATTGTTCTTGTATAGGTACTTATTTTTTCCTATTACATTTAACATAACACATAGGTATATGGTCAATTTACACGAATTGAGTTAGTCCCAAACTTTTGTTTTATTTATTTCACTATAAATAGTGCTTTTATATATTATAGATACCTAATTGTTAAAAAGAAAAAAATGTATTTGTGAAATGCTTTCAATAAAAATAAATAAACAAATAAAATAAATGAATCGGTCATTTGAGAATCAACATAAGTCAGGTTTTTAGCTGATATGATTTTTTTTTGATTTGGGTCCTTTTTCTTGAAACGCATGTTATTTCATTAAAAAACCACATAATTTTTACTTATTTGATACAAATTGAGCTGACTAGCTTGGCCAGTCAATAGAAAAAGACCACGAGTCAGTGACTTAGGTACCTATGTTGTTACTACACTAAATGCATTTCATGTTGATTCAAAGCTGACACTTAACGCCAACCACTAACGTAGGTGAAAATGATGAAAATTCATGATTTTTGGTTGTTTAATAAATAATCTGGGTTGAAAATGTTGATTTTTACTCCCTGAAATAGTGTTCATTTGAGAAACAACATTAGTCAAATTTTGAATTAACAAATTAATATACAAATAAAATATTTTGACATAAAATAAAGGTTTATAATAATAAAATACACTGTAAGTAAAATTTTAATTTGAGTAAGATTTCAACATTTCATTCAAAATTTTATAACAAGCATTTTTTTGTGATTTCTGAAAAGTTTGTATTGACAGACTTATGTTGTTACTCACATGTCCGGCTCTAAAATATTGATAAACGCAATTAGGAGGTTTTGTGCATCCACCGTCGACATGTTGTGATATCTGTAGGCTTCAATAAAGGTACTCCACACACACACACACACACACACACACACACACACACACACATACTTGTAGAGGTTTTATCATATGGAGTTAATTTCACTTGTAGTATGCAGTGCAGTGGGTGGGTGACCTTTACTTTTACACTATGCACACACAAACAACAAATATAATTATTATCGAAAAGGGTGGGAGGCCCGTAATAACTAGAAAATAGATCATACGAACCAACGTATGCCAATATATGTCTCATTATGCTAAAATAATATTTATTTATAATACTTATTTACATAAATATAGAAATGATTTGTACAACAATCGCTTGCAAATATACAGAAAGGTGAACTAAAATATGTAATACATAAAATCACACTGAACTGAATATATTTTTATTTATTTATTTATTTCAAACGTAAAGTTACAGCTAATATTACGTAATAAACAAAACAATAATTGTACAAAATAAAAGCCAATTACAACTTAAGTTATATAATAAAAAATGTAAGTTAAAAAAGAAAGTATATATTAGTTAAGTAATTAAAATTTTTCGAATATTTCGTGATTAACACTGTGGAATTCCATATTTATTATTAATTTATTTTAAAAGAAACTTTGTATTTTCCCTAGAACAACTTTAACTAGAGTCAAAACGTTTTCGGAACTACTTGTTTCTTTTAATATTAATTAATTATAATTAAAATTATTATGATGAAAGATAATTAGATAAATGTATATTTAAAAAGGTATTTGTATAAGAATATGAAAATAAAGAAGGAAAGCTATGAAATAAATTCAATTGCATGTGAGCATTTTGAGGATTGAGAGGAAGGGAATAAATTTTGTTCAAAGATCTGAGTAACTTGAGTAAAAGTAAATTAATTTATAATGTTTTTTTTTTAAAAAAAAGATATATCTGGGTTTTGGTTATAAACCCAAATGCAACCTTATACACCTTTCACAGTAAGCTACTAAAAGCTTGTGTTGTGAATGGGGAGTTTGGGATAAAACCACGGACCCTCTGTTCACGAGGCCGAGACTCTACCTCCAGGCTACCGACAAACTCATGTTATATCAATATTTCCTGTCATTTATATGTGCTCTCAGTGTTCTCACGTTAGCCATATGTATTGTATTGTTAATCTATTTCATTATTATTATTATACTAAGTATATAACGTGTGCCTACATCTACATTATCTGTAACCACATATGGTAACTCAGAGGTACTACATTGCAGTACAAATAAAGTAAATGCTGACAATGGTAAAGTTTAATTGTAAAATATTGACATACGTATGTCGTACATACCCAGAAATGTGGTGAGTTGTTTGGTTATCATCGCACATACGTATAAGCGCTGCCTTCTGTACAAGCAAATATGCAACGCATGCCCTAAAGTAAATAAATAATCTGAACTATTATATTATACTATAGTACCTATTATAGGAATTTATTATGAATGAATGATATAAGTGCCTACCTAACTAATCAAATTATAATAATACAAAAAGCATACAGAAACCAAAAGTGAAAAAAGTTTTTTATCTAATATATAAAATTCTCGTGATCATACTCCTCCGAAATGGCTGATGAAAACCGATTTTGATGAAATTTTGTGTGCTTATCGGGTACGTCTGCGAATCGGCCAACATCTATTTTTCATACCCCTAAAAGTTAAGAGTAGTCCACCACAAATTTTTTATTTTTATTTTTTTATGGTGAGGCATTAAAAATACAAATACAGTCCTAAATTTTCACCCTTCTACCATGAACCCCTATTTTTTAATAGCGGTATTAGTATGAGGCTTAATGTATATGGCAAAACAGCGTTTGCCGGGTCAGCTAGTTAATATATAAATCATATACCCATAACTCTGAAATTGCTCTCCTGTAAAGTTGTCCTTTTGGGGTAGTAATTGGACGAAATAATAGCCAGTCTCTTAATATCTGAGATTTTTTCAGCTATTGCCTTAGACTTCTTTGAAGGAGACCCAAGTCTGGAGACTTCCTTTAGAATAGTACAATTCCACGATGCCTTCTTAAATAGGAGTCGTTTGACATTTGAGATGCATGCTCCGGGCACGGGAGGGGGTCTTCGATATTTAATGACAGCCTCCTTCTTTTACACAATGATTTATAAAGTTGGTATTTATAATACTTTGAGAGTTTTAGGTTAGTTCCGTACATTTGTGGTCAATTGTATGAGGAATATAATAATAACCTTGGAACTTATACCTAGTTACCAGTACTAGACTACGTTTAGTATGTGTAAATGAAATGATATTATTGCAGATACATAAGTATAGTTATCTAATGTATACATCACCGCTAGATAGTTAGATCAGCCAGTTAATAAAATGGCTAGGCAGTTGGTGAAATGCGTAACGAACTACGTAAAAATCTCCCTAGGTTTCGGCAGGCCAAGGAACTACTCGGAGGATATGACTCCAGAAGAACAGAAGCATGTATTTACCTAAGTAAACCAAATCTAAAAGCAATGACAGGCTTCCTGACGGGTCGCTGTATACTCGTGGAGCTCCTGTACAAACTAGGACTTGAAGATGGCAGCTGTAGATTCTGTGAGGAGGAAAACGAGACTCCTCGACATCTCTTGGTAGATTGCAACGTCGTGGGATTCGAAAGAATCAAAACTCTAGTCAGAAGTGGAATACTGGATAGAAGTGTAATCTCTCCACACCTTAGACCCCCTCAAAATTCTAGACTTCATAAGATATCTGGGACTAGAGGGCTTGCTTTTACTGGCGATACCAGAAATGCTAAGTAGCGGGAGTACGATAGATGTTATAGGGAGCAATGCACAATATACTCCATCTAATAAACAGTGAAATAATCATCTCAAGGGCGCATTTACACTATTATTTCATATTATAATTTATTCTTTACTATTTTGACAATACTCTTTACTATTTTTCCTACAACAATAATAACTTGAAGTTTACTGACCTATTTTGGATTTGCTCTGGTTTACATTTAAGTTTTGGGTGAATTTATGTATTGAAAAATCAAAGTAAATAAGTGAAAGTGTTAAATTTGAGTTGGTGCATCGGATTGTTGGATCAATTACATGTGTGTGGCCCTCACAGGGTGCATTTTATTACATATAAAACATCAATTGACATATGTGTGTATCGTCGCAATTCCTGTCAGCAGTGGGTAGATAAACAGCTGCTGTCTAAAAACTACATAGCTCAAATAATTGATGGGAAAATTGTTATTGTTATTTTTTATTTAAAGGAATAACATTTATGCTTGCATTATGAACAGAGATCTCAGAAGTAAGCCAAAATCATCCTCTCCCGCATTACCTCGAAATGAAATATCAGACAGGCAGGGTGGAGATGTCAACCTGGTACAATTGCTGAATGAATTCAAGACAAGTATTGTGAACAAAATTGCGGAGCAGGTTGAGGAGATTCGACAGGAGATGATTAAATCTAACAGTAATGTGATTGAATTGTTGGAATCTAAATTCATGGCTCTAAGTAACAAGGTCGAGTATCTAGAAACTGAGAATCTTGAGTTGAAGAAGCGAATTGCGACCTTGGAGACGGGTGATTCTAGTGGATTGATATATGAGATGGAGGATAGACTGAAACGAAGAAATAATATAATTGTGTGCAACCTTGAGGAAAATAAGAATAATGACAAGTATGAATCTATTTCTCATGATAAAAGAATGCTTCAGGGTGTATTATGCAAGTTTGATGACACACTGAATGAAAGTAATATTAAATGTGTACGTTTGGGAAGGAAAGTGCAAGATAAACCGAGGCCTTTGAAAGTTTTTCTGAACAACCAACAACAAGCTTTAAATATACTTAAACGAAAAAAAGAACTGCATAGTATTAATAAGGAAATTAGAATTTATGATGACCTAACACCTTCACAAATGTCTGAACTTAAGAAACTAAAAATTGAGCTTAATGAGAGAAGGAAGAAAGGGGAATCAGATATATATATAAAGTACATACAGGGAAGGCCTATTATTGAGACCCACAAGACCTCAAAAAACTAATCACCTATTATCAAAATACGCGCGGAATCAAAACAAAGCTGGATTTATTAAATGTAAATGTGTGTGGTATTGATTGTGATGTTATAGCACTGACGGAAACATGGTTGGATGCTGGGGTCTCTGATGCCGAACTTGGTTTTAACAATTTTAATATTTTTAGAGTAGACAGAAACTCGAGCAATAGTGGTAAAAGAAGAGGTGGGGGAGTCCTATTAGCGGTCAACAAGAAGTATACATCACGTTTAATTTAAACAATATATGATGATGTTGAGCAGGTGTTTGTTATTATAAAGATCAAGCATAAATCTAATATTATCATTGGTTGTACCTATATACCACCGTCATCATCACTAGATATTTACCAGCATCACTCTGAGGAGATTGAAAGGCTGACAACTGACTTCCCAAATGCTGGACTCTTAACCTTGGGAGATTACAATCTTCCGGAGATGTCTTGGTTGAGCGATGATCAAAATAATCCACGACCTAATCAATTATCACGAAGATCTAGTATTTTAATGGATATGTGCCATGTTGCCAACATGCGCCAAGTTAATACAATTACCAATATGAATAACACAATCTTAGATCTTGTATTGACACGAATGAATGGTGTATATGTCAGTGCATCTAGTGATGCTCTGCTTCCCGTGGACGGCCACCATCCACCTCTTGATATACGTGTACAATTAAACTGTGAATCTGCTCGGAATACTGAACCCATGGTGTACAAAAATTTTAACAAGGGAAATTATAGTGTAATAAATGATGCTCTTAACGGGATAGATTGGGGACAATTATTTAGTAATATGACAGATGTAAACACTATGACTGATGCTTTTTATGGTATACTTACTGATATAATAGAAACTTATATTCCTAATCAGAAAATATTCACATCGACATATCCTAGGTGGGTCACACGGGATTTAAGACTGTTGATAGAACGTAAAAAGATAGCTCATGCAATTTATAAATCCTCATTTGATTCTGATGACTATTTAGTTTTTAGTAATTTAAGGCGAGAATGTAAGAGACTTTCATCTCGATGTTATAATAACTACATTGATAATATTGAGGATTCATTGGGAAGTGGACGTAATCCAAAGGTATTTTGGAAGCATGTCTCATCGTTGAGTTCTGATACTGGGGATTCAATGGGGGTTAAACTGCCTGCGGAGATGACATATGGGAATAATTTTGCAAACAGTGACATAAATAAAGTAAATCTCTTGGCTAGTTTTTTTAAAACGGTTTATGCACAAGCAGTGGCACCGGCTAATCCTAGTAGAGCCATACAATCCTGTAAGCAGGGTGTCGACATGCCTAATATGTTGATTGACATTTCTGATGTTTCCCGAGTGTTGGTATCTCTTGATGTAAACAAGGGCCCTGGCCCGGATTCTTTACCTCCTGTTTTTTTGAAAAATTGCTACTCTGCATTGTCTGTCCCTTTGCAGATGATTTATAATAAGTCATTAACCACTGGAGTTTTCCCATCTTCCTGGAAACGAGGTTTTCTAACTCCCATATTTAAGTCAGGTGAGAAAGGTTCGGTGGAAAATTACAGACCAATATGCATCCAGTCTATAGTTGCCAAAGTTTTTGAAGTCCTTGTCCTGGAGACGGTCTCACCATGCATAAGCTCTTATATCACAGCCAAACAGCATGGGTTTGTCCAGGGAAGATCGACTCTAACAAATCTTCTTTTATACAACAATTACATATCATGCGCAATGGCGAAGGGAAGTCAGGTTGATTCCATTTACACGGATTTCTCCAAGGCTTTCGATACAGTTAATCATGCAGTTCTGATAGGTAAACTTGAATGTTTGGGCTTTGGAGAGATATTTGTGAGATGGATAGAGAGTTACTTATCGGAAAGAAAACTTGCAGTTAAGGTTGGAGGAACAGTATCACAGGAGTTTTTGGCGACTAGTGGAGTCCCGCAGGGCTCCCATCTGGGACCGATCCTTTTTGTTCTTTTCGTGAATGACATAGTTGATAGGTTGCATGGAGTAGAGGCTTTACTGTATGCTGACGACCTTAAAATATTTAGAGTAGTTCATAATATAGAAGATTGTGCTATATTGCAACACAATATTGATGTTCTATCAGGCTGGTGTGATGAAAACGGTCTATTACTAAATGAAAAAAAATGTAATGTTATGCGCTTTACTAGATCAAGGGAGAGACTGGTTTTTGATTACAAACTTGGAACGGTTGTTCTAAATGCTCTCTCAGAAGTAAGGGACCTCGGTATCATTTTCGATGATAGGCTGAATTTCATAAAGCACATACAGAGCATAAGGGATAATGCAAATAGACTACTAGGTTTCATATTTAGAATGTCAAAAAATTTCAAAAGAATTGAAACATTAAAAATAGTATATTGTGCTTATGTTAGGAGCCAACTAGAGTATGCGACCACTGTCTGGTCCCCAAATTACGCTTTGTACATCAATACTATTGAAGCAATTCAACATAGATTCTTACGACACGTGAACTACCGCCTGGGTATTCCCATTGATGGGCTGAACTATGATTTTTTGTTGATGGAGATGAGGCTCGTTAGCCTACATGATCGCAGATTGTTGTTCGATCTCCTTACACTGAAGAGAGTAGTGACTGGCTCTCTGAATTGCCCAGAGTTGCTTAGCTTAGTAAACTTGCGTGTCCCGAGTCGTAATACCAGAAGTCAGGCATTGTTCTATGCTGCGGGATCATCATCCAATTATATCTATTACTCATCGATGAATCGACTCCATGTAATAGGGAATAATTACAGTGAGATCGATATTTTCAACGATTCGGAGTACACTGTGAGGAGATGTGCTGTGAGCAGGTTTATGCGAGGGTACATGCTTTCCGTTGAGAATCCCCTGTAGTTACTACTGTCATGTTTTTGTATTCATTGTCACTTATGTGTTAATTGTGTTTGTTTCAAGTTTGTTTTTGTAAGTTATTGTACTTTAAAGGCTATTTAGCCGTATATTATGTTAATAAATAAATAAATAAATAAATAAATACAAATTTGATTAAATAAAATAAAAATAAATATCATTGTCACAAATTTTGATTAGATTTAATTTGTACGTTTCTATTTTTACATTTTAACTTTAGTACAGTAAACACTTATAAAAATATAATTAAATAAACTACACTATATTTTAGTCAGAATGCAAACATATAATTCTAAAATCAATTATGTTAAACTGTTATTTTGAATTTAAAAGAAGGAGAAGTTATGGATTCAGGCAGCTACAAGAGCGCCATCTACCCAAACTCTAAGAGATCTATAAAATGCTTAAATAAAATAAATAATTAACAGGACACTGAAAAAGTTACAGGTTAAATCTAAAAATAGGTTTTCCCTCTTGTATGCACAGATTTGTTTTTATATTTTTATTGTTTTCTTTCTGTTTCAGATTTCCAACCTCGACGAACTCGAAGATGGCAAATCCTACGTGTGTTCCGGTAAGGGAGAGACATTTAAAAAACTCGATTACAACTCCCTGTCGTCTTCCAGACTGGGGACCCCAGAGAATCCCAACGGACCCTCGGCAAACAGCCTGGGTTATGCGGGTGTCAAGAGTAATCAGAATAACAGACTGTCGAGGGTCTTCAACGGCACGGGGTCTCCGTATTCCGCGGGGAGCAACGGCACGAGTAACGGGAGAGTTACAGTCGGTGACCAGTCTGTGGTCAGGCCTAGGATAGTTACAATAATTAGGAATGGAATTAAACCAAGAAAGGTAACAAATAACTTGAAATAGCTTTTAAATAGAAGGAAAAAAGTGAATGAGCAGATGTGAGATGAATGAGTGTGTATATTTGGGAAGTCTGTTCGCGAGGGATGGAAGATAGTATAAAGACATCGAAAGATGAAAAGTGGCCGATGTTAGAATGAACTGTGCACTTCGATCCATTGTTAGTAATAGCAATGTGTCGAACATGGTAAAAATGCCGGTGCACAATACCATTCTGGTACCGATACTGCAAGTATGCAAACAAAACTTGGATGTGGTTGAAGAAGGACAAAAGTGGAATAAATAACGTGGAGATGTGATCTTTGAGAAGAATGGTTGGCAAAATTTGCAAACGTTGCGTGATAGAGTGAGAAATGAGGATATCAGGAGAATGTTATGAATAAGTAAGTCAAAATGAGTGTGAGTAAGTTGCCATGGTTTGGAAATGTGGAGCAGATGCACAATGAAAGGATGTCAAACGCGTTACGGTGTGTTTTCTTATTATCATAAATATCTTTGTTAACTGGTAATATATTAATAATTTTAATATTCAAAATATACTCAAAGCTTGTGATATGTATGGAGGGTACATATATGTATTTTTATATTACTTCTCTGATGGCGATGATTGATTTGGATCTGTAAACCCTGTTATATTTTCTTTTGTTTTGCAGGTTTTTAGGTTACTACTAAATAAGCGCAACAGTCCGAGCTTCGAGCACGTTCTGAGCGCTATTACAGAATGTATAAAGTTAGACACGGGCTGCGTACGGCGAGTCTTCACCCTTGCGGCGAGACCTGTGTTGCAATTAGAACATTTCTTTCAAGAGGAAGATGTATTTTTCGCTTATGGCAATGAGAGGTTTGTCATCGTATTCAATTCTCTTTTTTTTTTCAAACCTTTGTTGATTAAACAGCAATCTATGAGTCATGCTTTGTTAATCATCCTGATTGTCACAAGACATCTTTTGTGGTGCAGAGAGAGTGTTAAGTTTGGGATTAGCTTGATCTGTGTGTATTGTCTATGCATGTTATGTTATTTGTATAAAATTATGTTTGCAGTATTGCATAAAATTTATATTTATTTACTAATGAGAATTCTCCTAAACCAGAGCCCACTTTGTGAGATAACCAAAACTCAACTGCCTCCCATGGGGCATATTTTCTAAGAAGGCAGTGCCTCCCAGTTATCTCTTGGTTTCCTACCGCCCCCTTGGAGGACTTCAAGGCTCACTGCTTTTGAAACCACTGCCCTAAATGAAGGATATTGACATTTAATTGACTGGCTGGGAGAATGAGCAGATGCGAGAGGAGTATTGTGATTGTGTATTATTAAATTATCATCATCATCATCTCCGTTAGTCCCTCAATTCTGAGGATCGTGACCATCATGCTTTGTTCTGTAGACCATCCATCTCCATCTCAAGCGATCCTCCCCCATGTACTGGGCCACGGCCCAGTTATATATGTTGTGTTTTTTTTCACACTTCTCCAGTTGCTGCTGTGTAATTGACTTAGTATCGGAAATATATTTAGTCCTGTATTCTGAAACGAATAATAAATGTTTATTTATTTATTTTATTCTTCACTGTACATTGGTTACAAATCAATACAAAGTATCATAAAAATATCAGTTATACAATTCAATGTACAGAGGGCGAGTTTATCCCTAGAATGCAATGTCTTCTAACATTATATTATGTTGTTTGTAATAGTGTTTTTTTTTCAGGTATTCGCAAGAAGATTTTGAATTAGAATTTGAAGAGAGTAAAGCCGTACAGCAATATAAGAAGACGCCGATGTTACGAAACGGAACCAAGTGAGTGAACATTTTTGTTTAGTACTTCAACGGTGACTTGGTTGGTCGAGAGTCATCTTTCAAAAACTTCCACTCTTATCGCCATTAAGGCCGCCCTTTGGCAAGTTCGGTAGAAAAACTCTCAAAACTTGTTGACTCTGCGAGCATTTTGATTTGAGAAAATAAGAAAACAAATATTTATTACCAATATTAGTATTAATGGAGAAAACACAATCGGTTTTAGTTTTATTTTATATTTATTGAATAGTGACCAGGTTTAAAGAGTGATTAGGGTTGGGACACCTTTCTCACTTCTTCCGATTGCATTTTGCACAATGTTACATTGTGTAAACATGGTTCTCCTATCGGGATATCTGATTGGTTATGTCATCTGCACCCAAATCCGGTTAAATAATAAAAATTTGTAAATATTCTAAACAATTGATAGAATTAGCTCTCTCCGATGCATTTTAATTTTTTTTGGAATGTTTTTTATAGGAATGGTCCCAAACCCAAGATGCCGGTGAAGGTTGGCAAGGAGAGAAAGAAGAACACAATAAAGTGCGGTTCTCCGGATCTGGACAATGCCAACGCAGAGGAAGATGAAGAGGAGGACGAGGAAGCCAATAATCTGCTGTTGCCACAGGCTCTCAGGCTCAAGTATTCCGTTGGGAAGATTATAGGTAAGGGAATACATTGCTGTTACATGTTAAGAGAATGCATTGTTGTTACGTGTTAAGAGAATACATTGCTGTTACATGTTAAGAGAATGCATTGTTGTTACATGTTAAGAGAATGAAGAATTTCTATGAAAAGGTGGTGAAAGACATTTTTTGTTATGATTTCATTTCAGGTGACGGTAATTTTGCCGTTGTACGTCTCTGTCAGGAGCGCATATCAGGCAGAGAGTTCGCCCTGAAGGTGATTGACAAGGCAAAGTGTCGCGGTAAGGAGTACTACGTGGAGGCCGAGGTGAGGATCATGAGACAGGTGTGCCATCCTCGTATAGTCACACTGCTCAATGAACATGATACGCCTGACAGACTCTACCTCGTTATGGAACTTGTGAAAGGTAATTTTTTTCTATATATATCTGGGTTTTGTTATAAACCCAAGTACATACAACCTTGTACACCTTTCACAGTAAGCTAAAAGCTTGTGTCGTGAAAGGGGAGTTTGCTGGCACCTGGAATCTCGAACCACGGACCTCATGTGCACGGGGCCGAGATTCTACCTCCAGGCTACCGACGAACTCATTGATATGAATGTATTTTTCTAAAAAATTGCATGTATTGTGGACTTGTGGTCAATGTACGGTAAAGAATAAATAAATATCAACAATTTGGCAGTCATGAGGCATATGCCACACATCCTGAATGTCTTATTATCTATCGGCACGGAGAGGACGATCTGCATGTTCATTATAAGTAGTTAGTCCTCTGGCCACCCCACTTGTTGGATATGAAGTATACTGTTGTTGAAATGTAACTGACTTTATCTTCTTTCAGGTGGCGACCTCTTTGACAGCATCGCAATGGCCGGCAAATTCAGCGAGGAGCAAGCGAGATTGATGATCAGCCACTTGGCCTTGGCCATAGCGTACTTACATTCCATGTGGATAGTGCATAGAGATATTAAGCCTGAGAACCTACTCGTGAGTTGTATTTGTCAACATCAGATAGTTATATTGTTATCACGTGAATATGTAGTAGGACCATTCTAGAATAGAGCAGTGAGGAATGAGGATATTAGAAGAAAGAGCGGATGCAAGAGGAGTGTTGTGATAAAATGCGTGTAAATAAGTTACTATGTATAGGACATGCATACCTAATTGATTTATTTATTCAAGCAATAAACGGCTTTCTCTTTTTTCGTTTTTATGTTAAAACAGTTTCAAAAAATTCTTTTACAATTAAATTTTAATGTTTCAGTGTTGACATAATGAAACAACATTTTAATAATATAAAAAAAACACTGTTTTTTAATGTCCAAACTCTTTTCACTTCGCCATTGCTTTGTTCTTAAACACCCCCACCTTACATCCCTTAATATCTTATGTATATATAGACGTTGTTTTCTCTTGTAAATTTAGTTTATACTCCGCCCTGATGATGCCAATGTATTGGTGAAAGTGCTAGGCGTAATTGTAGTATACATTGTATTCATTAATGTGAAACAAAAAACAGTGTTTTTTTTTATATTTTTTGTTTTTTATAAAAAAAAATCTCTATTTATAAAATATTAAATAGAGAAAATAAATAAAAAAAAAATATAATATGTATTTAAAACCTAATTAAAATAAAAGTTTACAAAAAGTATGTAAAGGGGCGTTCACATTTGTTCACTGATCACTCCGGATGAGATTAGCACTCGTCATAATTTTGATGAAAGGTCCTTTCACTGAAACGACCATAAACAAGTTTTTTTTTTTTTTTTTAACGCGGCGGCAGATTTGCCATCCACACTTCTCAGCATTATACAACCAGATAAGTCTCCATATGATCAGTCATGGTCACACAAAAACTTAACAGTCTAATGCCGGGAAAAATTCACCTATCCAGATATACAGGATATCAAAGGATTAGGCTCAAAACGCGGGATCAAAATACCAGCTTATAACTTAACTTATCTTATTATTTGTTTAATTTTCTATGAATTTGTATTGAATGTCAGAATCATTTTACCACAAAATTATTATGTAGTCGAGAGCTATATTAATTTATATTAAGTGTTATTTTTCATTTTTGAATTAGTTTAATTATTTTTGTACGAAAATATGTCAAACTACATACAACATGAGTGAGAGTGTTGACATGGCAGTGAAAGCATAGGATGAACAAATGTGAACAGACGTGTTCACTTTGGATGAACAGGTTTGACCCTGACACTCTGGATGATCATCCAAAGTGAACCAATGTGAATGCTACTTATGGTGACAAAGCGGGTGTTTTTATTTAAAAGGGGTTGTGTTTGAGGAAGCGGGGACATTCAAGAACCACGTGGTTCAAATTTTCAAGTACGGCCGTATGTTGAGTAAGAGGAATCGACGTGCGCGTATGAGAAATTGTATAAATGTAGAAGAAGCGAAAGAAATATTTTAAGAAGAAAGCAATTATAATGCAATGAAAAAAAAAATAATGGAATCAAGAACCATAATTTAACCTGAGATAATAAATAATTCTAATTCTAATACTCTCTTTCAGGTTGAAATGTTGGGTGATCAGATTGTCGGACTGAAACTTGGAGACTTTGGTCTCGCCTGTGAAGTGGATAGACCCCTGTACACTGTGTGTGGTACTCCCACGTACGTCGCACCGGAGATATTATTGGAAACTGGTTACGGAATGAAGGTTTGTTAATTCATTATATAGATTAGACCGTGAAATCTCAAGAAAATTTACATACAATAGTTAAAATAACGTTTTAATTCCATACGTTTCAGATTGATGTATGGGCGATGGGTGTAATCTTGTACATTCTCCTCTGCGGTTTTCCTCCGTTTGTCCCTAAGGACAATAATCAAGACTCACTGTTTGATGCCATCATATCTGGACGGTACGACTTCCCGAGACCGTTCTGGACGGGCGTGAGTAGAGGGGCTAGAGATCTCATAGACAATATGCTGCAACATTCGCCAGATTTGAGGTTCGGCGCTGAGGATGTGCTGGATCATCCGTGGCTGTCGGAATCGTATACGGTGAGTTAAAATAACCATTATTTTTCATTAAGTAAATCCAATCCAAATTGTCTGCTTAACGATCCTCACAAGAGTACAGGGAATGTTGAATATTTATCTATTTATTTTTGTTTTTTGCAGTGGAATCCAGACACTGACGAGTCTAATCAAGATGACGAAAATGGATCCTTCTAGCATTCGTCAACGGCTGACGTCTTGAACAACGACACTACGAAAGCTTTGTCATCTAGTAGCGATCGCAATGACATGTCCAACATCAGCCAGACGTCAAATAATAGCCACGATAAAATGATATGCAAAGGACTGTCAGATGATTTTATGATATACGATGATGGAGATGAGGATATTGATCAATCGTCAAGTAACGAAACGTCAAAGAATTTGTTGTTGACGAATGAAACGTCAAAATCTGACAATATCAATTACGAAATGACTCTTTCGCACATTTCTGATAATTTAAAGTTGTGTATTAAATTACTCGACGACGGCATTATGCAGATTGTTTCAAATAATGAGAAAAATGATCAGGAATCTGACGAGAAAAACGTCATGCAAACTTCTAGTACTTCCACGTCTAAGGATCAAAATGTTTCCAAGAATCGGTTGTCTACAAAAAGTGTGTCGTCTGCTTTGTCAAGTAAGCAAACTTCAAGTAATTCGGAATCAAGTTGTCAAATGTCCTGTCAAAAAGTGTCAAGGAATAAGATAACGTATAAACCAACATCAACGAAACAAAGTTCAAAAGATTTGTCAAAATCTAATCGACGTTTATCAAATACACGTCTGTCGAGTAAACAAACGTCAAGCACATCAGCATCAAGTAACGAGTTATTGAATAAACTGACTAGTACCACTGGAACAAAGAAGGTATTGTCGAATAACCGTTTGTCAAATCGATCAAATGACAATCAAACGATCAAGAGTCAAGTTTCTAGTACTAGACCGAGTGTAATGTCAAGAAGCGTGGTGTCTGCTAATAATAAGTTATCGTCAAGAAATGTCAACAGTTCTGTGGCGTCTAATAAGCAAACTTCAAGAAGTGCTAACAATTCTGCATTGTCGAATAATCGAATGTCGAGTAGTATTATCGTACAAAGTAACAACAAACCGTCAAATAAACAAGTGGCTAAAATTCAAATATCTGCGTTAAAACCTAGATCTAGCAGTCAGGCGTCAAGAAAACAGTTGACCAGCGATGTGTTGGCCTCTAAGAATGGTGGCGTGTCAAATAATCAGCTATTGAAGAAGCAAGTGTCGAATGATGAAACGTCTAGAAGGATTAGACAAACGTCGGGTAATCAGTTGGCGGGTAACCGCGCATCGAGTGTTCAAGTATACGGTACTAATGCAAGTAGTAAACAAAGTGTAAATAAACCAACATCGAAAAAACAGACGTCGATTGATGACGCTTCAAAAAAGTTATCGTCAAATAAGCAAGTTGTTGTTTTAAATAAAGCTAAATTAAAAAATCAATCTTCAAGTGAGGCTACGGCGGCGGCAAAGAAAATTCCTTCGTCAAATATTAAGAAAAATTAAATTATATTATTGAAGAATTGTACCGAGGGCGTTCTTATATATTATGTACCAACTCAGTTTTACATGTTACGAGGTAATGACTTTAAAGCAATGACATTAAAAACCTATTACTATGCCATTTCATAATTGGGGTAGCCAGCAGAACAAGTGCATGTTTCTCTGGGATCGTATTGGCCGAAGGCTGTAATGGTTCCAGCAGAATAAGGTGTCATTTCAATAATAATAATGTTAAAAGCATAAAAATTGAGACATTCAGGACGGGTGGCGATATACCTTATCGTTGCAGAATTGTAGATGTATATGCGTTCTACAAATACCCGCTGCTTTTTACAGTAGGACACTAGAAAACGTACAAAAAAGAGCAGGAGACTTATTTTTTGTCCAGAAATTTTAGAAGTCATTATTTCGTCATGCATAAAACTGATTAAATCCAAATTAACAGTACGCATTCAGTATTTAAATAATCATTTTGAGTTTCTTTTATAATGTGTATATTGTCGTTGCATATTCAAAAAGATGTATGTGCGAACATTTTCATTTATTTTTCTTGCGCATCATCATTCACATAACAAAATCAACAAATCAGTTTACATAAGAAAAAAAAATGTGATGATATGCGGTGGTGAGATTATCACTATATAGTGATTTCTTCCATCTAACCACGTCACATTAACACTAAACACAAATAGAAATAATAATAACAAAAACAATAAGAAAAATCTCTACGTAAATCAAAATGAGACAAAAAAAAACTACAATCCACACACCTGACACTCCAAACCGGGGACCGGGAATTATAGGAAGAGGTTAGGGGACGGATACTGAGTTAGAAGACAAATTGACGGCATACTCTTTAAAAACTGTTCATTAGTCCATTTAAATCATTGTTGTTTGGACTTTTTATTGGCATGTGATATTATTCTTTGAGTATTGAATTTTAATATTTGATAATAAGAATCACTTTATAAAATGGTTATGATGTCATTATAAGCAGTTTATTCTAGAAATGTCAAAACATTTATAAATTCACGTACCTCTTTTTGAATATGCAACGATACAGGATTTCCATTATTGAGAATTTTGATTGAGATTGAATTTTGTTGAATCGGACAGATGGACTTGTTTTATATGTTACGTCTTAGATGTGATACAGTCAACCAAATATTTTATTTGAAAATTAATTATCGAGCGTCCATTGAATATTATGGCACGCTCGTGATCACGAGTGGCGTTTGTTGGTAAATGTTGCCAGCTGTCAAAAATGCAATTTTAATGTGAATATTTTATTTATAAATTGTATTAATTCGGGATTTTTTATTATATTGTCGCCCGACAGATAATTACATATCAATTTAAGTTTTATTGCAATCAAACAACTCAATCTAGCAAACATTCAAAACACAATTAAATTGGAACTGTTAATTTGTTCGTGAAGCGCACTGACAGGGGGTATATTTCATTTTATAAGCGTACATGCAGCAGTCTCTTTATGCAAAGATGAATTGCGATTGTTATAAACAAAATGTCGCCGGGTATAAATTACTTTACTATTAAATCAATTTTCTTTTGTTATTTATTGTCATTTTGTGAATAGTTCAATTTGTTTATTTATTTTTATGTTTGATTATTGATAAAAATATGTTTTTAAACTTATCATTTTACGGCGGTCAAATTTCAAATCCTGTGTATAAAAGGCAGGTGTTGGAAAAATGCAGAAATTTTACATCTTAAATTCAGTGATGGGGTTTGCCACCCATCCTGAATGTCTTAATTTTTTTGCTTACAGCTTACATTTTTGTTACATGCAGCTGGTCTGCTGGCTACCCCATTTTTGGGATATGTCGTGATGGTTTAGTAGTAGTAATAGCAAATTTAAAATTTTTAATTGGCAATCTGCGGTTGTACACTTGCTGCCAACCTATTTTTTCCTCTTAAACCAGCGGCGTGCCTTCCATACATGCAAGGCATGCCCTACAATAAATGTAAAATCTTAAAAATTGTCTAATATAGCAGTGTAGAATATCATTTTAAGATTATTTATGAATTTCTAACTACTATAGTATTTAATTTTTAAGATTTATTACCTTATTTTAGGACATGCTTTGCACTTTTGCATGTATGGAAGGCACGCGCCTGTCTTAAACGTAAGTGTCTGTAGTTTTGTGTAGCATATATCATCATCATCATCATTTCCGTCGGTCCCTTGATTCTGAGGATCGTGACCATCATACCTCGTTCTATAGACCATCCATCTCAAGTGATCCTCCACCATATGCAGGGCCGTATGCATATAGGTTTGTCTAAGGTTCATTTTTAGAGAATTTTTTTCTTTAAAAGAAAATTTAAACTACACATTTTATTTTTAATAAAACAGTATCAATTTGATTACTTACGTGAGTATTACAAAAAAACTATTTTAATATATTAAATCTATAGTGATACCACATAAATTTTATACTTAATTGTATCACAAATCATCAAGAATGAGAGATTGTACAGAGGGTATTTTTTTTGTCGATTGGTTAGTCAATTTTTTTGTTTTTAATCTTCATTTGTTTTATCACAACTCTCAGATCATTATTGCCGCTATAATTTAAATAAACAAATTAGAATTTTTTATTAATGAAACAATATACTTCGATCGAAACCGGCTTTCAAGAGCTTCCGCTCTCATCGTCAGGTAAAAGTAAATTAATACTTTTGCTTGACGATGACGAAGCTCTTGAAGGCAGCTCCGCAAATTAATAAAATCAACAATCGAATAACTATACAGTGTTACCTTGACATATGAGTGCCCCGATTTTGAGATACGAGCCGTTGAGCGAGCAATTTTTAGCTTTGAAATACGACCATAATTTGAGATACGAGCTATTTAATGACAATTGCCTAACTCATTTCTGGAACATTCTGAAAGGGAGGAAGAAACAAACCTCCTTGGACATGTTTTTTTTTAACGGCCTTCAGGTGAAAGTGAAAAAAGCGTGGCGAAAAGGGCAAAGACCAGTGAAGAGAAAAGCAGTGACGAAAATTAAGCGAAAGTAGCACTTTATAAATCTAGTTTATTTCTTTACATTCTCTTTTATTATGTTTTTGTACAATATTATTGTCATCTATAAATACATTTTTCTTATTCAAAAACACGTAGCAAAAATAACTGGGATGACATTTTGGGGGCTGGAATGTATTAATGGCAGTTGAATTAATTTCAATGGGGAAATTTGCTTTGCAATACGAGTATTTTGAAATATGAAAGAATTAAACTCGTATGTCTAGGTACCTTGTTTCATTAACAACTTATTGCCATGAACTTCCACCAAGAACCGTCGGTCTATAAATTTAACTTTATACAACTGAGATACACTTATGTTTAACTGTACTATTTATTTAAAATAATATATTTAATTTAATTTAATTTAATTATCGCACTATCATATTGTATTATATTAAATATAAATTAAATAATGAAATCTGTTGTAAATTTTTTGTATTATTATTATTATTATTAATTTTATGATTAATATATTATTTTTTTCTGATTTGTATATTACAATAATTAAATTCTATGTTTTGATACAATTCCTTTTTTGTTTTTTTTTTTCATATCTTTCTGTTCTTATTTAAAATTTCATTTTAAATCATTAGGTACATTAAAATATCATGCGTTACATTAGACGTGGACCATAAAACAGCTGACTCACGATACGACGCCCTTGATATTATGAGTAGAGATGCAACGAATAGTATATTTGCCGAATACCGAATATTATGCAAGATCTTGTGCCGAATAACCGAATATTCGGCAAAACATTGGCGAGAGCGTCGGTACTCCCGACCGCAAATCTTCGTGTAGGTACATCACAGACATAATATGTACTAGACCTACAGCGCGGTACATTTTTCCGAAATTTTTGTGTTCCAACATTAACAATAATAATATTATGTCGTTTCACTCCATATCAAATTAAATTAATTAATTAGATATTTGAGGATTAATAAAATTATGCATCTGCAGCTGACAATGAAATAGCAACAATCTATAAGCTATTATTAGTTCCTTCCAGTTTTACATTTAAACTATTCGACGGAACACTGAATAATTGACTTAACATTCGGTATTCTGCCGAAAAGTAAAAATGTTGCCGAATAAGCAGAATACTGAATAGTTGCCTAATATTCGTTGCATCTCTAATTATGAGCAAATGGCGCTTTCCAAATTGTTTATATTATAACTCCTCCTCATAATGACACACACGAAACAGGAAAGGTGTTTCGATGCTTATGAATCGGCTTAGGCTGGTTTAAGTGCACTTAACCCATGATAGATTCACCAATTCCTGTTTCAAACCATAATGTTTGACATATTCTGTTGAGCTTACATATTATGTCAACTATCATTATGATTTTTTTCGAGGATTTTGACAATCTACTGTAGAGTAATACTCTTTATATCTTCACTCACGCAGGTGCGAAAATCTTGTAAAATGCAAAAACTACGTTCAACGTATTATCACTACCTTAATGCAGAACTATCCTAGGTATTTCAGGAAGATTTTTCAAAGGAGCAGTTTAAAGTTTTGTTTTTGTAATAAAAACAAAAATATTTAAAATATCTAAAATATAGTAGAAAGAAATGCTTTGTTACAATTTACCTTACTATGGAAATCTACTACGTGTGCTCTGACACAATTAATAATCTATGGACTTTTGACAAAGATATCAGACAGTACATAGACAATAATAGTCTTCCAAAATAAAACAAATACATTCACAGTACCTAATCCACTGCAAACATTCCTTATACTTCCATACTATATATTAAATCTTATAAAATATTATATCATTTCTATCTATACGTCGTCACCTGATTGTTATTTATTTATTTTATTTTATTAGTTGGGGTAAAATATGCACCGCGACCTATAAGATCTATTGTACTCCCCCTACTCAGCTTTCCCGGTGTTGCCTGTCAAAGCACACCCTCAAGTCCCAGACATCTTATGAAGTCTAGGATCTTGAGGTGTTGAGTGACTCCAAGGTGTTGAGAGACTCCACTTCTACCCAGTGTCTACCTAGGGCTTTGATTCTTGCGAATACCACGGCATTGCATTCCGCTAGGAGATGTCGAGGAGTCTCGGCCTCTTCTTCACAAAATCTACAGGTGCCGTCTTCTTTAAGTCCCAGTTTGTGTAGGTGTTCCCTGAGTCTGCAGTGACCCGTTAGGAAGCCCGTTACTGTTTTGAGACTTGTTTTACTTAGGTTAGTGCAAGTGTTGGCCCTTTTGGAGTTATATCCTCCGAGTAGTTCCTTGGCTTGCCTAAGCCTAGGGAGATTTTTCCACATTTCCTTTCTTTCTTGTCTCCCTTCCTTTTTGATTTCCTCTTGGAAAAAGGATAACGGTAACAGTTACAGGTGTGATCTTCAGTGAGAACATGCAGGGCATATATAAATATACACATTGGTGATCATAACTCGATTTCGCCAAAAATGTCAGATACGACAGTTAGTCAGAAGAGGGACGTTATTTACAATTAAGTCCTAGCTAGAAAAAAATATTTTGCTTTTTTTATAAAAAATAGATATTTGTGGATTGAATCCTTTTACCAGAATGTGTACAAGACGTAAATGATTGATTTTCGAACAAAAAACCAGTTTTGCCAAAATTGCAGTTTGAAGCGTTTGTCCTGAGCACAGTCAATATGTAGTAGTGTATTTTATTTGGAGAAGCTAATAAGAATGATTGAGCAAAGACTGAATAACGAAGAGAAGGATTTTACTAATGTATTTGTTTTTATCGATAAAATAATTAATTTTAAAATACCACCGATCAAGTATTAAAAAAAATTGCAGATATATAAGTGTTCAATTTCTACTTTATGTTATCCAGTAGTATCCATTATGACAACATAAATATTTATGATCATAGTATTATGTATTTTTATTATCCTTCACTGTGTACCGTTACAAGATATCCCAGAAGCCATATGGGGGCGAGGGGTTGCATCTTTTCCAGTGATTGCAATATTATTTAAATGCATAATTACGCCATGAAATTCAACTACATATGTACAAGAATGAATCATTATATAAATATAATTTGTGCCCCTCCCCCATCTCATATCTTGTAACAGTGTACAGTGAAAGATTATAATGATAATAGATACAACTATGATCATCAATATATAATTTCTAAGTGGATACTATTGGATAACCTATAGTAGAAATTGACCCAATATTTAACATAGAAACAAAAACAAATTAACGAAAAGATGATTAGATTATATCAGTTTCTCATAAATCATTTATTATATTAATTATTACAAAGTACATATCATTTAGAAGAAATTGCATTGTAAATAAATTATAAATCATTTATTATAAATTATAATTAATAATATATGAATTATATGATAGAGCAATTATGTGTAGAAAAGTGCTTAAAAAAATTGTATTACTGTCAAATAATTAAATTATACTATAACAAAACTCAAAGAACAGAAACCAATAGTAAATTTATATGTTTAATTGGGGCTAAATTCCGCTTAATTGGGACAGTTAATTTAAGATCACAGCACATATTATGTTACACATATTCTCAAGAAAAAATATGTACAAAGAATTCTCATTTTTGCATTGAATCAAATTGTATGTACCTACCCATTTATTATTTTAATTAGGATTTTTTTTCTTAAAAGTTTATATTACATATTTGTAATTTATATGATAATTTATATTACCTATATGTAATTTACAGTTTCCAAGAGTTTATAAAATAAAATTATTGAAAAAAAATATGCATTGCTATTTTATGTGTGTATTACTGGTTAATGGCCTTAGTTGCCAAAACCAAATAAATTAATGAGGAAAAAAAAATATGAACTTTGCTTAATTGGGAAAGCCGCTTAATTGGGACAAAATGTCCAAGTCCTGAGGCCTGAGTCAATAACACACTTTTGCGTCACGTTCCCGCTCCGTTAGCTTTCGGGTGCAGACGATGTTGCGCCAAAGTGTTAATTTTCGTAATTATTGTGTATCTTAGCAGTGAAATTGACACTTGCTTGCAACATCGTCTGCACCCGAACGCTAACGGAGCGGGAACGTGAGGCGAAAGTGTGTTATTGACTCAGGCCCCTGATGTGTCCCAATTAAGCGGAATCGACTATATATAAAATTAATGTGTCGCTGAGTTTCGAAATACGCTATGACACATATTCACGAAAATTGAGTTATATGTGTCATTGGATTTGTATTTAAATATTCTATAACCGTAGAAAATTGTTTCTTACGAAACAGTCACCATTTGTACAATTTTTTTTAAACACATTTTAGCGTTACGTTTTCGTTCGAATATAGACGAGGTTGTGAGAATCATCTATATTAATCAATTTTCTTGGCTATTGTGTATATTAGTTACGAAAATTGACACTTCACTGCAACGTCGTCTATATTGAAACAAAAAGTTAAAATGTGTTTTGACTACGGGCCATGATGAATGAGATTGTGGATGCCTGAGAATCACGCACATTCATATTCTCGCATGTTGAGTCAGATCATCCATTTATGCGTGCTTGTATGTGAAGCAAATCTATGAATTTTTATAAATTATTATATATAGTCATATGTACCTATTTATTTTCAGGAGATAGAAGAAATTACACTGCCGATATTTGTTACAATACATTTAGTAGTATATATTATCCGTTTTTTGATATTACTAAGTGTTTAAAACAATAATTTTGTCAAAAATCAACTTGTATCTAAAATTCTACACCAAAAAACTGATTTTAATAGACCTTTATATTAGAGATGCGACGAATAGTATATTTGCCGAATACCGAATATTATGCAAGATCATGTGCCGAATAACCAAATCTTCTGCAAAACAATGGTGAGAGCATGCGGTACTCCTGACCGCACATCTTCGTATAGGTATATATAGACATATGTACTAGACTTGCAGCACGGTACATTTTTTTGAAATTTTTGTGTTCCAACATTAGTTAGTAGTAACAATAATAATATTATGTTGTTTCACTCCATATCAAATTAAATTAATTAATTAGATATTTGAGGATTAATAATTATGCATCTGCAGCTGACAATGAAATAGCAACAATCTACAAGCTATTATTAGTTCCTTCTAATTTTACATTTAAACTTTTCGGCAGAATACCGAATAATAGAGTAAATATTCGGTATTCGGCCGAATAGGCAGAATACTGAATATTTGCCTGATATTCGTTGCATCTCTACTTTTTATCTTAGTGTACAAAAAAAATTAAAATGACTCCGTTCTTGTGAAAGAACTAACTATTCAAAAGTTTTTTATTTTTACTAATCTATTGCGCATTTTCAACACGTACCGTCTTACGACAACATTGACTTTATACAAAAGAATATTACTTTGTGGACTCAACACTATAACTAGACATTTCAAAATTAATAGTTTTGAGGTAATGGATAAATAATCATGACATTACACTCAGAAGGACAATAGTAATTAAGAGGCCCCTTTAGCAAAAACGATAAAACATTCAATTTTCAACAAGTTTGGTACACAAACTCTCAAAACTTGTTGACCCTACAAACATTTTGATTTGATCAAATATAAAAACAAATATTAATTACCAATATCAAACTTTAACTTTAAAAAAAAAACTTGATTTTAGCTTCATTGTATTCGTTTATTAAAAAGCATATTTCTAAAAATGAATTCTGGGGTGCGTATGGTACATGCACGAGAATCCTGCAAATTTTCAGATATTTTTTTTTAAATTACGAATACTTAGATAGTTATTACAAATATAGAACAAATAAATTCATTTTTTTTTGCTTTTTTCATGGATATTGACCGATTTAAAAAATAAATATTCATAAAATTTCTCATATATTGAAACCAAAAATCACCACATGAACTCGATTTTTTGTATACTAAAAAAAATTTGCTAAAATCCATAGTATGTATTTATATGCTTAATAGGATGAATAAAAAATATATATATTTTACAAATAATTTGTATTTTGATATAACAAAGAGTACCTAAATAAATCTCGTCAGTCTGCAATTTATTTATTTTTAAGTAAAAAACTAATATTGGTAATAAATATTTGTTTTTTCATTTTATCAAATCAATATGTTCGCAAGGATCAACAAGTTTTGAGAGTTTTTCTACCAAATTTGTTGAAAATTGGATATTTTACCGTTTTTGCTAAACGGGGCCCTTAATATATTATATATATTATTGAAACACTTTGATTACAGTATAAGGAAGCCTCTTAATGCATAATTATTACTAGAAATTACTCAAACATTAAAGGAAAACATCGAAAACACAATATACATAACTCAAAACCAAGTTAAGATCTAGTTCTTGTATTGAGCCCACGATTTCTTAAATTTTTTGTTCATTCAGTTTTAATTAACATAACATAACATGCATAGACAATTCACACAGACCGAGCTAGTCCCAAACTAAGATATGAGTCTTGTATTATGGGTACTAACGCGACGATACACTTATATACAATGCACTACACACATATACATGTAACACCCAAACCCAGGACAATTTGAAAAAGGTCATTCCTCACTCAGTCCTGGGCGGGAATCGAACCCGGGACCTCGTGACTCAAAGGCAAGAGCGTTACCTCTGCGCCACATCGGTCGTCGATTGTAAGATGTTTAAAATTACAATTAAAAGCGCTCTTTATATAATATTCAATTTTCAACAAGTTTGGCAAAAAAAAAACTCTCAAAACTTGTTGAGGAATAATAAAATATGAAAACAAATATTTATTACCAACATTAGTGTTTTACTTCAAAAAAAAAACTTGATTATAGCTTCAATATAAATTCATTTAAAAAAAGCATGATTCACAGGTGTGCTTGGCAGACAGTGTATATCAGGGGTGGCCAACCGGTCGATCGCGATCGACCGGTCGATCGCGACAATTAATCCAGTCGATCGTGGCAAAGCAAAAAATATAAACATACATAAATACGTAGAACAGACTGCGCAACGTAATCATCAACTGCTGCACGCATCATCTTGTATAATTTTTCAATCGCCGTTCCGTCACGTTATTTATCTCTCTTTTACGCAGTATAGCTTGATACCGGGTGGGGGGGGGGGGGTAGAAACTGTAGGGTAGAAGTATAAAATATAAATAAATAAATAAAATAATTGGTAGATCGCACAGGGCTTCCTCAGTAAACAGTAGATCTTGGATCTAATCAAGTTGGCCACCCCTGGTGTATATGAATCCTACGATTTTTCATATGTTTTTTTTTAATATTTCGAGAAGTTAGATAGTTCTTTAAAATATTACTGTAGCAAATTGTCATTTTTTTTGTTTTATTCATGGATATTGACCGTTTAAAAATTTTTTTTTGATAAAATTTATCATTTTTTGAAGTCAAAAGTCACCACATGAACTCGTTTTTTGTTTATTTAAGAAAACTTGCCAAAATCTATACTATTTATATGCTTGATAGGATGAATAAAAAGTGTATATATTTTGTAAACAATTTGTATTTTGATATAACAAAGAGACCCTAAAGAAATCTCGTCAGTCAGCTATTTAGTTTCTTTTACATAAAAAACTAATATCGGTACCTAACAAAAATTAGTTTTTTTTTTAAATTTTATCAAATAAAAATGTTCACAAGAAGTTTTGAGAATTTTTCTACCAAATTTGTCGAAAATAATATTTTACCGTTTTTGCTAGAGAACGCTCGTAAAATTTTGTCTAGATTCTTAGATATTGTCTAGAAAATGTGTGAAGAATATTGTAAATATCGTTAAAATATCAAAACTTACATTTTTCTAGTATAACAATAAAATTACCTGCATTATATTGTGCTTTAAAAATAGTCTTAACTTAATTATTATTTATTATAAAATATAATGTTTAGGTTATTAGGAAACATTTAGTGCCGGTTTCATAAAAAAACTTAAGTCCCTTTATTATTATTGTGAATGTTGGGTTTCATAAACTAACTTTAAATTTGCAGACTTTAATTCAGTTTAATGTCAGAACAGCAGATGTCATTATAATAATATATACAATATTTACACATGCCAATTGTAGTTTATACAAATTATCTTGGTAACTGTCAGATATCAAACATTTGTCTCACAGTAGGCGATCAGAAACTTAATGCATCGTTTAAGGCAGTGACAGTGACCTAGCCACACAAAATCAAATCGAGAGACAAAGTTTTGTGATGGCTGCTTAAACCCTTGACATTGCTTAAACCCTAGTCATTGCTTAAACCCTTGACATTGCTTAAACCCTAGACATTGCATAAACCCTAGAGGCTGCACGTTGCCGGCACCTGTCCCCTAAAATCAAATCAAGAGACAACGCTTTGTGATGGCTGCTTAAACCATAGACATAACATAACATAACAATACTGCACTTCCGTGAAATGCCATACCATCTAAAATAATAATCCTTAGAGAGCTGTCCCATTTTATCACATGGTTGTACTATATACAATTATTATAGTTACATATATATTACAACCATGTGTTAGAAAAGGACACTACTCTAAGAATTGCCATCCCATGTGGCATGCTTAATTTTTTCACAGGAATGTAGACCTTATCACCATGGCAGAAAGAATATTTTTGCTTGTTCCGTGGTCAAAAGTGCACAGTTCAGCTCTCGTAAAATGTTTTTGCCTTAAACAAACAAAGCACAGTGTAGTGTAATGTAGCAAATAAACAATTTCCTATAGAAATTTTACTACTACACCATCACGCCATATCCCACAAGTGGGGTAGCCAGCAGATCAGCTGCATGTAGTAAATGAGGAATAGTGGAGGAATTTATAAAGTATAATTTTAATTGTGACATTTTGGCATTTTTGTTTTTCACTGATGAGGCTCACCATCCATCCTGAATGTCTTAAGCTTGTGTTGGCAAAAAGAAGACGATTCAATTGTTTTTTTTTTACGTGCAATTAGTTCGCTGGCAACCAGACTTATGGAAGATGCAGTGATGGTATGAACGAATGAATGAAACTCAATTTTTTATGAAACCTGCGGAAGTTAAAGGAACTTTAAAAATTGAAGTGTCGTTATCTTTTTTTTTTATGAAACGGGCAGTTGGAGATGTATTTGTTACTACAGATAAATAGAAAGATTAAAGTAATAATGTAATATAAAACAGATGATGTTATTTTTTGTATGCTTTTTATATGATTACAAAACCATTTTTTTTTAAATAAAACAAAATATGGATTAACCATAGATTTTTATATAAAATACCTAGATGGAGTACCTACTCGTAAGTATTTTCATTGTAATAAAGTGAGGCACCATTATTCGGCACTTTTGACAGATCGGTTGGCGAAAAGAAGTGTGGTAAATCGCTTAAAATGTCGACAAGAACTTCAAAAAATGTCCAATTACGTTTTTATAAATGTAAAAATGATATATTTTTATAAAAATGCGAGAAATACTTCATAAAATGTAGGAAACACCACACGCTTTCGCCAACCGTTCTGTCAAAAATTCATTTTGACAGAACGGTTGGCGATTTTGAATGATTTTTTGCCTCACTTTTGTAAATGAGTCAGGGTTCTAGGTTTTGTATGGAATTCTGTGGCATTAACTTACATTTTGTCTGTGGATATATACAATATTTTTGCTTAATATTATCTATGTACGATCCTTAAATGAATTTGGTAAGTATCAAAAATGAACAAATCCATTTCTATTAAAACTATTATAGAGATGCAACGAATATTAGGCAATCATTCGGTATTCTGTCTATTTGGCAACATTTCACTATTCGGCCGAATACCGAATATTTAGTTTATTATTCGGTGTTCTGCCGAATAGTTTAAATGTAAAACTGGAAAGAACTAATAATAGCTTGTAGATTGTTGCTATTTCATTGTCAGCTGCAGATGCATAATTTTATTAATTCTCAAATATCTAATTCTTCTTCTTCTTCTTCCTCGTAATGTAGATCATCGATCTGTTAGTCGATCTGAAGACCAGCTGTCTTTCCATCTTTTTGGTGGTCTTCCTCAGGGACGTGAACCGACTGGTGTTTCTTTAGCAGCTATATGTACGATTCTGTTTTAAATATCTAATTAATTAATTTAATTTGATATGGAGTGAAACAACATAATACTATTATTGTTATTATTAATGTTGGAACACATAAATTCAAAAAAATATACCGCGCTGCAGGCCTAGTACATAATATGTCTATGATGTACCAACACGAAAATGCGCGGTTGGGAGTACCGCATTCTCTCACCATTGTTTTGCCGAATATTCGGAACATGATCTAGCATATTATTTAGTATTCCGTCAAATATACTATTCCTTGCATCTCTAATTAAAACGTTTGTATAAACCAGAATCAGACTGATTTCCATACTGACATTGATTTTCTCTGTTGATTTTGCTATTTTGAAAAATGCAGTTTTTTTAAAAATCATTATAAAGAATACTTTTTGAATAAAAAATCTCATTTTTGGATTTGTCATAATATTTTGATATCAAACCGTGCTTAATTTAAGCAAGATGAATGGTTTTAAGTTATTTATTTACTACATTTTATTGCTCATAAAAAGTGATTTGAATATAGTGACATTAATATTAAACTAGAAACTCAAATGAAGAATTATTGTTACCATCTGTTTACACAAGTTATCGAGTGTCTTCTGGTGTTCGTAAAAGAATTACAAACATCTTAAATTCAGTAATGCGGTATGCCAGTCAACTTGATTGTCATATTTTTGAATTGGCATAGATAAGACGGCTTGCATTTTTATAAAACGTAGAGTAGAATTCATGTAAGAGTGCCCCGCTCATAGGTAAATGATTACTAACACATCCTTCAGTAATGAGTATGGTACACACACCACACAATGCACCAGCCAATCACAGCGATGCTACTCGGTTATACAATCACGTGTTCTGTAATACACATTACCTGTGACTGTGTGCGTAGCGGTGCTAGGGCACTTTTAAAAAAATCAAGTCTAGCTGGACTTGACTTGTGGGAAGTGGCGCAACGGTGTATTAGTGAGTCTTCAGTACCTTAAATGGAATGACGTCAACGCTATGTTTCTAGTTCAGTGTTAATGTCATTATTTGAATATCGCTTCTCTATAAAATAATATCCTTCATTATCAAAATATTATAATAATTTATTGTAAATATAATGTTTTTAAGACGCCCGATGTATTTATAATTATTTATTTATCCTCTTTGCAGTAAATAAATTAATATTTTTGAGTAGAAATAGCTTTGCTTTATTAATAATCCCACTTTATCATTTTCGTGGAATCCAATATCGCGAACATCTCCAAATTTGCAGAAAGGAGCTTCAGAGCCGCCGCTCCAACTGCCTGGAATTGATTGCCCGGAGATCTGAGAGAGAATCAGTCCACCATCACATTTAGGACCAAGTTGAAAACGCTACTGTTCAAAAGAAATCACAGCACCCTTGAGATGGTTATAAATTGTATTAAAGGCTTCACATATAAATAGTCCAATTATTATTAATTATCATTTTAGTTAAGCCCTCTTCAGCCCTGTGAAGTTCTATAATATGTAGAATAAGGCTCTTTGTATTATCTGCAAAAAAAATTGGCACAACCCTTAGGTATTATAATGAATTGCTCTAGCATGTGATGATGATGGAAATAAGAAATTTTTGAAATAATTGAAACAAGCGTTCCCTGGTACTATAGATTTAACAACGCAAGAGAGACATCTTTTGACTTAAGTCTTTATCAATTTATAGTAGATGGAAATGCTTGTTTCAATAATTATTGATAAATTATTTATACAGCTACGGAATTCTAATACTTGTGTACCAATACCACAAAATATTTTTTTTGTGTTTCATTGTCTTTGCCCTCTTCAGAGAGATACGATAGGAAATTAAAAATTTAAATTCGAGATGTGCAAGTACCTACAAAAAAAGTAGATACCTACTTATGGTATTTACGTGATATTTTTATTGATTTTTTCTTTTCAGTCTAATAATTACCGCCGTTTTTTGTAATTAATACGTCAAATTGTCAAAGATTAACGCCATAGATTATGACAAATAAATATCAGGGATTCCCCAGACCCAGAAGAGGATTTTTTAAATTTTCTTGGAGCAAACCTTTAAAAATCTGGTGATCTTAAGTTATATAATTATTAAAAGTTAATATTTTCATTGTGATTTAAAAACAAAATAGTAAAACTATCAAAAAAACGCTGACTTGTAGAAAAGTTATGAGAAAATAAAGGAAAAATTTGGATACTTTTCAGCTGCAATAAATATTTTATTGTTACTTGGCAACATTATTGATGAAACAACTGTCAAAGTATCGCTCTCTGCTTTACCGACAATCTTCTCAAGTGACGTGTATTTTGATGTCTCTTTTGACAATATGACGTGTATTTGATTTCAAAGTTTCACACAATTTTATATAATTACTGTGATAAAATATACTGTCGGGATTTTGTTAAAGATTTAATTTGTTAAATAGATTATCTAAAATGGTGTTACTAACAATGATAGCTCGTGTAGTGGACGGGTTACCGCTTGCGGCGAACATACACGACGATGAACAGGTTTGCTTGTTAATATTTTCACATTCTTTTGCTAATTATTATCAAAATTTATGTGAAAGTACCATAACAGTTCTTCCAAAAATATCAATATTGGTGAACGGATTATGGCTTCCTTATTTCCCATAAAAAAACATTAAAATAAATACTTGCAAAACATGCCTCTTTATTTGCACAGCGAATTAGATAAAATCTTAGCAACAAAAACAAATTAATTTAGTTGACTTAGGGCGTCGTACGGTATAAAATTTTATGAATTAGCATAATAGTAAAATGGTCGGTTGATTTTTCGTTTCAATCATATTTTTAGTTTGCTGTTGTTGTGTTTTTCAAACTATGTCAATTCAACATTATTGTTTCTGCTGTTTGATAAGTTTGTTTGTCATAATATAAATCATTGCAGCCAGTGATATGTTACAACTAGATTCGCAATGTCATACAAATATTCTCTAAAAATGTGTACCCACCCGTCGAGGTACAACTACTACTACTACTATACCATCACGGCATATCCCACAAGTGGGGTAGCCAGCAGATCAGCTGCATGTAAGAAACATGCAAACTGTCCTCTTCGTACCAATCTCTTTCTACCGGCCTTTGTCGTCTGTTATAATCCCCATTCTCATATTGTCTATCTCTTGTTATCTACAAACAATTTATATGTGTGTCGCTTTTTTTCAAACTAAAAATTGCGGCACCAAGGACCGCAAAGAGATTTTATTGATAGTACATGTTTGAGATTGATATTGCAAATCTAGGTATAACATATCACTGATTGCAGCTGATTTCGTAAGCAAAATAATCAGGAAATATTACGAATTTATTATAAATAATAAATCGGTAATAGGTATGCTGAGTCAATAGACTTATTTTTCGATGGAGATGGCTCTGTGAGGAGGAAGATGACAGAATGTTTTAACCAGACTTATTCTGAAAATACAAATTTAATTTAATGTTTATTTTATAATTTAATTTAATTTTTAGTCATTGTAGTTAAAGTTTTTTTAGTCATTGTAGTCAATTTGTAGTCATTAAGTTTTCATTGTTTTGTATCTTGTAAAATTGTCCACTTGTAATACTGGTAATATTTTTTTGTAATCAAAGGCAATGATGCCGTAAATAAATAAATAAATAAATGAAAAATGAGGGTAGTATTGTATTTAAATATTTAAATGATTATTGTAATAAAAAAAAAAGAATGGTGGATCTATTCTTTGTTGAAGACTTGACGTTTTATGAATTTGTTCGGCTTATTCATTTATTTTCTAAAGAACAAACAGTCAATACAAAAAACAGTACCGATGCAACTTTATACAGACTGTGGACCAAAATAGTTCACTTGGAATGATTGTATAGAACTTGGAATAACTTTGTCAAAGTTCATTTTATCAGAATTTAAATAAATTTAAAATAAAACACTGTATTACTTTCACTATGAATAATACTAACACTCAGAGGCCTTTCCAGTAGACACCCATTATCAGTGAGTTTTTATTAAGGGTTGTTCACATTTGTTCACTTTCAGTGATCACTCCGGATGATCCTCCAAAATGAAAAGGTGTGAACAGGCGTTTCATCAATAGTAATCACTAGCGATGACGGAGGAAAGAGATTACCACCCGACATAATTTTGATGAAAGGTCCTTTCACTGAAACGACCATTAACAAGTTTTATCTTATTATTTGTTTGATTCTCTATGAATTTGTTTTGAATGTCAGAATCATGTACAAAATTATTATGCAATCGAGAGCTATATTAATTTATTTTAAGTGTTATTTTTCATTTTTGAATTTGTTTTATTATTTTTGTACGAAAATATGTTAAACTACATACGACATGACTGAAAGTGTTGACATGGCAGTGAAAGCATAGGATGAACAAGTGTGAACAGACGTGTTCACTTTGGGTGAACAGGTTTGACCCTGACACTCTGGATGATCATCCAAAGTGAAGGAATGTGAATGCTACTTTAGAAACTAAATACAGGGAAGAAAAAATTTTTAACGGATGTTTACAAATATTGTAAGATAATAAATGAAAAATAACACATAAAACAAATCAATATAGCTCTCGACTGCGTAATAATTTTGTACATGATTCTGACATTCAAAACAAATTCATAGAGAATAAAACAAATAATAAGATGAAAATTGTTAATGGTCGTTTCAGTGAAAGGACCTTTCATCAAAATTATGTCGGGTGCTAATCTCTTTCCCCCATCATCGCTAGTGATCAATATTGATGAAACACCCGTTCACATTTTTTCATCTTGGAGGATCATCCGGAGTGATCACTGAAAGTGAATAAATGTGAACGACCCTTAATAAAAACTCACTGATGATGGGTGTCTACTGGAAAGGCCTCTGAGTCAAATATTATTCACAGTGAAAGTAATACAGTGTTTTATTTCAAACAAGCAATCCGTACCGGCTTCGTACGGGCAGATAATAATAATAAACTTTATTGTACAAAATATTTAAACAAAAATAATGAGATTACAACATGGAATATACAAATATTTTGCACAATGGGCGAGTTTATCGCATATTACGCAATATCTTCCAACTAACCCAACTAGATAGGTATTTAATAAAATAATTAAGTTTTAGTAAGGATCCCTAATTTTTTGAAAATATAATATAGCCCATGTCACCTGGGGATAGTGTAGCTTCCCAACAGTGAAAGAATTTTTCAAATCGGTTCAGTAGTTTCGGAGACTATTCAATGCAAATAATGAAATCTTTCCTGTTTATAATATTAGTATAAATATATTTTAATTCTATTTCACTTCTAATTACCTAAATATACAATCAGAGCATAAATATATCAACACAAACATTACCAATGCCACACCAATAATAATTCAATCCACTAATGAATAATCAATAATGTCTATAATTATGCCTCATTGTTATGTTTTATTTTATGATTGTATGGTGTAATGTTTCCAGCACGGTCGCAGCGTGTTGGAGTACCAAAACCAAGCCAAGATGTTGTTTAGGAAGTTGGGACATCAGTCTCCTAGCAGGTGCTCCATAGAGACGGGACCTTATCTATTTCAGTAAGTGGCAAAATAGTAAACAAATACATTTTGTGTAACATTAGGATGTCTTTAAGTTTATTTTAACAGGTATATAATTTTAATTTTCTGGTTAGATATTTGAGGGTTTATAAAATTATACATTTGCAGCTGTCGATGAAATATTAATTAGTTTCTTCCAGTTTTACATTTTAACTATTCAGCCAAACACCAAATAATAGACTTAATATTCGGTGTTTGGTCGAATAGTAAAAATGTTGCCAAATAGACAGAATATCGAATGGTTTTTTATTTTATTTATTTTATTGATTCAAACGGCTCAGAAGCCAATTACAAAAGTACATATCATTTTAACTGCTTAACATAATTTAAACTGCTTTAGTTTTAATTATTTTAATTTTTAATTATTATAAAGTCTATCAAGTGTAATTTTTAACTACTTATTTTCATGATTTTTTTTCTTGTTTTTTGCTTTTGAATTGAGTGGGGTAAAGTATGTATTGTTATTATTTACTAGCAAAGTATTCGTTTTATTTATTTATTTATTCATTCTTTACTGCACATTGATAAAAAAACAATTACATAAAAGGTATACATTCAAATTAAATAAATCAATATACAGAGGGCGAGTTTATCGCAAAGGCGCGATCTCTTCCAACTAACCCAAAAGTATTAACTTAAAAAAAACATATGATAGAAATAAAAACAATAATCTAAAGGATTTTGGAAAAAAAAAAATATTCACAAAGTGAACATATATACAAACATACATACATACACACATATATATAAAAAGGGAGAGACTGCAAAAAAAAGGATACAAACATACATGCATAAAGGGAACGGAAAAGGGGGAAAAAGGGGGGGGGGTTAGGAGTGATGGGTTTCAGGTTTCAGAGGCTGTGTTTGTGTTTGCGGAAATCATTTTCTCCTTAACGGCTCGCTTGAAAGACGTCAGACTTTGAGTCAGCCTAAATTTTGAAGGGAGATTATTCCAGCAACGAGCACCCTGAACTGCATACGCATTCGTCATACGCTTCGGTAATTTGCGGGACCTTGATTGGTTTGTTTGATGGAGAAATTTGAATGTTGATATTTGTTAGGTTGAACTGTTTGTGCCCCATAAGAATATAAAAAAAAATATAAAATATCAAAACATATTAAAATAATATACAACCATTATGCAATAAGAACAATAAAATTCGCCAGTTGTTGTTCTGTTCCAACTGTGTTGTGAATGAGCAAAATTAAGAGCTTTAAAATGACTTATGATACATATTACTTACTTACTTACTTACTGCTAGCCTTCTCTCCACTGCTGGATATAGGCCTCTTCAAAACTTTTCCACATTTTCCTATCTCGAGCAACACGATACCACTGTTTCCCCATCATCTGGATGATACATATTATGACACAATAAATATACAAGTGAAAGCAATATTTAAAAACAAAAGCTACAAATGATAGACACACAAGCACCACCATAACAACACAAAATCACACTCAAAGCAATCAGTTAGTACTGCAGCATGACTCTCTTTAAACATGGTTTAAATTGATATACAGTTGTGTTATATATATCAGCTGCCTGAGAGTATTCATTACCAACTCTTTGAATATGATTCAGCGATGAGTTCTGACTATGTGCTGTCAGGGATTCATTTACATAAAATGGTGCTGCCTGTCGTGTGGCCCTTAATGGAGCATGAAAGTTTATTTGACGTAAGATATCTCGACAGTTTATCTGACCATGTATAATCTTATACAGAAGCATCAAATCAGACAACTTTCTTCAGATAGTCTTAATAAATTTAGAGAGTTTAACAAATAACTATAATCAATATTTTCCCTTGGTAAACCCATTCTATAGTTAGTGTACCGCAGAAACCTACGCTCAATCTTGTCTAGACTATTTACATGAACCTCGAAGCATGGGTTCCACACAGGGGAGTCAAATTCTTAGTTGCTGAATAATCGTTGCATCTTTAAAAAAAAACAAATATTTTAATTAATGATTCCAGTTACCTGATTGAGAATGACATCTGCTACTTGGTGTTGTGTGAGAAGAACTTCAGCAAGAGGTTGGCCTATAGCTATCTGGAGGACATAGGGCTAGAGTTCCACAATCAGTATGGAAAGAGGGTGAGTCTTTACGCTCGTAGAACCGTTACATTAAATTTAATAAAGAGGTTTGTAAGGATAGATCTATATGGCATTCCATTCTCTCTGCCTACCCCACCTGGAACATGGCGTGAGGGTATAGTATAGTATAGTTGATATTATTAATTTGGCGGTAACGTTGTGGTAGTTTCTAAACATTATCCCGTATGTTTGGAGTCAAAAAACTTTACTAATATCACTAAAAAATATCATTCTACGCACAACCAAGGTTTCAACAGGTATCCTGACATTCTCAAGCGCAATAATTTTTTAGTGATACTAGTAAAGTTTTTTTACTCCAAACATTCGGAGTAATAGAATGTTGGCTCTAGAAATTGATCATTTCAATATTTATTTATTAAATATGTATTTATTTATTTATTAAACTATAAACGGCTATTGCCTTTTTTTAAATACAAAATAAAATACCTAACTAATACAATTTACATCAATACATATAATTTCTCTACACTCCATACATTTTAACATATATACAAGAAGAAAACAGTTCAAAAAAATCACAGCAAAATTAAAATATATAAAAATATTGATTAATAGCTCTCTATAAACCAAAATACCTTAATAAATATTGGGTATTCCCCTCATACCAGCATTTCATTGCTGTTTGGGGAAGACAAAAAGTTTTTGTTATCTAGATTACCTATGTTGTTGTTGTTTGTATTATGCTCTGGGGGCCTAAAATGCCCACATTGAGCAATTCATCTAGAATTCATATTTGGTGAAATGTTGCCGTTAAATCGTTTTACAATTCCTAATATGATCCTATTATGATTCATATAAAGTGGCCTTTTTAATGAAATTGAAATTGAAAAAAAAAATATTGTATTATGTTATATTTTACATTGTTGTGTAATGATTTAGGGTATAGACAATATTTGTAAAATAATGTCAGTATTGACTCTAGAAATTGATGATTTCAGTATTTATATAATTATGTGAATTGTTTCTAGGTGAATACAGTTACGCGGCCGTATACGTTCATTGAGTTTGATACGTACATACAGAGAGCTAGGAAGTCATTTGCTGACAGTGGCAGAGCGAGACGTAACATGACAGCATTAGCCCCACAATTACAGGACGTACAGAGGATTATGGTGCAGAATATTGATGATGTTCTGCAAAGGGGGGCTGTGTTATCCGGTAAATATATATTTTTTATAAAGATGACCATCACGGCATATCCTACATGTAGAGTAGCTAGCAAATCTTCTTCTTCGATGGCCCTACAGCTCACATTGAGCCTTAGCTTCCATCAACCCTCGCCTCCAACTCCTCCTGTCTCCAGGTGTGGCTTTCCAGTCTGTTACCTGTAGTAGCTGGTTTGCGTTCTTCCTCACCTCATCCTCCCATCTCAGCCCAGGTCTGCCAAATCTTCTTTTCCCATCTGGGTGTCCCTCAAGGATCGTGAAGACGGCATGCTCTGCACATGTCCGGCCCATTTTACCTTGTTTAATTTAGCATATAAAGAGAGTCTGCCTGCAGATCAGCCGTGTGTAATAAACATGCAAACTGTCTTCTCATTTAAAATGTCTTTATTTTTTTTCGAAAACTTACGGAAATGAGTGGAAGATCATTTTTTTGCCGGGTGCTTCACGGCTTAAAGATGATTTCCAAAATAATTTTAGATTTGAAATCAATCCAGAAACATCATTTAAGTTAAATTGTACAAAATCTAACCGGAAGAAGGGAGAAAGACGTCTGAAAGCTTGCAAATTGGCTCTAGGCTGGCTTAAGTGATCACTTTCGGTGTCCATGGACGACGTTCACCAATTTATCCATTATCACTTTCACGATATAAGGTCCATAAATTGAGAAATATTGATGTATTTTTTAGTGGGGGGTGCCTTTCTCACTTCTTCTGATTGGATTTTGCACAATGTTACATTCTTATGTTACGGAGCCTAGACGTTTGCCTTCTGCCAGGACCACGCTGCCTCTCAATTTTCCCGTCACTATTACTTGGAGCAAACTATTCTTATCTCCCCGCAGAATGTGACACAGATATGAGATCTTGCAGAACGAAATGAGATCTTATAGATAGAAACAGAATTTAACGAAAATAAAATCAGATCTTACAGACTTTGAAGTCCTTTAGCAGCTGTCTACTGCAATTGGCCATCATCAAAACCTCCGAGTTCTTTATTAATAACAAAATTAATTTTGTATTTTTATTCTTGTTTCAGAGTTGGATACAAAAACTCAAAACTTATCAATGTTGTCTCAAAAATACAAAAAGGATGCGACATATTTAAATACAAAGTCCATGTACGTGAAAGCCTCTGTAGGGTGTATTCTAGTTTTAGTAATTGTCGTTTATTTCTGGGTCTTATAATAAAATTGTCATTTAAATTATTATCATTTAATGGCGACGATGTTTAAAGGCAGGAACTATATGACATGGTAGGCCCCACTGTTGTCAAATGTGACATTTCATAGAAAAAGTAATATTCAAAAAATGGTTGCCATATATGTTGAATTATTTTTTGGTCACCACGTTAAATTTTTTTTGGGCACCAAGTTTTTCGACACTGGCAAAGTTTACATTCGAGTTAGATTTTATTTTTGCCTAAAATCTACTTCGAATACAAATTTCCTAAAGTTTATACTTGAATTAGATTTTATTTTTGCCGATTTTATTTTATTTTTGCAAATAAAAAATGAAAAAAATAATTGCCAAAACATCCAATGAATTTTATTGTAGCAACAATTTTCCTCCATAGAAAACTATATTTGACAGATATCTGACATTGGGGCCTACCATCTCAATGAGTTCCAAAAAGCATAGATCTTCAAATACTGTGTGCTAGATCAATGACAAATCGATGGTTTAAAGCACAGAAGACACATGTCCACTTTTTAGGTAAAATGAGTTAATACATGTACAAGATCGGTTGTAACGCCATCTATGTCCTGATTAAATATTACCAACAATCTTAATATCATTATCAAAATATTTAGTAAAAACCAAATGTCACATGTCCACAAATTCACTTTGTTTTGTGTACAGATGTAACATGTCACAAAAGATATGAAGATTCTAAAAAACACATGTTCATTTAGGACGGACATGTGTCATCTGTGCACGCATAAACGCATCCCAAAAGTCGCCGTGAGTGGCACTTCCATCACACTTCCAAACACATGTCCATGACCATCATCTAAAAATGCTAATTCTTGGCATTCTGGTTAAAAATATAGTTAAAAATAAGTAATAAATGACATTAAAAAAGAACAAAGATTATGATTTTCAACACCTTCTGCATTAATTTGAAGTTAGTGAATTAATTAAGAATCTCAAACTTTCAAAACCTGTTTTCTCTAAACTGTCAAATGTGGACATGTGTCTTCTGTGCTTTAAACCATCGAAATAAACAACTGCTTTGAGAAGAAAATGAGATGCAGAAACATATATCGACGGCTTAATCCGCAAACAAGATAACTCCTTTTTTTGTCAAATTGATTTTATTGCGCTAACAGGTTTTATTAAATGTAACACATAATCCTGTAAAATGATGACTCCCAAATATTTTTTAAAACTAACAAAAAATGCTACACAAAAATAAGATAACTCCATGCAAACATCTGGCAATTTGGTAAAAACGCTAACTCCGTCATTTTACCGCCATTTGTATGACGGCTGTCAGTGTGCGGTGACGTTTTTGTTAGAAAACATGCACCCATTAAACTGAAATAACGCTAACTCCATTGAAATTGTATGAAAATATGGTTAGCAAAAATGCTAACTCCTTTTTTAGAAGAAATTTTGAAAAATTACGTCATTAATACTACATTATTATTATTTATTAATGATTTTGAACATAAAAACAATAAAAAACAGCAATGAAAAATCATTTTAATGTATTTATTGATATATGATAAGGTTTTATGTTGCTCCTGTAAAGTTTGGTTTAAGGGAGTTATCTTGTTTGCGGATTAAGCCGTCGATATATTGAAATTTTCCAGTATTATTGGATTAAATATTATGATACCGTTGAGCAACTTGAAAAAATGAATAAAAAAATGGTTGCATTATGTGACACGACTTGCCTCTCAATCATTTTTCTTGTTTGCAGTATTTGAAGACAACAATATTTTGTTATCAAACTTATTAATAAGGGTTTTTGTTTATTTTTTATTACAATTACTTTTAATTTCTAATATTTATTTATTTACATTCACATGATATTGCGTTTTTAATTCCAAAATTGTTAAGAAATAAAAATTTGCATTATACATATCGTCGGCGTCAAGGAAAAACTCACTAAATACAATTTTTGTTAAAATTGAGTTATTTATGCTAGCAAATTTGTTTTTTCACGCTTTATTTAGGAAAAATTCCCCAAAATTATAGCAATACATATTATCATAGAAATGAAAAACACATTAACTCACCAACGAATATTTGGGATAAGGAAAAAGTCACCAAAGTATGTGAATTGTATTTTTTTTTTGTTTTTTACATTTTATTTATTCAAAATTTGTGCACATACAGGCAAGTAAAAAACAGAAAAACAAATTAATTAATTTGTATTATTATATACATTGTATTATTATTATATCATTTGGTATATAAATATAAAAATTTCTTAACTTTAAAATAAAAATAATGAGTTTCTATAGTTTCTATTGATTTTTTTAATGATTATTAATCAATTTAAAAAATCAACAACTGTATTACCCTATGTAAGGAGTGAGTATTAAAAAACCAACCAAATACGAAAAACTGATTTTCTTGATTTTTTTCTATGAATTAATCTAGATTTTAACTAGTATAATATAGGAAAATAAATGTTAAGAACATTAAAAAAACTGTTTTACTCTATCGGTTATAGTTTTCAAGTTATCGAAATTTCAATTATTGAAAAATAATAAAATGGCTGTATCTCATAATTTTAGTTTTGTTAGTTGGTGACTTTTTCTTTGACGCCGAGGATATAATGTTACATCTATTTGTCTGTACGGAAAATGATAAGAGAGAAAAACAATAGACCATTAAAGGATGACGTCACAGAAAAATGTTTGGAGGACAACAACGGAACAAAAACAAAACAATCAAAAAGGTGGTATCTCTTTCTAACCGCGCAGTTCTAAAACGAAAACAAAACAAACAAAAAGGTAGTATCTCTTTGTAACAGCGTAGTTCTGACTATGCGTGAAAAAGAGATAAAGTACCATAACACATGGTATCTCAGGGGCCGTAGACAAACCGTACTTAGCGATCGATTACTGGCGAACTTTTCGACAATCTACCTACATGTACCAAACAATTAAGCGTTATTGTTGCGGTTATAGTCGAAAATTCGTTTGTAGTCGATCGCCAAGTGCATGTTTGTCCAGGGGGGCAGATAGTAAATTATTTCAAAGAAAAGCGTTGTAATGTATTATATCCTTCCAACTGTCAGGGTTGCAAAATCACTCAATATTGGGTGGAACGCCTAAAGAATACCTAATAATAAAAAAAACTGTTTGTGTCGTTTTTGTTACTATTTTGTCGTCTGACTTTCTTTTTTTTTTCTCTTATGGCATAACATCCTACAAGGATGATTTGCGCAATCTGACGGTTTGCCCTCCAAGCAAAAGCAAATCCATAGACAAGACCACGTGACCTTTAATGGTCTATTTGTCCTCTCCTTTTTGTTTGTTACACATATTAACGACATAAGAAAATAGAGATAGAATATTTTGTGTATTATTCATAGCAAAGTATGGACACTTCTAGTGTAGAGAAAATGTTTCGATTGTTGTACATTTGAGACATGCCACCCATTCTGAATGCTTTAGTTTTGTAATATTATTAAAAAAATGTTATAATTTAAAGTGAACAAAGATGTAATTTTGTATAGTGATTATTTACTATATTATTTGGTTGTTCTTCAACAAAACACTGGGAGTTTGCAATTTAGCTGTTTATTGAAGGATGTCCAATGGCTGAGAGGGTTTTCAGGCCATACAATACCTTATAATACATTGTGAAGCTAGCTACAGGATATAAAGCAAAAATAGCGCCACTGGTGGCAGAAAAATGCACTAAAAGGGCATTGTAGGAAATTTGAAATTGTATGATGATGATTTGACATGCAAGCTGTTCTTTCTGTCCCAATCAAAAATTAAGACAGATGTTTTGTGATTTTTCCTACTTTTATTATTAATTAAGCATTGCATACCATTGTTTTTTATTACTATTATTATTATTTTATTTATTTACAGAAATATAAAACTCAACTCCTACAAAATATCTATTAACTGAACATTACTTTATATTAAATATAAATACACATATTTTTGACAAAACCAATCGGACATCTCGATTGGAGAATCGTGTTTACACAATTTATTATGTGCAAAGTCTAATCTGAAGATGTGAGAAAGGTGTTAAAATGCTTACGAATTGGCTCTAGGCTGGTTTAAGTGATCACCTTCGGTGTCCATGGACAATGTTCACCATTTCTGCCATTCTCACTGTCACAATATAAGGTTCACCAATCGAGAAACACTCACTTTGTTTTGCTCCTGTTAAATGACATGTTTGCTCAACAGATGTTGAACATATTGGTTTGAAATAGGGATTTGTGAACATATCATAGGTAAAGTGCGTTTGAACCAGCCTTAGCCGATTCGTAAGCATTGGAACACCTTTCCTATTTCCTACTAAAGGAGGTTTGCACAGTCCGTTGGTCGTACGGATGAGGTGTTTGTATTGATGTTAAGGTAGTAGAATTCCACAATGAAATTAAAAACAATTATTTTTTCTTCTATATTGATTTCTATTGAGGGAGAAAAAGAGACGTCTTTCAAGGACGTTGTCAATAATTTTTGAGATATCCATTAAAAGATTGACAAGAATGTCTTTGAGGGATAAAGGACAAGCATATTGTTTACTGGGTGGGTGTGTGTTTGGGCTCATTTCGGATCCAGATTCATCTTGTAAATAAATCTAGTTTAGCCTCCATACTGAGAAATGGCATTTTGTTTGGTGGTGTTGATATTCTCCGACATACATTTGCCAGCTGTAACATCTGCATGTATAATAATGATATATAAATGTTTGTATTAGGTAGGTTTGTCTCCTCTATACTGTATTCTAAGTGTGGATCTTATTATCGGAAATATATTTATAAAATTGTTTATACAAAATTTTGTGTATTTATTTATTATTATATCCATCATAATATTCCTCCTATACGGCATATCCCACAAGTGGGGTCGCCAGCAGACCAGCTGCATGTAAGAAACATACAAGCAGTCCTCTCCGTGCCAATATAAAATCAAGAGATTCAGGGTGGGTGGTAAACTGATCACTGCTGAACTTAAGATGTAAAATGTCTTTATTTTTTTCAAACACCTGGGGCCGTAGACAAACCGTACTTAGCGATCGTAACTGGCGAACTTTTCAACAATCTCCCTACATGTACCGTGTAATTATGCGTTATTGTTGCGGTTATAGTCGAAAATTCGTTTGTAGTCGATTGCCAAGTACGGTTTGTCTAGGGGGTCTGTCTTTTACAGGACACTGGAAACCTTACAGAGAAGAGTGGGAGACCAATTCTTTATCGGGCTCTCCACAGTTTATGTCACCAACTTCAGAATCAATTTCCATTCTTCCATCCAGCCCATCATGGCATCTCCCCAGTGGCGTAACTATATCATCTGAGGCCCGAGGCAAATTCATAAGATGGGCCCGCCTATTGTCACATTGTAATTTAATATTAATAATTTTCTGTGTCGGTGTCTAATTTTAACCCGTTGACACATGAAGCAGGCCAACTTTTTTTAATTAAAGCACTAAGCCGGCGAAACGCCGGTCTGTGAGAAATGCTTGGCGGCTCTCCACATGTCAGAATCTTTAAAAAAAAATACCATACCCTTGCAAAACTGCCTGGAGTTGAAGATTATACAAATATCCAATTAGCAAAAAAAGATAGTTCTATGTTGTATAAATAGTTCTATGGTAGCGAGTGATAAGGCCATATACGTCGCTTCATACTGGAGTAGCAAGGTTTGAAACCCGGACCCGAAAAGTAAGTAAGTATGTGTTAAATTTACACATGTTACCTCATACAATGGTTAATTGTAACAATAACATTGATAAACAATAAAGGTTTCAATATAAATTAAAAGATTTTTGTATATTTTTTGTAGAATAGACATTTTTATTAACATTTTTTCAATTACAATAAGTCACATACAACTAACTATACAATACAAAATATTCACTAACATTAAATTATACAATAATAATATATATATTTATAAATCTTAATAATAATAATAAAAACAAATGAATTATAATAATAATAAATTCATTATTGTATAATCACTAAAAAGGAAAATAAAAAATATTACACAATTTATATTATTTCAATAAAAAATACACAAATCTAAATATTACAAATAATTACAAAAAATAATTGTATTTTCAAATTACATAATTACAAATTACAACATAATAGGTACCTACGTAATAAGAGAAACTTATAATATTCTTTATTTAAATTATACAAAAATAGTACAGAAAGTTAGGATAAAAAAATATCTATGAACAGAAAGGAGACAAAACATAATATCTAATCTCTTCGTTTAAATATAAAATATATATACGTTTAAAATTATTACAAACAAATTCTAAAATAAAATATATTAAATCATATTTTTTGTCTTAATATTTACAAATATAAAATAATAACATCTGGTATTTTTATTTATTTATTTATTTATTATTTTCATAAAAATACAGTAAAAATAAACATCATTATCAAATAATTATATTTTTAATTTACTTGTTGTTAATTTTTTTTTATTTAATATATTTACTATATATATTAATGTAATAAAATCTAGAATGTCTATTTTTTTATATTAATTAATAATAATAATTTAATTATTTCTTTTGTAATAATGAACTATTGTGAAAAAATACTCTTTTCATTAAAAAAATTATTCACTCTCAATCATACCTTCGCTGTGTACCCCGTTAGTGGAGTAAATAGCAACATACAACTATTCATTATACATAATTTAATTGATAAACTGTCATTCTAAAATGTAAGTTTATCATGTACTCATTATTTTCTGTTAGTTTTTTAGTTTAATTAATATAGGTACGCAAACATCTCTTGCTTTTCTGTAAATCAGAAATGATTTTTTTATTATTATTATAAAGTTTGAAACAAAATATGAACATTTTTAAATATGGTAACATTTATTTGCCAAATTCAAATTTAGAAAAAGCAAGAAATATCTGCGCGTATTCGTTTTTAAATAATCTTAGTTCATACATAGTGTGGACTTCTTAAATAAGTATTAATTGTTTTTTTCTTTGCTTATCACATTTCTTGGACGCACACATTCATTAAACATTTTTACAAATAGTTCATAAAAAATCTATCCATTTTTCGCAAAAAGCTTAGGAAATCAATTGTTTCCAAATTTAAAAACAAGTACTGAATAGAAATTATTGCCATATGTAAATTAATGTCAAAAGTAACATAATAAAATTTCAGTTGTTTTTTAAATATTTGTTATACTTTTTAGATCGGATTAGGTATAAAAAAGACATGTTTTCACTTTGCAAAAGAGTCTTTCGACTTAGATTTTTAACAACTAAAATAAGATTGGTGAAATTGGCAACATTCTAAACAGATGAAAGACACATTTCTTGAATTAATAAATATCATATGTTTTATTCCGTTCTGTTGCTTTTCATTTACTCTGTTGCTTTTGCACCAATACATTGAAATATATTTTTTTAACTGGCAATAAATCTATACGATAATTGTGAGGTTTAATTACAAACAAAAAATATATAAAAATAATTCAGATGTATTTGTTCGTTTTGATAGTAAATTATATTTATGATGAAATGTTAATTATACCTACATCTTAAAGTGTAAGTATTGTTTAAAGGTTTAAATTCAACACTGACAAAATACTTAAAAGAAATTAATAATGATAAAATTTCTGTAAACACCGTCACTTCATAACAAACAATATTATCAACTATATTATAAACAAAAATATACAACAATGGTACTTAAATACTTATAAAATTTTTCAGATAATTTGAGCTTCAGAAACATATTATTTTGTTATATACAGCATCAACTAACTAGCAAAATAAAGAAAAACATCATAAGATTAAAATATCATATAATTATTTCATATTTATCCTTTTTTATGTAACGGAAACACTAAAAGTGGAACGAAATTTAAAATAAAAAAAAATAATTAATTTGAATTTAGAAAAACTTTGACATTTGATTTCAATATAATATTATTATTATTTTACTTATTCTATGTTTTTTTTTCTAATTGTATACATTTTGGACATTAAATATATTTAGTTAAGATATTATTTTAAATATTGCCATGTTAAAATCTACCATGTCAGCTGTTTTCATTTAGTCTTGTTTGTGTATAGCTGCCCGAGTGAGGTATTATGCGATTAAATGAATCAGACATTGCATCAAAAAGAGAAAAAAGTTGCCTAGGAAAGGTAGATTGTTTAATCTCTGCGAAGAACACATTCTAATTTTAAAATAGGTATTGTTTTCTTTTACATAAGTAGATGTCACTTGTGTACATATTATTTAAAATGTTGCCAGTTGTGATGAATTTACAAAAAAAAAAACTTTTTATAAACTATATAGATAGATTGTAATATTTTTATTTTCTAGTAACATCAATTTCTTTTATAAATAGATACATAGTTTAAAAAGTAGTGTTTTAATATGCAAAAATTTGTACATAGATATAACATTACATGTATTATTTTATTTTAAAGGTAACATTTATAATTTTGTATATTATAACACCAATTATATAATAACATACATGGCTTTTCCCATGAAGTGAAATTACGTTTTTATTATCAAATTCAATTATCAAGAAGAATATGCCTTTTATCGGTTACATTCTCTGTTTATGGATGAATCTTAAACAGTTTTCTGTTTGTTTATCCATGGTGGAAAATTAGAACATATTTGAAATATGTTTGTTCTATAATTTGACACATTGAAACTATTTTGTGAATATTTAGAAAGAAAATGTATATTTGGTGACGGTTTGAATATGAGATTATTGAATCTTTTACAATAAACATCAAATTTGTATTTAAGAGTAAGAATTTAGGAATAAAATTGATTGACAATGACATTGGAATATCAAATAGTTGATTTTAAATCCATTTCAGTTGCAAAAACAAGAAGGTGAAATTAGCATTATGAAGAGCAACTCCAAGACATATTCAAATGTTTGAGATCAAAAGATCGTTAAAAAAAGGAATTTTATATTTTGACATATTCGTAGACATAAAACAAACTAAGCATTATTAAAGAAAGTTTCAAATATTGATGAATTTCAAAATATAATAGAAAAATAATTATTTTCATTTGTTTTCTGAATTTAAACTACGGTTCTATATTTAAAGTTATTGAAATTTAGTTGTTAATTACCATACTATGTACATAATTTTTTCAAATTTTCAATCTCTTTTGATTACTTCATTGAAATTAATAATCTGATTTTAGTGTCTTGGATTTTTAATTACGAAATCCCGGGAAAACTTCTTATTTATTTCGCATTAATATTACAATAAGATAAACACATATTAGAGTTTCTTTTAAACCCAAATCTGTCAATAAAAAATATTCATCAATATTGTTTGTAACTTCCTAATTATGTCCACGATTATGTTGTTTGTTGTATTCTAACATGTCCCCCCCCTTTCCCATTTAAATTGTTACAAAACACTTATCATACATCCTCTATATCCAATATTCTAACAGAGCACCATCATTATATACATACAATTTAAACTTCTTAATCTCACAAATACATTTTTTGCGTTCGTTGGTTAGATTTTGAGCATTTTACACAAATCGTTTTTAAAATTTTACGCTAAACAATTTTGAACATTACATTAATTTAAAAATAAACTTAAAAGATAACGTGTTGAACCACTTTTTCTTTACAACTTTTCTTCATTCAAAGCAAAATGTGTTTAGTGCATTGTAGGTATATGTGTGTATCGTCGCGTTAGTACCCATAATACAAGATTCACATCTTAGTTTGGGACTAGCTCGATCTGTGTGAATTGTCTATGTATGTTAAAAAAAAAAAGACACGACATTTTCTTATATGATTTTTATAACCCAATAGACAATTTTTCGCCAACAATTTTTAATTCATAATATGTGCTATGATGTAATGCTAAATAAAAAATATAATATTTAGTATTAAGCTTTTTCATCAATAAATTAATGCTTTTTATAGAATTCCTAACATATGCTGGTTTGCAAAAACCAGAAGAAAAAGTGTAAAGACAATAATAAAAATATCACCTCTTGAAAATGTCTATTAGTGTAGATGAAAAGTTCGAAGTAATAAAAATTTATAGTGAAAATTAAACAGTGTTTTTTTGAAATAGCTTAATTAATTTAAAAATTAATAATGTATTTTCACAGTGTTAAATTATTATGTTCAACACATTATCTCATAATATGCAATTTATAAAATCTATACACAGAAATGACACAGCAATATTATATTAAGTAAAATAGTTTAGATTTCCTAACAACATCACAAATACTCATGGTAAACCATTGATTTTATTAAGTTTAAATGATAACATATCAAAAACATTGGTATAATATAATTATTATATAATTATATGAGAATATTATTATTTTTTTAAACATAATAATATGCATCTATTTACAAACACAACACTGTGAGTAATATAAGAAATGTAATATGTACAATTTAATTTTTCACGACGACGGCAACATTGAAACTTACAATTATTAGACGACAGCTGATCGTAGCGCTGCTGTCTCCGCCGCCATATTGTTCTAAACATTCAAATAATGTTATTAGAATTATTATTCTTTAATTTGACATTTATTTAAATTTCTAACGTCAATTATTATTAATATTTTATTTGTTACAAGTAATAATTATGAAAATTGTGCTTTGTGTACGGCTCTTTACATGAAATGTACAATAGAAATTTAAATCAATTTCAATTCAGAAGGTAGGTTGTCTTAATTTAAAATTTTAAATCAATTTAAATTCAAAAGACAGGTTGTCTTAATTTAAACAAAATTTTAAACATCACTGGTTAATTCGATATATAAATAAAATAAACAATTGACAGCGGAATTTGATAAATAAATAAAAAAAAAAATCAGGAAAAACAGAATTTTGTGAAATATTTTTTTATGCTGAAACTGTTATTGATATTTATGTATTCAACAAACTATCCCTAGGACAATTATTTAGTGCGAAATATATATTATTGAATTTGATAATAATTTTAATATTTTAATGTATATATAATCGGAAAAACATTTACATAAAACAGTGTATATAATAATATATAACGTTATATAAAATTGTTAAGGCTTGTTTTGTAGCATTTGTTGAAAATAGGAATAATTTCTTTTTTTAAATATTACAATGGATTGATTAAAGATATAAGTGTAAATATATATTTTAATGTATTAATTTGAAATATAACCTGTTCGATATATTGCTTTTCAAATATATAAAATAATATTTGTACATATTGATGTTTTATTCATATTTATTATTAAATATAAAATCGTGAAGACTTTATTACATTTTAATTTAATTATACTTTTATTAAGTTATTTTTATTAATTTGGGGTTATGTTAGGAGCCAAGGTGTAAAGAATTTTCATAAACAGCATTGCCGTTGCACTGTAACCCGTCCACAGATGTATCAAAAAGGCAGAGACTTGAAATCTCCGTAATACTGGAGAGACGATGGTCCTGGCTGGGACATGTTCTGAGAATGCCCAATGATTCTGTCGACCCGGGCGTCCCTCTTTCACAATACACCGTTCCTATGACAACGACATCAGAACGCAAGGAATGTCGTGAAAAGAGGCGCAATTGGCGCAGAGACGTTCTGAATGGAGGAGGCTGGTTTCTGCCCTGCGCTCCCGAGAGGAGCGTTGAGGGCGATAAATGAATATGTTTAGGAAAATTTTATTTCAAACTTTTGCTCTGTTGTATATGATGGAATTCAAAATTTGATAGGTAAATATTTTGAAATAATCAAAGATAATTATTTCTTTTGTCTTTTATTTATAAAATTGTGATGTTTTTTTCATTATATTATTGTATATAATATATATTATAAACCGATTAACATTATTTTATTTCTATTTTTCATAAATTAACATTTTAAAAAGAACAACTTCATTATATAATATATAAAATTATTATTATTATATCATAAAAATACAAAAAAAAAACCTTTGTATATGAGGTTACCAGAGAATTGTACTGTGAAGATTTTTTAAATTTAAATATTATAACATTAGTTTGTCAAAACTTAAAACTACCAAAGCAAAGATGTACATCTCACATAATATAAAACAAATAAATGATAAAGTATGCAGTGTTTTTTATTAAACAATGGGCCACTTGTAGTCGTGGGGGATTTTTATAAAAATGATCGAATTAAGTAAATTTGAGGTCGGAAACTACAAATATGTCAGTTAAATAAAATTAAATATCTAAATTATGGAGAATTTCCAAAAATAAAATCCAAATTTTTTGACGTTTGGCAAAACACGTAAAATGGATTTTGACAGCTGATGACGTCACGGAGTCCCATGTGTGTATGAGATTATATAATCTGTGGTGCTTATATAAGTTATTATGGTTCACCGGACTCCGTGACGTCACAGTGCCGCCATATTGTTTTTGATCACTCCGAGAAAATTCAATTTTTAAAGCTTATATCTAAGAAAATAGTGTAACAAAAATTAAAATAAATTGTGGTTGTGTTTCTTTCATACTAATTAACAATTTTATGTAATAAAAAAATCTGCAAGCGACCCATTTTCATTTTTTTATATATTTTAAGCTTTAAAACATTTCTGTTCTTCTTCAACAGATCACTCATTATTTGTAATTAATGTGACCATATTGTTTAGACTGTATGCAAGTCTATCGCGGAAACTGATGAAATACTAGGCCTAAGCTATACATTTTCAATGTGCAATCAACTCAAAGTGATCAATTTGATTTTGATAATACCACCTGATCATATAGCATTCAGATTATTTCACTATGGATGATCATCCGACATCCAGAGTGTCAGGGTCAAAGCTGTTCATTAAAAGTGAACACATTTTATTCATCCTGTCCATATCAAAACAAACGTTCATGTTTTCTGTAGTTTAAAGTTTAAAATAAATTAATAAAATTCCCGAAAGTACACAACAGCGTGTTCATTTTATTTATGATTCTGATATTCGATACTAATTCATAGACAGGAAATAACTTGTTTATGGTGGTTTCGGTGAAAGAACTTTTCATCAAAATTATGTCAGGTGGTAGCTTTCATCCGTCATCGCTAGTGATCACTATTGACGAAATGTCTGTTCACATCATCCAGAGTGATCACTGAAAATGAACAAATGTGAACGCACCTTAAGATAAGGTTGATATTGTGTAAGTATGTAATACAAAAGAACCACAAATTTATAACAAGTACAATATTAGATTTTACTAAGTGAGGATTTCAAATCAACCTTAGAATATTGAAACTGAGAAACCATTACATTTCTATTCCTACTTGAAGTGTTTTTGATACTAAATATATTTTTTAAATTGATTTACTTGAGGATAGAGATGGATTTTCAATGTATTGACCAACTACAGCAAAAATTTTTTTAGAAAATTTTATTGGTTAACTTTTTTTAAAACCCAACCAATTTTATTTTATACTAGCTGACCCAGCGAACTTCGTACCGCCTAACAATCAATGAATATATTTTTAATCTCTTTACCAACTCCTGTAATTATCGTATAGTGTAAAAGAATAAAATTAATTTATGTTGAACAATTATACTTAACTAAGTTTTGTTTATAAATTATCTGCTGTACGTAATATATGTAGGTACTAATTTATTTTTTAGATAGATACCTATTCATTTTAAGTTTGTAAACTTCTTATTCATGATTTTTTTCAATACTGAAATTTCAGAACCACAGATGTTAAATTGTATGGATAACGATTCTAATTTGAAAATGTGTAAAAAAATTATTCCATAAAATGCCAATCTATAAAAAAAACATCATCGTTGATTTTGTATAATTCTCCATATTGCATTTTTTATTGAAATTAAAAATGTATGGTGTAAATATTTTTCTTCGTAATTTTTCTTCCCGTGAATTTGTAAGATATTTTAATAGCCTATCCTATTGGTTATTTGGGGCAGAGAAGAATCCAACAAATCAGAGATCATTCAAATCGGTACAGCCATTCTTGAGTTACAAGTGGTGTAACTTACACCACTTTCTTTTATATATTATTATTAACTATTATTACATAGAAGATTATTTCATTTGAGAGATGTACATCTTTGTCTATGTATTTATAAAACTTACAAAACATTGAAGGCAAGATGCTGTAATATCTAAACATCAAAATATAATTGAATGAACATAGAAATTTGTTAAAATTGATGAAACAAATTAAAAAAATAATAACTAAAAATTATAAAACTACCTACGTGTCTATAGAAAAAAATAATTAAAAACGAATATTGCAAATTTGAAAATAATAAACATCCAATAAATTCAATTACTCGTATGTTTATTATCTATTTATTATTATTTATTTTTTATAATTATTATATACAGAGGAAACAATATGTTTTATTTATAAGTAGTTTTTACTTAATACAGTGTTACAATAGTAAAATTAACTAAAAAACAAAAATTTCGCTACCATACAAATTGCCATGTGTAAAAAATTGTCATAATTTGTTTTCTTATATTATTTTAAATACCTATCATTATAAGTTATGTACGATTCTTCACTCTTTTCTTTAATCCCAGACAGTCATTTCATTTTTATTCAATTTGAACAAAAATGAGCATGCGTTTTTATAAAATCGAATAAAATTGCATCGATTTTGTATATTCGGCAGTGAATTTTAATGAACATATTATTTATTTGGAACGCAATCCCATACACACAATTCAATTATTATTCAATTTATGCTTATGTTGCGTTAAATCCACTAGTTACACCACCTGTAGGAGATGCCGTGATGGTATATATTAAAATAAGCTATAAAGTAAATTTTCTAAGATTTTACGCTATTTTTAAGAAATATAGAACCGTATTAAAATATTTTTTTTATTTTATTTACGTTTCAAATTATAAATGGTAAATTTTGTTACAGAACGATAATTAAAAAATACATTTCAAACTCATTTATCATTGATTTAATATTGTTTTTTAATCAGCCATTTTGTAAACAAACGTTATTTTCTCTAGAGCGTCCATTTTGCTAGACAAAAACAATAATTGAACTGTCACAATATGGGATGTTGTTTTTATTATATTTAATTTACTTTATAACACAGAATCATTCTACTCAAGTAAAAACATCAAACTAACAATTGTATACAACATTTAAACATTAATAATTCTTAAACATTTAACACTTAAATAACCTCTTTTTATTTGTGGAATAGGTTTGTTTTTAAGACACATAAAAATAATATCATGATTTCTTCATCATCTAATAAAATTATTCAACCATGCACGCGCACACGTCATTCTAAATTCGAAAAAATATCAAAATGACAATCGATTAGACGTCACATAATAATAATTATTGTGGAATACATTCCGAATTTCACAGCTCTGTTTCAAAAAAAACATTTTACACACACAATGTCTGACAAATCATAGACAATAAAAGAGACTTTTCTTAGATCATGGAGGAAATTTTTATTGGAGAAGTAATTTATTTACAAAATCACGGGTAGATAATTAATTTTAATATAGTACGTATTTTGCCATCACATTTCATACATTTTACATAATCATACAAATCTGTAGGTACGCTCAAGCCTGTACAAATGATCGACGTATTCTAGCCGCCATGTTTTCTCTCAACAATTTCACATATTTACAAGAAAATTCAAATAATAAATAATAAAGGAACACAAGACTAGTCGATTGAATTATAATAATAAAATAAATAATAAAATAGGAATAGAAAATTTACAAATTTCCATAGATCAAGAAACCAAAAAATTATGGAATGCATCTATGATTTGTCTTTGACACTTCGACTCTACAATCATCTTATAATATTATTATATAAATTTTATAAACAAAGACAAAAAAAAAATTGAATAAAAATATAAAACAATACACACAAAATATTACAAACACGCATCAAATTATTAAAATTAATAATTATTAATAAAAAAAACTAAAAACAAAAGAGATCTGATGACAATAATTAAGAAATAAAAGAACGTTGATAATCATTACTACGTACATTCAAATATTTTTATAGAACAGTAATGATTCGAAATTTGAAATATATATTATTTAAAATTAGAATTAATAAGAATGCCCGTCTTTTATTTTCAAAAAAAATTAACGGGTTTCCGTCATCATTGCCATTTTGTTGTCAAAACGAATAAATCACGTTAGAGAACAGTCAATCTCAACAATGTCTTTAGGGACGTCAACGAATTGATAAACCAATCTCTGGCCATCGACTTTTGCTAAGATACCACGCTGATAGTAATATCTCAGAGCTCTGCCCATTGTTTCGTAATTCATATCTGGTTTATTCTTGTGAAGACCCCATAGTCGAGAAACAGCTTTGGAATCGACAAGCTTGAATACTCCCTTTTCTCGATTAGTCCATTTAATATATCGCGGACAGTATTCTCTGTCTTGCAACAATTTCAACAAAAATTCCCACAAATACGTTGTGGACCCTTCCCTTGATTTACGTTTTACACCTGTAGGTTGATTTGGATTCTTCAATTTTCTGATTTTCTTCATTTTATGTTGAGCTATGTTATAGTAATTGAGGTCAAGCATATATGAGAGATCGTCATTTGGACTATTGCTTGAGTTATTGTGTGATGGAGCTGGAGGAGGCGCTGTTGGAGCTGTGAAATGGTGCCCCCCGTATCCTGTGGAGCCCCCATATCCGAGGTAACTGCTGTAAGAATCGTTCGACACTGGAAAGAAAGAAAAAAACAAATTAGAAAGGGTTCAATATTAAAAAATGTTTTAAAAATGCCTACATCATTCCCTCCGAACAGACTACAATCTATTGAGGCAGTAAATAACATTTCAGCATCCTGAAATGTTATAAATATTGCATAAAAGCAGGCGCTACCGAAAATGATACAGAGGTTGCGTTCCAACCAAATTCAGGTGCCAAACGATAACTCGTAGCCAGATAATTACGTAGCCAGACATACATAAGTAACAAGACCAATCCAATATCGTCGTTAGCCTGGAGGTAGACTCTCGTCTCGCACATGAGGGCCGTGGTTCGATCGCAGATGCCGGCAAACTCCCCTTTTACGGCACAAACTTTTAGCTTACTAAAAAAACTCGCAAAATTTTAAATATTTTAATTGTGAGAATTTACCTACAATTTCCTTTTACAGTAAATCATTGGGAAACAGATAGATAAGAGTGGGAAACCAATTCCAGGAAGAGTGAGAACTCCATGGATCATATAAATATTCCGTGGAGCACCCAGTTAAGAACTAGTTTCCAGCTCTTTTCACCAAGTTTTCGAGTGTCGTACAAAAAGGCAGGGAAAAATAAAGAAATTCTACATTTTAAATTCAGAATGATGAGGTTTACTCCACCCATCCCGAATGTCTCGTCCTAAATGTGTTGAGAACCCAGAGGACATGAATTTGCTAATCTGAATTGCTGTAATGATGAATGATATAGAAAGTTCTGAGTGTTGTCGTTTTTATAGTTGTCTATAATTATTGATCCATCATTTGTATCCAAGTCTGTCTTGTTATTTTTATTAGTAACTATAATTAATTAATGATTGTTCACCTGTGTTTCAAATTTCATATCTTTGACATTTTATATATTTGTATTGTGGATTAAATTTTTATATTCTCTACGTGTATGCATTGTATTTTTAAATTTTAATATCTTTTATAAGTTTTTATATCTTTGATATTTGTGTTTTGTTTTTAATTTCATTGATGTAAAAATGATTTATTTATAACATGTAAAAAAAAAACTTTTGCCGCAGATAAATAAATAAATTTGTTGGTACGGATAGTATAGCTTGCACGTTTGTTACATACAGCTGGCCTGCTGGCTACCCCACTTGTGGGATATGCTGTGATAAGATAATAGTAGTAGTAGATTTATATAGCTAACTAAAACTAATTTGGTAAACAAGTATGTATTGTCTCTTATAGTTTACACATTGGATAATGGGTTTCCTGCTAAGACACAATAAAGTAATTAATGGTAATTACATCAAGTAATGATATACCTCAGTAGGTATGTTTGGAGTAATTTATCAGAATCGAATTGTCTATGGTGTCTCCGGAATAGAAAAAGTCGCTCACTCAATTCATTCATTCTGTAACTTTTTAACTTTGCTGGCTTTTTTTTATTTATTTATTTTTTTATTTCATAAAATACAAACATACACATACATATATAACAGATTCACTTACTTAAAAATAAGCTTAAATTTTTTTAAAGATTTAAACTTGTGTAGGGGATAGAATACACATATTTTTAACTATACATGTTAAATTTTTCAAAAAATAATAAATTCTACCTTCAACCAATACCAGATTCTATACGAAAACCACATTTTTTACAGCCCAAATTCACTCTTTTTTCTTAACGAACGCGGTTTTTAAAAGATATATTTGGGCTTGGTTATTTTTATCCAAATTTATTTATTCATACAGTTTGGAGATTAAAAAAAATGTATATGAATGAGAATTGTCGTATACAAATATTGTTGTAAATAAGAAATGTATAAATGCCTAACAATATTAATGTACCTACACATCAAGCTCTGTAACATTCTTGTGTTTATGTCACATAATACAAACATAAAACTCTTGTAAATGTTGAAAACGTCTATTTTCAGCAACTGCGGGGCGTATTTTGAAAGTATACAATGCCATTACGCACAGGTTGGGACTGCTCGCGTATAGTTTCAAGTAGTAATAAGCATACATATTTTTAGAAACTATACATGGTTTCAACGCTCTTATCGTGTATATTTTCCAATAACGTGCACTAAAATTTGTGCGAAAAACATACTGCAAAAGTTTCCATTGCGGAATAATCGTGTACATTTTCTAAGTGCTACATAAGGCAACGTTCTTAGAATCTATACGCGACTAGTTTCCTAGTAGCCATTTTGATTTGTTGCTTTCTCTTTTTTTCATATATAATTGTTTTTATTTATTTTTTACGTCTTGTTTTTATTATTAATTTTTTATTGCTTTTATTACCTATATTTTTTTGTTATTTTGGATTAACTTGTTGTTGTTATAATTTCTTAAATTTGTCAACATGTAAAAGCGAAAATTATAAATGTACTTAAATAAATAAATATTTGTATTATTATTTGACTGGCATCTTTTTAAAGTAGCACTTAAGTACTTAAACATTTGTGTTTCTTTTATATAATAAAAATATTTTTGTCTTTTGTTTTATAATAAAAACATTCATAAAATATTTTTATATACACGATAAGAGCGTAATAACCATGTATAGTTTCTAAAAAAATTATGCTTATTAATATTTGAAACTATACGCGAGAAGTCCCAACCTGTGCGTAATGGCGTTGTATACTTTCAAAATACGCTTCACTGAATCAGCGTCAGAAAGTATACACGACAATTACGCAGAAATCGTGTATATTTTCTGAGACTATTTTTCGTTACACAATTTGAAAACATACATTGCAAGAACACTAGGTATGAATGCGTTCTGGCATTGTATACTTTCAAAATACGCTACCGCGGGATTGGCATGCACGTATTTTTGACTATAGTCATTTCGCGCATCATAGAGTTTAAGATCGAGACAAGATTAAGATCGTATTAAGATTGTGTCAAGAGTAACCCTACAGCACATACACATATAACACTTGTATAGATAATAGTGTAAGCGTTCTGTGTTAGTTGTATAGGAAATGCAGTCAGCGTGCATTGACCAGGAAATGACAACCTACCCGAATGACCTTCAAACTGCGCGAGACTCCAACACACACACACACACACACATTACACTCACGCACACATTTATACCTATAAATTTATCGCACGCACACACACACACACACACAGCATGATGCGTTTAATAGTAGTAGTAGTATATTTGTTGCACCGTTCGCATTGTGTAATTGTCATTTATAAACACAACCGTAGCGTTATATATTATGTACAGTAAATTGTTGAATAACTGACCGCGATACCAAAATTTGGATACAATATTTAATATTGTTTATATTATTTTGCCTGGAACCGATTACCAGAGAATTTAAGACAAAACCAACCCACTGCAATGTTCAGGAGTAAGCTGAAAACACTGCTTTTCAAGAAAAGCCACGGCGCCCTTGAGATGTCACGGATCACTAAACGGCGTCAAATACATAGCATTTGAATTATGTATTTTAATATTTGACGTTGTGGATCCGGAATCTTTACATCCGTGACTGCAAAAATAATGTAATTTTATGTTTTGTTTTACAAGAGAGACGATGGTCCTGGCTGGGACATGTTTTGAGAATGCCCAATGATAGTTGGCCAAAAAGAGCACTGTTCTTCCGTCCGCAGGGGTTCCGTAGGCCCGGGCGTCCCTCTTTCACAATACACCGTTCCTATGACAACGATATCAGAGCGCAAGGAATGTCGTGGGAAGAGGTGACGCAATTGGCACAGAGACGCTCTGAATGGAGGAGGCTGGTTTCTGCCCTGTGCTCCCGAGAGGAGCGTTGAGGGCGATGATTGATTGATTGATGTTTTGTTTTACTTTGATTGTATTTGCAATTGTAATAAATTTTGTGAATGTAACTATGTATGACGAGTCCAAGTGCCTGCATAACAGGGGCCCATTGCCTATACATGTTATGTTTATTGGGCCCAAAATTGGAAACAATAAACATAACATGTATAGACAATTCACCCAGATCGAGCTAGTCCCAAACTCAGATTGAATCTTGTTTTATGGGTACTAATGCGACGATACACATATGTACAGTGTACTTAATACATATACAAGTAACACCCAGACCCAGGATAAAGGATTTGAAAAAGGTCATTCTTCATTCTGCCCTGACCGGGAATCGAACCTGGGTCCTCGTGACTCAAAGATAAGTTATGTGTCAAAGATTAAATAACATCTACAATTCAGCGATGATACATGTTACCCATCCTGATTTTTTAAATTATATTTTAATGGCACGGAGAAAACAATCTGCACATTTTTCACTAGCAGTCAGAGTTTGTAGGAAATATATTTAAATTTAACTGTCCACTAATTGTATTATTTACTCAACATAAAGTTAGGTTAGTTTTGTTTTATCATTATCTATGTATGTCGAGATGTGTGTTTGTGTATATCTGAAATGTTGCACTTGTGTAGGTTCATAGATTAAGCTAGTAGGTATACCATTCTGTATCTATGAAAACTATATTTTAAAAATGGAACATTTTCCACAGAGGAAATTTGAAATTTAGAACAATAATCAGAAATTGTCTTACTAATTGTAAAACCATATTATTGCAGTTTTCTTTAAGAATATAAAAAAAATTATGTTGAACCGTGGACAACCCGTCAAAGAATTTTTCTCCCACTTTTTTCCGTGAGTTTTCGAGTGTCCTGTAAAAGGTAGGTGTTCGGAAAAATTAACACATTTTACATCTTAAATTCTGCGGTGATGAGTTTACCAGCCATCTTGAAAGTTTTGGTTTTTCGTTGGCTACCCCAGTTGTGGAATATTCCGTGATGGTATATATAGTATATAGTATAGTATAGTGTATTTGGCGCCGTTTAATGATCCGTAACCATCTCAAGGGCGCCGTGACTTTTCTTGAAAATCTAAGTTTTCAGCTTACTCCTGAATGTTGAACCAACTTGCGCAACATATAATAAACATGAAAATCATGCCGATAAAAAATAGTTACATTCAAGATGGATGACATAAATCATCGCTGAACTTCAGTTATTAAAATATGCCTTAAATGTGTGAAGTTTTACAAAAAAATACTTTTTACTGGACGCTGGAAAACTAACAATTTCATAGATATATATTATAAATACAAAAGCTATTGAAAACAAACAAAAAAAATATGTCATAACCGTAGTAGGTACCTACTAATAATTTATGTACATAGCTGGAACAATATTTGAAAATGGAATAATTCCTAATTTTCAAATGTTTATATGTGTTAGTAGTGTGACAATGTATGTGTATAACATAATATAAATGTAACATCACGAGTGCAAGTATTTTGTAATCACTACTGTATATGTATATGTGTGTGTGTGTGTGAGAGAGAGAGATAATAATATTTTGTATGTGTTGGTTTGCTGGTGCATTTCCGTTGTTTCTTGTATAGGTAGGTTAGTTATGTCTGACAAGGAGATACATTAGGTATACATTATTATATACATCTTATAGATTTTATATAATATACATACATAGAGCCGTTTAAAGAAATAATATTCAATGTATAAATATGTAGTAAAAACATTCTATCATGTACCTATGTGTGTGTGAGTTGTATTTAGGTATATATTATTATCGCGACTGTTTATTCCTATTATCATATTGATGTGTATGGGTGTTTGTTTCTGCGAGTGTGTCTGTGTCCATTCCTTATTACACGATGTACTTGTATAGGTAGGTTATGAGGACTCAGGGATACCACACGTCAAAAATAAAAAATAATGAAATTCAAAATATTATTGAGTGCAAGGCATAATATTATATTTTAACATCACCAATTTAGCAATGACGCCGAAATATATTGCAATACTTCTTGATTTTTTTTATTTTTCTGTCGACGGAGAGGACGATCTGTATGCAGTTGCAAGTCTGTTGGTTACTCCAATTGAGGGTAATACCGTAATTGCGTAGATAAATAGATACTGAAAAAGCTTTTCTTAATGCAGGACTCCATAGACATCTCGAAATTATCACCGATAATTTCTTTGTAATTGACATTGTTTTTGTTTTATTCCCATCCCTACAGAAATATGTCGAATACACACAATCCCGCGATAAAATACACTCACTACAACACACAATCATTGTCTATGCCAAGATTTGAATTACTACTACTACTACTATTATTATTGTTCTTATTAATTCAAATAATACGTACGTAGTTTGTTAGATAGTGCATTATTTAATCTATGGTCAATGTGTTTATAGAACGTCCTATAAAATGTCACGACTGTATTGACATTCGTTTGAAAATAGAACAACCAGTTTAAAATTGGATTCCAAATAGTCAATAGAACTAAATCACTTTGGTGTTTACAACTATGTCATTAAAATTTGTGAATCACAGATAAGTATGTTTTCTTAAGTATTTTTTACTTCAGACAATTAATATTGTACCAAAAAGTTTACAATTAGCATAATTTCAGAACAACAAACGAATATAGTTTTTAAAGTTGAATGTGAATTGTTAAGGATATTTTTTTTACTAAAATGATCAATGAATATAGACCATTAAAGGTCACGTGGTCTTGTCTATGGATTTGCTTTTGCTTGGGGGGCAAGCAATCAGATTGCGCAAATCATCCTTGTAGGATGTTATGCCATAAGAGAAAAAAAAGAAAGTCAGACGACAAAATAATAACAAAATCGACACTGACAGTATTTTTGATTATTAGGTATCTATTCTTTAGGCGCCCCACCTAATATTACACCGTAAACACTGTGAATGTGTTGTGTTGGGATGCCTGATGCCCCTCAATGATTTTTCTGTGACGTCATCCTTTAATGGTCTATTTTATACAATGACCAATTTATAATTTATAATATTATTCTATCTGTGTCATGTACCCATCCCACAAGTGGTGTAGCCAGCGTACTAAGTCTTCGAATCAATAATAAATCGAGGCATTCAGACTAGGTAGCAGTACGCTTCATGATCACTGTTGAAGATGTTAAATTTATTAAAATAATGTCGTATAAAATGCTGGTGTGTATTCTTTAACATCACGTTTTAAGACATTAAACATTTTTAGTTCAGCGATGAGGTTTGTCACCCATCCTGAATTTCTAATATTTTATTATTGGCACAGAGATGTCATGTTTATTATAAGCAGTTGGTCCGCTGGCTACCTCACTTGTGGGGGATGCTGAAATGGGGTGGATAAAGTCGTTCAACGAATACCTACCCGTCTTTTACAGAACATTCGAATAAAAGAGTACAAGTCCTTTTTAATTCAAAACTACTTTAATCTATTGTCAAATAATTCAGAATATTATTCTAAAAACAAAAATTCGCAGTTGCATCAATAATTTGGCGGCCATTTCTCTATGGATTGCATAGAATAGTTTTAGAATCCATAGAAAATTTACAAGATCACGGTGACGGTAGGTATTGTCAGTGTTGCCGTTTTATATATTATTATTATTGTCTATGTACAAACAAGTATTATTTTATTATAATTGCAATTATTATTGTTATTAAAAAAAGTTGTATAAGTGAGTAAGTATGTATGTATAATATATCAAATGTATAACTTATTATTATTATACACCCCGAGATGCACCAACCGGTTATGGAGCAATTCCACTTTCGTTTTTATTTTATTCTCCTGTTGCACACATCACACAATCACACACACACACACTCACACAAACAATATTATAACATAACACCAATACATTGACATAATAACTATGCAACAGTATAAATAATCTGCAATCTTCGCATAAAAAATATTTGTTAGTGTTTGTTTGTAAATTTTTATCTGTCGATATTTTATTTTTTTATTAAAAAAACACAGTTAATTTTTCACTTTAATTTATTTGAAACGTAATACTTTCCGCAATAGACCATTAAAGGTCACGTGGTCTTGTCTATGGATTTGCTTTTGCTTGGGGGGCAAACAGTCAGATTGCGCAAATCATCCTTGTAGGATGTTATGCCATAAGAGAAAAAAAAGAAAGTCAGACGACAAAATAATAACAAAATCGACACTGACAGTTTTTTTTTATTATTAGGTATTCTTTAGGCGTTCCACCTAATATTACACCGTAATCGTCTGTTGTGTTGGGATGCCTGATGCCCCTCAATGATTTTTCTGTGACGTCATCCTTTAATGGTCTATATACATCGATTGACAAAAAATTGGTGATGGGTTGTTTATGAGGGATTAGGATGTTGATGAAGTGATTTTATTTAACGTTTGAATGCGTCATTATATCAGTTTGTTCAGTTTCATTTTCAATACGTATTTATCTAAAAACATTTCAAAAAGGGCACGATATTTTCCTTGAAAGTTTATTCACCGTTATCGTTTTGCAAATCTTGGAAGCATATAATATTATATATTATTTTGTTGAAACAATTCGCTGCTGCTATTTCCTCTGCCCTATTTACACTCAGCTAAGTGAACTTCTATTAAGAATTAATAATGCGGGTTCAATGCAGTTCTCTAGATCGCACGTCCGAATGCAACAACTGCCATAGAATCCAAGGCAATGTACCGTTTAAAAATAGTTCAATCATAATTTATTCAGTATCTATGTACACATTGCACTGACATCAGATCTCTATAATAGTTACTCGTAGGTATAATATAGTTTTCACCCGCCATTATTTAAAACAGGAATGTCAAAATACGGGGTTGCCAGATTATGAATCCATAGATTAAAATTATCATTCGAAACCTAGAACCTTGACTCGTTTACAAAAGTGAGGCAAAAAATTTATGAATTTTTGACAGAACGGCTGGCGAAAGCGTGTGGTGTATCCTACACTTTATGGACTCTTTGTCGTGATTATATAAAAATATATCATTTTTACATTTTTAAACGTAATTGGACATTTTTTGAAGTTCTTGTCGACGTTTTTAGCGATTTACCACGCTTCTTTTCGCCAAACGTTCTGTCAAAAGTGCCGAAAAATGGTGCCTCACTTTATAGATCATTAAAGGTCACGTGGTCTTGTCTATGGATTTGCTTTTGCTTGGGGGGCAAACAGTCAGATTCCGCAAATCATCCTTGTAGGATGTTATGCCATAAGAGAAAAAAAAGAAAGTCAGACGACAAAATAATAACAAAATCGACACTGACAGTTTTTTTGATTATTTGGTATTCTTTAGGCGTTCCACCCAATATTACACTGTAATTTAACACTGACAGTTGTATACATTTAATAAATGACAACGCTCTTTGAATATGTACTATCTGAGATAGCGTGTGCTAGGGTACTTTATCTCTTTTTCACACAGACTTAGAACTACGCAGTTAGAAAGAGATACGTCCTTAAGCTTTTTCTTTCACGTGGTACGCTTTTTTCTTTTATAGAAATATGTACCTTATTACCTAATACTGAAAGCATGATATTTAATATTACGTTAGTTTTTGAACGATTGAATAATAAATTATGGTCAAGTTGGTAAACACTGTGAATGTGTTGTATTTCGTCTGTTGTGTTGGGATGCCTGATGACCCTCAATGATTTTTCTGTGACGTCATCCTTTAATGGTCTATTGCAACTGAGTGCTCCATCTAGGAATTATAAATAAAAATCTATTTTCAATACCTATCATGAACGTCTGATGATTTTCTATGGTATTTAGCTGCTCTTAAACTGTCTTGTTTCCAAATTCTACAATGTCCACATGTTATAAAAGACAAACGCTGTTCATAAAACATGATGTATAGGTAATATGTTTAACATCTACACAGAAAGATGAAAACATCTTCAGTTATTAAGAGAATTGTTTTGAATTAAGAAACTGAAAGTTTGTATATAATTATTTTTTTTTGTATTATAATAAGTAAAAAATAAATAAATATATAGATATTAAAATGAAAACGCATATACATAGCTAAAATAATGACAACAGGACTCTTTTAATTAATTAAAAAATAAATAAATAAAATTAAATTTAAGTAACTAGATTGATATGTTTTTATCCCTGTCACACTAAAACTAGTGCACGATATATATTTTATAAAGTAACTACGTAAGTATACGTAATATGATTTAGATTTCATTGCCAAAATTGCACACACAATAAGGTCACACAGACATACAAACACGCATGCTAGAAAACAGTATAACAAACACATAATATATATGCCTTGTTATCTATCTAAAACTAGCATTAACCCGGCCTTTTTGCTTAGATACAGAATAGTTATCACAGTTTTTTTTTCAATTTTACTTTATTATACCGTTGTATACGCCGCAAGTCTTTTACATGTTTAAATATAAGATAGACTTCAGAAAAATATAATAAAAATATATATACAACACATATTCACATTGACACATGGTAGAATAAATTAAGAATTAATAATCTTGAAATAATGTAAATGAGATATTATGTCAAAATTACCGATTATAAATAGTTAAACAGATAAGACATCATATAGTTTCAAATAAAATAGTCAAAAATTCAATAGAAGTTATAAAATGTGATGATATAAAAAAATCTTTAAAAAACATTTCATTATTGAAAATGTTCCTAAATTCAGTTTATCATCTGGTTATAGAAATATATAAAAAATAATACTTTAAAATTCTCTATATTTTTTATTATTATCTTTGAAGATAAATATTAAATCTTATTCCACACGTAATATCCCTTGCGGAGTGAATGAAGAGGAAGTAACGACAATCCAACTTATCGCTTCCTTCGCTTTTGAATGTAAACGGTTGAGTCAGGTAATTTTCAGATGTCTGCTCTTTCCTACAAACTTATCATTTTCTTCATCATGCATTCGCTCCACACGTCCTGTACATTGCTACTTATTTACAAATGTTTTCTCCATAGCACTCTTCTCGAATCTATTCATTTTCCTAACATCCCTATTACTCCCTCTATCTTTGAGAGTTTTTCTCTTATTCTTTTCAACATTTCCAAATATGATACATAAAATTTTATAAACCATGAACAAACGTCAAAGGATGCAAGTTTGCATATCGGGTATTGTTTTTCCTGTTATTATTTCTCAGACATTGAAACACACACATATGCAAACGGATTGAATTATTATTAAATATATTTTTATTTAGGTGACTGACATATTTATTTCTCGTATTGCAAAACCTGGCGAATTATATTAAGAATTTCCCCATCACATTCCCGCCAAGATCATAACCACAGACATATATGGCAACACTCGTGACGTTTCTGAATATTTCAAATGTAAATTCCATTCTATTTTCTATGTACCAACAACTGTCAAAGATTTTCTAAGTTTGACGTGTCATAAATGTCAATAATGGCGGGAACACTTTTATTTTAAATTATTATAGTTTGGAATATAATTTCTTTTAATCACACTCTAGAAAGTAGTTTAAGGTTCTACAAATTGCTATTGTTTAACTTGAAGAATGACCTTTTTCAAATTGTCCTGGATCTGGGCCATGGGTAGCCAACATTTTCAGCAGCCGGGCCAAATTTCAGAATGAGAATTCCTACCGGGCCACACAACAATAAATCCATATATTATGGAACATTTGATAAATTGTACTTCACCTTAAAATTTCTATCCCCCCCCCCTCCCCGTCGCCAAATTTTCAAAATGGCATAGGAATTTGAAATGTTTCAAAACTTCTCGGTTTTCTTTAAGAATATTTTATTTATATACCTCATTCAAAAAAGTAACGGGCTACTTGAACCGACGATTTATTATTAAAATAAAGTGTGCATATGCTTTGCGGGCCGCACGTAGACAACCAACGGGCCGCGTGCGGGTTGGCCACCCTTGATCTAGGTGTTACATCTCGTATGTGTTTATTGCATTGTATATAATTATGTGTATCGTTGCATTAGTACCCATAATACAAGATTCATATCTTACTTTGGGACTAGCTCAATCTATGTGAATTGTCTATACATGTTATGTTATGTATCTATCTATCTATTCCCTCACGCCGTATCCTATATGGGGTAGGCAGAGAGAACGGAACGCCAATTATATCTGTCCTTACATACTTCTTTCGCCTCCTCCACAATCATACAATTTCTCATGCACGCACGTCGATTTCTCTTACTCAAAACACGGCCGTCCTTGAGAATTTGATCTACATGTTCAAGCCATGTAGTTAGTTCTCGAACGTCCGCGCTTCCTCACACCCCTCCTTTCAGCAAGGTAGGTATATCCTCTTTGTCATTCTTTCCTCTTCCATTCGTTCCACATGACCAAACCATCTCAATTTATTAACACGCATTATATCCACAACACTCCTCTTGCATCCACTCATTCTTCTAATATCCTCATTCCATACCTATACAACATACCTATACGTAGTTAATAATACCTATTAAGATAGGTTGACTATCGATTAGTAGTAGAATTAACTGGAATGATTAATCTAGAGCACCCGATAAAGAATTGGTCTCCCACTCTTCTGCGTAAGTTTTCGAGTGTCCTGTAAAAGGCAGGTGTTCGAAAAAATTAAGACATTTTACATCTTAAATTCAGCGATGAGGTTTGCCACCCATCCTGAATGTCTTGATTTTATATTGGCGCGAAGAGGACAGCTTGCATGTTTCTTACATGCAGCTGATCTGCTGGCTACCCCACTTGTGGGATATGCCGTGATGGTATAGTAGTAGTAGTAGTATTAATCTAGAGTAATCAAAAGTCAAAAAATATGATGTAAAATTCCTTTATTTTTACGAACTCTTGCCATGGCATAAGGTTACACGAAAATTTACAAAAATGAGAGGGAGGCGAATTCTTTACAGCGCGTTCCACGGAATTTTAATAACTATTATTTTAATTAATAATATTATGACGTATTTTTTATATTTTTAACACAAAAGGATGACTTATATATTGATAAGAATTAAACCTCGTGTGATGAGTGTGAATGTCACATTCAGTCATTATTTCATTTATTTTTATTACAAAACATAAATACATAATTATATTTATATTTATTATGAACGTATTACTTATCTGTTGGTTAATTTATTTTATTTCTTTATCAGCTTGTTTTACCGCCTTTGATATAGGTATCATTACGTATGCAAGCGAAACATGGACGTGGTTGTATCTAAGTTTGTGTTAAGCTCGATCTGTGTGAAATGTCGAGTTCGTCAGAAGCCTGGAGGTAAAGTCTCGGACTCGTGAACAAGGGGTCCGCGGTTCGATCCCAGGTGCCGGCAAACTCCTCTTTCACGACACAAGCTTTTAGCTTACTGTAAAAGGCGTATAAGGTTGCATTTGGATTTATAACAAAAATCCAGATAATATATACCTATTAACGGTGTTCAGTGAAAAAAAAAGATTTTCTTAAAACTAGGTCGAAGCGAGAAACACAATAGAAAACACAAGTGACTTCTAACGCAACGTTTAAAGGGTAAAGTTTGTAGTGATTTGTCCGTTAAAGAATTTCGTTATTATAATGAGTTTTATCGGTAAATTTATTTTATTGAACATAACAAACAAAACAGATATAACAATGTATTTAGACAATCCAGTTCCATAATTCAACAAGTTGAAATGTCTTATATTCGCGAAATCGTCATTTTTGTAATTTTTTTACATTTATTTTATGCTTTAAAAACACGACAGAAAGTGAATTATACTATATAATAATAATCGTACTGTTATTAAAGACATACGTTGTCTTTGATCCGTTCAATAGTTAAAAAATTCCAAATATTTATTTGTGAAATTGAAAATTCGGTCGGCCGGTGTGGCGTTGAGGTAACGCTCTTGCCTTTGAGTCACGAGGTCCCGGGTTCGATTCCCGGCCAGGGCAAAGTGAAGAATGACCTTTTTCAAATTGTCCTGGGTCTGGGTGTTACATGTATATGTGTGTATCGTCGCGTCAGTACCCATAATACAAGATTCATCTTAGTTTGGGACTAGCTCGATCTGTGTGAGTTGTCTATGTAAAAAAAAAAAAAAATAGGTACAATATTTTTATTCTATCTATCTATCTATTCCCTCACGCCGTGTCCCAGGAGGGGTAGGCAGAGAGAACGGAACGCCATATAGATCTATCCTAATAAACTTCTTTCGCTTCCTCCACATTCATCCAGTTTCTCATACATATGTCTGAAAGAGGAGGTGTGAGGAAGCGCGGTCGGCCAAGAACCACGTGGCTTGAGCACGTGGATCAAATCCTTAAGGACGGCCGCGTGTTGAGTAAGTGAAATCGGCGAACATGTATGAGAAACTGGATATTTTTATTCCATAACTAAATATACTATAATAAATAAAGGGTTTTTTTTTGTTTTTTTATGGTTATTTGTTTGTGGAATTGAAAGAGTGACGTTGATTGAGTCTATAACAAATTAATATAAATTTTAGAAATTATCGCCTTATTGAGTTGAGTTTGAGTCGATAATGAGCCACTTGCAGTCTTGGGGATGTTAATAAAAATGATCGAATTAAGTAAATTTGAGGTCGAAAAACACAAATATGTCAGTTAAAAAAAATTAATATCTAAATAATGGAGAATTTCCAAAAATAAAATCCAAAATTTTTGACGTTTGGCAAAATACTCATAATGGCTTTTGACAGCTGATGACGTCACGGAGTCCCATGCGTGTATGAGATTATAATCTGCGGTGCGAAAGTTATTACGATTCACGGGACTCCGTGACGTCACAGTGCCGCCATATCGTTTTTGATCACTCCGAGAAAATGCAATTTTTAAAAGCTAATTTCTAAGAAAATTGTGCAAGAAAAATTAAAATAAATCGTGGTTGTGTTTCTTTCCTACTGATTTACAATTTTATGTAATAAAAAAAAAATCTGCAAGTGGCCCACTATGTTCAGTTATAATACAATTTACCCGACTGTCAACATTTAATAGTGTTTGTATAAAAATATTTTATCTCAATACAACATATTATTATATATACTTTAACACAATACTTTTATACCTTCCTATAGCTATAATATGATAAAATTCTAAATTGGTCGCCTGCTTATGTATGTATATATACATATAGGACAGTGTCTGTATATATGTATGCGTTTAAAATAATAATATAATATAATGTTCTGTGTATGTGTGTATGTGTGACCTTCGCAAAGTCCGCAATGTCGACAGAGTCAACGACCGCTAGTACACACACATATACACCTCCCACTCACACTAAACAATTCTACAAATAGCGCCGTCTCGTTCTAACACCACCTATCTATTGATATGATGTTATAATAGTCTAAATAATAATAATGTGTGTTTGTGTGTATGTAACACACACTTATAATTTTTTGTATTTATTTATTCGTTATTATGTATTTTTGTTGCAAAAACATAATTATGTCGCTTATCAAACCGTTTGATATTGAGGAAAAAAATGATTTTTTGCATGTTTACTACATGCGGCTCGTCTGCTGGCTACCGCCAGGATCATTTACACAGAGAAAAAGCGCTGCCACATCACATCACTGCTTAAGGAAGCACTTCATTGGCCGAGAGAGTGGAGTTTAAAGTGTGCCTCAAATTCGCAAAGAACAGCTTCAGTGTTGTGGTGGCAACTGCCCGGAACCGATTGCCAGCGGATCTGGCAACCTGCTGCCACTTTCAGAAGCAAGCTGAAAACATTGCCGTTCAGGAGAAGTCATTGCGCACTTGAGATGGTCACAGATTATAAAACAGCGCCAAATATCTACAAATCTTTCTTTCTTTCTTTTTCAGGCAAGGCACCCGACACCGAGGGAATTATGCTAAATCCAAATCGTCCATGTTATTATTTTTATCAAAACATTTGGTCAGCTGGCTACCTCACTTGTGGGAGGTAGGTACTGTGTTAGGATGAATACTTAAAACTCCAATATATTTTAAATTAAATATTTTCTTGACTCATAAATTTTGTTTCTCTTATCTGTTATGCACCATCATATTTTTATATAAATAAATATACTTAATTAGATATATATTTATTATTTTTATTAAGTAGGTACCTATATCTTTACATAAAGTATTGCACATTAATTTGAGTTTAAGTTTGTTTTGGAGACTCATAAATAAAAATAAGACTTTTTATAAATAAAAAAAAAACATACACAAATTGTTTTTGGTTTACTACTTTTTAATTACCGCTTAGATCTTTGGAGGCTGTGGGAGAGTGCAGAAGACCGGTGGGCCACCCTAGAAGAAGCTGGCAAGGGCAGGTGTCGAACTTGTGTATGGTTGACTTGGTTTGGAGTGGCCAGAGGTCGCGTTTACGCGTTTGACATGTCACAATGACTCACATTTTTTATGTTTGACTGATTTGTAGGTTAGTTTATAGTTAAACTGGTGTTATTTTATGCTACACACATTTGTTCACAATCATTTCATTATCATATCATTTCTTGGGTGAAAAACTATATAACTTCGTGAATAAAAGTAGAAAATTTTTAAAATTAATTTTGATGCCTGCACCTTTTATGAAATTTTGCCAAATGTAAGGGCTCATAGGTATCTCTGAGGCTCGCTCTATCTGTCCCTTACATTTGGCGTTAAAAAGTTATAAAATATTGGCTTTGATGCTTTTAAAAGCTAATTCAACGACATTAAATGTTTTTTTTTTTAATTTGTCCTTTACCCACAGGCTACTCAAAAACTAAAGAAAAGAGTAAGGGACGTATTCTATTCCGGAAATTCGTGGTTGCTTGACTATGGAAAATATCATTTTTATTACATGTGTACATTGCCTCTTACAGGTAGCCCGAACGGAAATAATTCACTCAATCAAAACAAATCATAAAATAATGTTGTTATAAGCAATATAGTACGCACATCCATAGAGGAAACGATAGATTGTCAAATTTCCTCTTTTGTCTATGGAATGTGTGCATTTATTTTGAAATAATAATATAATAATATTATTAATGATTCCAATTTCAAATTTTGACAGCCCGTGTTGATTGCCATAACGAAAAAATACATAAATAATAATTACTGTTTTAGGAAACATATTTCGTAAATTTTACAATAGTTCTTATCTATGATACAAAATCTATTTAATTTGTTGATAAAATGGAATAATATATAGTTGAACATTAATTGCTTGTGTTTTTTTTTTCACAAGAGTCTTGCAATTTGAAGGACAGCCTCTCTGCACTGCATTTTAGTGTGATTTCTTGAAATACTATTAGGCATGTCGCAAGATTTGAACAATGGCCGACCGAATCATAGACAAACCATGAAAAATATCGCAATCTATTCATAGGAACCATAATATTTAATTTAAGCAATACCAGCATAATAATTGCATATATGTGAGATTTTTAAATATTCTCATTAAAATGAGTTCATTCGATTTTTAAAAATAACCATAAAGATCCTGAAACAGAAAGTGTTTCTCACTGTTTTATACATAAAGGTGAACATGCGCGCTTTTCAACTCATTTTTCCGAAGTTTGCACTTTTTTCATTAGTTCAGGGGGGCTGTCTCGGGAGCCTTGGATTTATCTGTTGTTCCATAGGAGAATTTGCTTTTCTTACTTCTGCAGTTTTGAATGGGTTATTGACAAAGTAAACACTACTTTTAGGGATTGGATTTGTGGTCTTTGTGATTTTTTTTTTAATATTTAACATTTTCTGATTCTTCATGTTTTTGTTAAATAAAGTACCTACTTCAAATTTATGGTAAGAAATGGGATAATTTTGCTCATTGTTATATCTAGGTATTATTATAACTGTATGATCCATAAAGAATAAATAAAATAAGTTTTTGACCAACCTCTTAAAAACAAAAGTGTTGTCCTGAATGTCTCATATTTATATGATACGAAGAGGATCTGTGAATTCGTTTCATGCTGGAGTTGGCCCATTGGTTACTACCCTTATGTAGGGATATTTATTTATGTATTCGTGGAAAATACACGGCTAACACCTTTTTACAATCAACAAAAGTAGAAAATGATACAGACTTTAATTGCAGATTATAAAATCAATCAATAAAAACCAGTAATAATTGTATAGATTAATTATTCACACCAACACGACACCACCTCCCAAAAACAGATTAGACACATAGACAGTGAAATAATTGTACGCAATGTTTGTTGAAATGTTTAGTGATCTTATTTGATAGTTTTCATGTGACATACGCGGAATTCATGAGGAAAATTAAGAATATATTGTATTTATTGTGTCATCTGGGTAACTAGTTGAATTCATCGTTTAATAATATTATCTTCCATAATCGCTTTAGCCTTCAGCTGTAATGATCATAGCAAGAATCTTCTGATTGACTATACTTACCGACTTTTTTTTTTTAACAAGTTAAAAATGAATCATTTGATGAAATGAATTGTGAGTGAATCGCGTACAATCGTGATCATTTTACGAATATTAGAGGAATTGCTACGGATCTGCTGGCAATTCGGGAAATGAATAATCTGTAGATGAATTGCTCAATGTGACCATTTTAGGCCCCCAGAAATCCCTATACTGTAGTAGGATGTGTGAAAGGTTAATCGATGTTTACGAATCGGTTTAGGCTGATTAAAATGCACTTTATCCATTAATTTAACATACCTACTTACTTAAAAATATGATAAATCATATAAAATTAAGACATAAAAAGTTTAATATAAACACGATTACACAATAATGTGTTAAAAATAACATGAATTAATTAATATTTATAATATTTCATTATAACATTAATTAAATTATGTAAATAATACTTCAGAAATAAATAAGGTGATTCTAATTAGCTTAGAAAATAGTATGACAGTGAAACACGAAGTTGCTGTACGTACTTGTGCGTAAATTCTAATATGTCTAGATTGTTGTAAGAGATTGTCGCAAGGCTAAACGCTATTTATTATTATATATATGTACTTACGAAACTATGAAATTTAATTTATGTATATTATGATTGATACAACGAAATCATTTTTCATACGAGGTGTTGATAAAAAAAATCAAATATTAATTGTATCGGTGCACACGTAGTAGAATTCCATAATTATGTAATTTGAAACAAGTGTTTCTTTCTACTATTGTTTGTTAATTCGCAGAGAGACGTCTTTCGACTTATAAGGTCATTATCAATCTTTAATCACCCAAGACTCTACACACCAAGATTGATAATGACGAATGAGAGACGTCTTTCGACTTATAAGGGCGAAGAAGAAGTGTTGATAAAAAAATAATATGGCTGGCTACTACACTTGTGTGGTATGCTATGACGCTATAGATAGATATGACCCGGGAAACGTTGTTTTGCCATAAACATTATTTCTAGATTATTAATATCGCTATTAAAAATAGGGGTTGATGGTAGAAGGGTGAAAATTTAGGGCTGTATGTATTTTTAATGCCTCACCACAGAAAAATAAAAAATCGGGGTGGACCACCCTTAACTTTTAGGGGTATGAAAAATAGATGTTGGCCGATTCTCAGACCTACCCGATAAGCACACGATAAACTCGCCCTCTGTACATCGAATTGTAAGTATAACTGTTATTTTTATGTAATATTGTAACCAATGTACAGTGAAGAATAAAATAAATAAATAAATAATAAATAAATAAAAATACAGTAATTATATGTGTATGTATCGATGCGTTAGTACCCATGATACAATACTCATATTATCTGAGTTTGGGACAAGCTCACACTATGTGAATTGTTCTTATAATATAATAATTATATTAATATACATAAATGAATTCAAGATTTGAATTTAAATACTGTTATATAAATTTAACGAAAATGGTGATAAGAAAGTGCAATATTTATGTAAAATTAATAATATTATTATTCAAAGCTGTGGCGACAGCTAGAACAAGCACCCATAGACCCATGAGCCCTATTTTTTTTGGTACATGAATGCAGATATGAATTTTCTTGAGTGTTGTCTATGTCTAGAGAGAGTACAAATATAAATAAATTTTCACCTAAACGGATAAATAGGAGTCCTTGGACTCCTGAAATATCCGAGAAATAAAGATATTTCAACAATAATTATGTCCATGCAAACTTTTATTGAGATATCTCGATTCAATAACTTATATTTTTTTGTTTTGTTTGTTGTCTCTGTTCAAATGTATTAATTAATTGAAATGAATTATTGTGTTATAATAAATAAATAATAAACCTTACTTTTAAAAGGCCAGTGAAAGAGGGACGCCCGGGCCGATGGAACCCTTGCGTACGGAAGAACAGTGCTCTTTTTGGTCAACTATCATTGGGCATTCTCAGAACATGCCCCAGCCAGGACCATCGTCTCTCCTGTATCACGGAGACTACAGACTTCAGCTGGGTGCACAGCGTCATTTGTGACATGTTCATGTTCATACCATTTTACATCCAAAATCCTCCTAAGACACTATTGTTTTCGAAGCTTGGTATCTTTCGCTCTAGAGCTTTGGTTAGGTGCCAACCAAGACTCACAGCCATATTATTATTACTGACAATAAGATGATTCTTACAAGGATCATTACAGCTGAAAGCCAATGCGATCACAGAAGAAAACTCTAAACGATATTCAAACGACAACACTACTACGATATATCTTCGATTTTTCTTATAAATTCTGCATACGTCACGTTAAAGATATCAACCTCTCCAGCCAGACCATTAAACATTTGAATAGTTCTTCCCACTGGGGAGTTTGCCATATAGAGGAGTTGGTATGACACACCCTTATGCGCCCTTGAGGTGGATCTGTCCACAAAACGGAGCATATAAATCATACGGATATTATTATTATACACGTATTGAACATGCGACATTTTGTCTTGATGCTGAATCCAGACGTCTTCCAAACTTTGTTCATTGATAATAATTAGATAATTTTGGCTAGTACATCCTTATTCCAGCTACCGCCTCAGCAGCATTATGATATAACGCTATCACCACGTAGTTACCTATACAGCTTATCAGTATAATATATATGTCTCATTTGATATCATTATTAATATTAATATAATAATCATATATTATGTATATGTACCTAACAATGTTTTTCAAGTTTAATGGGTCAATGACTCGATCATCTGTATGCATCACACAAATATATACATACATACATATCTAATATTGACAAGTCTTCAGTTCCATAATGTGGTGTTCACATTTGGCGAATATCGCCAGGACGCCAAAATATCGTCAGCCATTTGCACCGTGTGAACAAAATGACAGCTGGTTTGAAACGAAAAAAACCCAGTAGAAACGATATCGTCTCAAGTTGACCACCTTTCAATATTTTAATTCGATGGAGCGATTCGTGCATGCGTAGATGTGCGCGGCGTCCTTATCTATGGTAAAAACTTTATATCCTATAAATTTTATAATGTTTCCCGCTTCGGGATAGCTGTTATCTTTGTTGTTGGTTTGTGGCGTTTGTTTCCTTAATTAAAAGGCGCCTTATAACCTCTACTATAACATGTTCGACTAAAAATAAACACTTCGCGATCTCCATCTCGACGTCCGCCATTTTGAAAACAATGTCAAAATCAAAGCGCATCTGACAGATCGTTTCTATATCGGTGGACTGTGTGAAAAGGTGTGACGATCAATGGGTGTCCGGCGAATTTTGTTTTTTCGCCTGGCGATATTAATCAACGAGTCAACCTCATTAGTCAACGATTAGAATAAAATTAATGTCTTATAATCGAGAAATCGTCATTTTTGCAATTTCGGTAATTTGGATAAAGTGAAGAATGAGGATATTAGGAAAATGAGCGCATGCGAGAGGAGTGTTGTGAATAGAATGCGTGTAAATAAGCTACGATGATTTGGACATGTTGAGCGAATGCACGATGACAAAAAAAAAATGCGATTCTTTGTGGGATTGAAAGAGTTGCGTTGATTGTGTGTTTTACCAATTAAAACAAATATTTCGACTTGTAGCGTTATGGAACTGGACGGTCGATTATTAATTATTTATTTTATTTAAATTGCTTTGTGGAGTTTCCAGTGAAAACAGATTTCCCACTTTATTATTTCTACTGCCTATCTACATGGATATTTATTTTATTCTTCACTGTACATTGGTTACAATATTACATGATAAAATAGTGTCATAAAAGTAACAGTTATACAATTCAATGTACAGAGGGCGAGTTTATCGCTAAAATGTGATGTCTCCCAACTAAAAATGCACACGATATTAGTAATACTATTGGATAAATACTTACGTAATTTATTAAAATTTAATTACAACGTGACGACTTTTACTGGGGGGGGGGGGCTCATCCAATGAATTTTCCACGGGCCTCAGATGATATAGTAACGCTACTGCTCATTCCATTCCTTTCAAGTTTGCTAGTGAAATTAAAAAACACATGTTTTCTTCTACTAAGTATATGTATGTTTTACTGTCAAGAGAGACGTCTTTCGTCTTATAAGGACATTGTCGATCTCGACAATAAAACATAATATATTAGAAAAAAATATTTGTTTTTAATTCCGTTATGTAATTCTACTACCCTAACACCGACACAGAAAAATGTTTGTTAGTGTCTTTCTATCTATACCATCATAGTATATCGCACAATTGTATGCACAGAGGGCGAGTTTATCGCTAGATTCCGATATCTTGCAACTAACCAGGTTAACTCAAAATTTTACACATTCATTCCTACCATCACGGCCTTTCACGGCAGCCAGCGGATAAATTGCATTTAAAAACATGCAAGTCGTCTTCTCTGTGCCAAAAAACGTTGAAAAATTCAGGACGGATGGCATACATCATTAATGTTGAACTGTTGAACATTCGCACATTCGTAAAGACACCTGGCTTTTACAGGACACACGAAAACTTACAGAAAAGGGAATAAAGGGACTCCGCTAGACACAATTTTAAATCAGAACCGAAATAAAGAGTCTTAAGAGTTGATTCGGTAGTATGAAAAAAAATAACAATGCAGATAGGACAAGCTTTTCGCTGTATCTTCCAACTAACCCAGATCAGGTTACTACTATATACCTAGTTACCTACACTAAAACACACGCAAAGTATAAATTAAAAACGGCGGTGGAATGCACGGGTGTTCTTTTTTTGAAAATTTGAATAAATCAGAGAAATAACATTCTCCATTTGTTTTTATAAGCGTCATTTAAATGATATAATGTCCCAATTAAATATGGAACAGTAAAGGGACTAAACAAAATGCACTGTTGTAAAGTTTGTTGTACTATTTATTTATAAAAATAAACGCGTTATTTATTCATAACATAACGAGGTTTTACGAACATAATATGAAATAAATTGGTAGAAATGCATATGGATAAACAATTAAATTGCTTTGTAAAATTTGTTATTAAAACTGTATTAATGTTCTCTGTGTTTTATATGCGATTTATGGAGAATTGTATGTAACTGATGATGTGAAATGGATTTGTTAATGAATATTATTGTATTTTTTTAGTAATTGGTTTGGACTAGAAAATTGTGATTTTATTATTGTGTAATGTACGATTTTATGTAAAATGAAAAAAAAAAAAAATTTGGTGAAGCTGGAAGTTTTTTTTAAATATGATTTATAAAAATGAGACGTGGACATAGTTAAAGAAGGATGAAAGTGGCATAAATGCAGTAGATATGAGATCATTGAGAAGGATGTGTGGTAAAAGTCTGAGAGATCGTGTGCGTAACAGTGATATACGAGAGGAATGTGAAATGAAAGTTGGTGTAGTTACAAGGATTAATGTAAATAAGTAAAGATGGTTTGTGCACGTGGAAAGAATGAATGAGGACAGAATAACCAAGAAGATATATTTGACTGAGAGGAATGGTGCTCGGAGACGTGGACGTCCGAGGATCAAATGGCAAGATCATTTAAATCAAATCCTACAGGATCGTCACGTGTTGAGCACATTGAGCAGGAAAGCAGCCTGCATGTGGAATTGTATGATAGTGACGGAAGCGAAAGATGTATGCAAGGATAGAAGGAAGTGGCGCTCGATTCTTTCTGCCTACCCAGCGAGGGAAGCGGCATTATGATATGTATATATTTATAAAAATAGTGTTGTTTTTCTATGCTTTCTGATTTTATAAATAAATAGAACGAGATATCTTCCGGCTTATCGCGCGATATTTCATATTATTTCCTTTGATCTGGCAACATCTCCGAATGACATTATTGGTTTCGATTCATTAAAATCCTTAACTTTATCACGAATATGAATTAAGTATTGCAAAACTTTTGGGTTAGCACCAAGCGATACGATATTTTACGTATATTTATTTATTTACGCTGGCAACACAGATGAAGATTTTGTAATGGACGTCTGCTAAGATAATTTTGAAATTTTGAATTTTTGTTCTATTCGTGACATTGTCTCACCATAGATTAATTACGTGTATTATTGCTAGTAACATAAATTTTCGCTTGTTGTTTGTTTTTCTTTATTATTTATTAAAAAAAAAAAACAATGTGAGACAATATATGACGATTATTTTTCAAATATTTTTTATAAATCATGTGATTAAATTGAGTTTTTATGTAATATTTCTCTCCACTCGGTCCAATTAACAAATATTTTTTTCCAGCATAGTGGTTTAAAATAGGAATTGGTAGGATTGGTGAACCAATCATGGGTAAAATGCTGCACTTAAACCAGCCTAAGCCAATTTATAAGCTATATTCGTAATTCGAGTTTGCACAGTCTGTCTGAATGCTATGTGGATTGGCTTGCCGTAAAGTCCTACATTTTTCTTTCTATTGCCCTTCAGCTCTTCGTACGATCCACAGTTCATATCCTCACTTTCCTCCTTCGATATCGATGTGGTCTCTCCACGATACAATTATGAAGAATATTTACATCAAATAAATTTAAAAAATCATAATTTGTTAATCTTAAACATTAATAATACAACACGACTGAGTGACGAAAACGAGTAAAAAAACTAGAGGTAATATTATAATCGATATTACATAAAAATAACATACGAAAAACCGTGTCAAGGGCGGGTAGTGAACCTAAAACCGCCGAATTGAAAGTAAATGTATTTCACAAACGAGCCACAACGCGTTTTAAACATTATAATAATATGGATAGGTACTATGCTGCAGTAGAGTAGAACACGTAGGAAAAAAACTAGTGTTGCCATTAAACAAATTGCGTAACAGTTCGTTCATTTATTATTAAAACCATCCATCTACCTACCTATATACAGCTTACAACAATCTACCTACTGGCAATATTTTGGCGATCTGTCGTCGCGAAAATGGGCATGTAAACTTTAGGTTCGAAATTTCAAACGTCGAATGAAATTGAAATAGGTACCTACACATAATATTTCATTCGAAATTCAAATTGTACAAAACCGAGGAAATCCTTTCCAGTGGATGTTTTATATCATTCAGATTCAAACGAAGCAATTGTTTTTTGTTTTTCTTAAGAGGACTTAGGGTTTATCACAAAGGCTGCCCCTGACGAAATCAATAAATAAGACATAAATTTAATCCACGTCCACAAATTTTGAAGTTAAAACTTTATGTAATAAAGAAAATTGTAAAAATATCTTAAAAAAGCGCTTCAAATTTTAAATTTATAATTATTACACATCATTACAAGAAAAGCTTGTTTTCGTTTTAGAAAAAGAGGATCCTTGTCGAATAGACCATTAAAGGTCACGTGGTCTTGTCTATGGATTTGCTTTTGCTTGGGGGGCAAACAGTCAGATTGCGCAAATCATCCTTGTAGGATGTTATGCCATAAGAGAAAAAAAGAAAGTCAGACGACAAAATAATAACAAAATCGACACTGACCGTTTTTTTTTATTATTAGGTATTCTTTAGGCGTTCCACCTAATATTACACCGTAATCGTCTGTTGTGTTGGGATGCCTGATGCCCCTCAATGATTTTTCTGTGACGTCAACCTTTAATGGTCTATACTTAGATAGAATAAAATAATAGTGGTATTAGTAGTATAATTTTTAAGACTCCCAACATTAATAAATATTTTTTAACTAAAGTTTTATATCTCTGACGAATAAGCTAAGTAAAATGAGTATGTACACATTATATTGTATTAGTATTTATACTATTGGTAGGTACTGCATAATATTATACAAAGAATTAGAGGCAGCAACTAAATTAATGATGTTACGAAACTTAATATATTGAGAAACAACAAGCTCAGTAATAAAGAGGACAGGCAAGCAAACAAGATGATAAACCTTTAAGAAACATTTTTTTAAAAGGCAGTTGCTTAGAAAATATAATATTTTTTAGTCTTCTGAGATCTCAGAATAACCAGAAACTTGCCGTCTCTGTCCACAACACCACAACCTTCTTTAGTTCATCATTAATTACGACTCATGCAATTAGAATGTGGAATAATCTACCTTGCAATATCAGAACCTCCTCTACACTACACGTTTTTAAGAATAACCTAAAATCCATAGACTTATCCTAAATAGTTCCTCCCCGTGCCTTAATCTTTCATTCTGTAGTGTTCATTACAGGAAACATGACACATATAATGTTCTCCTTAGGACTAAGAATGTAATTAGTTTTAATTAAATTCAGTATTAACTGTTCACATTTAGTATTAATTACACATTGTCAACATATATGTCGTATCACACATTATTTTGGTTAGCTAGAAGATATTGCCTCCAGGCAATAAGCTCGTCAATATTGCTCATGATTTTTTTCTGAGCAATAAAGTGTTTTTATTATTTTTATATTTAGAGTAGGTCAGTGGTCGGCAAAGTGCGGCTCCGGAGCCGCATGTGGCTCTTTGGCCCCGTAAGTGCGGCTTTTATAATATTGGTCGCATTACCAATATTTTTCTTTAGAATTTTCAGTCTATAATAAAGGTCATTATTTCATAGTTATGTATTTTCTTTCTACAGTTTTCTCCAACATTTACTGTCAAAATCACAAAGCAAAATGCGTGAATATTGCCATACAAAAAAAAACGGTGACATTTTCAGACGAATAACGCAACAAAAACCGTGTGAAATCTATCATGAAAAGTAATAGTAATTCAGCAAGACCGTTTTACACGCAAGCAATATAATATAATGTGCAGCAACGGGTACCTACCTAGTCACTATTGAGTAAAAGATGTATCATGTAAAGCGGGTCAGTGTTAGTTGGTTAGAATGTTCCATTTAACAACAACAAGTTGTTGCACAAGAGAGAGACGGATATAAGCGGCTATAAATAAAATTAAACGAGACAGCTATATACAATACAATATGTTGAATAATACATACACACATAATAATGATATACCGGGCGGGAGTCTTGTAGTACGTATTACTCTCGTTGGCAAAGAATAATATTATTGATGATTCGAATTTAAAAATGGAATACCTGTGCAATGAAATTGAAAGTTGTTGCGGTTTTTTCTCTTGTAGAGGGCGCAAGATATACAATATGAGTGTTGCCGTTTCTATTCATTCTTCAGAAAAGGGAATTTAATTTTTGAAATCGATAAAATAAAGCGCATAAAATTCACCCATTCATAATACCGCCAAAGCGTTTAACAGAAGTGAGATAGTCAGCTGAATAACTAAATGTAATAAACCTGCGACTAGTCCTCACCGTGGCAATAAAAAGGGAGGCATACTTCATCGCTGAATCGAAGATGTAAAATGTACCAATATTATCTTAAAAATGTCACCTTACATGCGACCATAACAGCTTTCGGCCAAGGCGATCTCAGCATCAAAAGACACGCGCATAACACAGTTTTTTTCGTCATCACGACATATCTCACTAATTAAGTAGCAACAACAACTTTACATTGCCAAATAAATTGTAACTTTCAGGATGGGTCGCACACTTAATAGGCTCGTGGAAAATCAGGTATTCTGTGCATAAATATCGCAATCGCAAACGTGCGAATAAATAGCGTAAGATGATAAATAAATACATCTTAAATAATAATAATACAAACAAAAACAAAACTAAATTCACATCCTCTCTACCTATGCCGACTGGAAACAACCAGGAAATTAAATAAAAATAAACAGCACCTACTCACAAGAGAGTACAAATAATTCTTGGAATATTTTATGGCTGATGTTTCATGCGTAACTAGCCAGCAGATTATAATAATAATAATATTGTATATTATTATCTACATCAGCTTTGAATTGCACAGTATGCATATTACGGAATCGCCACGTTCGTTATGTTGGTATTAGTGTGTGTTTCATTATTATTATTATTATTACCGTTTCCTCTTTTTGTATTCGAACAAAATTTGAATTTGACAGATTGTGATGAAATGGAGGGATATTGTGTACATTATAATTTGATATTATCTGCGAATATCTAAATCATTTTGTTTGATGTTAATCAAATCGTGCCATCATTATACACGTATAATAAAATGTAACAAGCAATTTGTTTGTACTTTTTGTTATTAAATGCAAATATGTATTGCAATATTTTCTCAGTTTATGATTGTTGGACTTGTTCTCCCGACTTCGTATAGAGTTTTTCGATCGTTCAATGTAGACATTTTCAGTTAAGGAAAACATTCTTTTTAACACAGTATCCATTCCCTAACGCCCTCCTTCCTATCCAATCCACAGTCCCATCGACATGTTGACATGTGTCTGTTATATTTAGTTCTTTTAGTACACTTTATCTAAAGGAATATTTTTATTTCGAATTGTTTAACTGTTGAACGGAGCAAAGACAACGTATGTCTATGCGATTTTTTTTATAATATTGGTAATACACCTTGTTTGGATGATTTCTGCCTTTTAAAATCATAGATTCATTATTTCATCTTACAACTACAGATAAAATTAATTAGTTCAATCAAGAGCAAAATGAGAAATGAAATTTCTTAGAAGAAAATCGAACAACATTAAAAGTGAGATTATTACATAGTATATTTCACTTTCTGTTGTGTTTTAAAGCATAATCTCTTCAAAGCTCTTCACACATATCTGCCACCCTTCAATCTCTTCACTGGCTCAGATGTCCGGAGAGAGTTGAATTTAAAGTGTGTTTGACAGTATTTAAGGCACTTCATGCTATGGCCCCAGAATATATCATGGAACTCTGTGGTAGACAGGCGTTAAGTCATAGACAGACAACACTTAGGTCTTGTCAAGATATAACAACTAAATTGGAGGTGACCAGTACTGTATCGAAACCAGTGTACGTGGAGCGTCCTTTTGCAATATCTGCATCTGTAGTCTGGAACAGGCTTCCACAAACGATCAGAGAAACGCAGGACATATCTCGTTTCAAGAACCAACTGAAAACTTATCTATTCAAGAAATCTCACGGAATAATTCAAGCACAACCTTAGTTAGCAAAGAGCGCCCTTGAGGTGGATTTTTTTCACAAAACGGCGCTTTACAAATCATCCAAATAATAATAATAATATAAATATAGAAAAATTACAAAAATGACGATTTCCCGAATATAAGACATTTCTACTTGTTGAGCTATGGAACTGTACAGTAGATTGTACCTAACTTGTATATTTTGTTATTAGTAATACATATATGTAGGTATCCACACTGTAAAGACATGTTAACTTATATACAGTATTATTATAAGTTAGGTATATCTGGTTTGTGTGTAGAAACTGCATCTCGAAACGGGATAGACAACCCACTAGTTCGCGAACCTACATATCGTCGTTGCATATTCAAAAAGGGGTATGTGAATTCATAAATGTTTTGACATTTCTAGAATAAACTGCTTATAATGACATCATAACCATTTTATAAAGTGATTCTTAGTGTCAAATATTAAAATTCAATACTTAAAGAATAATATCACATGCCAATAAAAAGTCCAAACTACAATTTTGATTGTATTTTATAACTGCACATTTTGTAGAACTCTATAATTTAATGTAGGTAAATAAAGACAAAAAACTTTGTAGAGTTATACTGTGTACTTTTATTCAGTGACCAGGTTTCGACATGTTGTTATGTCTTTTTTAACTAACCTAATACATTTTTTTTGTTCTCTATATATATGATTTTATACAATGCAAAACGGTACAAACTATTTCAACAAACAATTTTAATGCCCGAATGAACAGTTTTAAAAGAGTATGCCTAAATAAAAATGTGCGCATATTAGTGATGTAACGAATATTCGTATTCGCATTCGCGAATATTCGCATATTTCAAAGTATTCGCATTCGCATTCGTATTCGCAAAAAAATATGCGAATATTTTGCGAATATAATTTCGTTAATAAAGTATCGGATATTCGGTAAAAAACTTATCTATTCAAGAAATCTCACGGAATAATTCAAGCACAACCTTAGTTAGCAAAGAGCGCCCTTGAGGTGGATTTTTTTCATAAAACGGCGCTTTACAAATCATCCAAATAATAATAATAATAAAAGAACCGGATACTTACCCGGTACATTGTAGAAAAAGGTACTGCAAGAAAATATTCTTTACGAAAACCGAGGAGTTTTGAAATATTTTAAATTCCTATACCATTTTGAAAATTCGGCGACGGGGTGGGGGGGGGGGGTAGAAATTTTAATGTTTGAGCATTATGGAAATTTAAACAAGTCAATATTCGCTATTCGCATTCGCGAACATCCAAAATCACACATTCGTTACATCACTAGCGCACATCTCTCTTTTTGAATATGCAACGACGATAGGCTATAGTTTCAAACAGTTTTTATTCCCGTATCCCTGAGGTTCTCTACTCCTGGCTAGGAGTCTCTGGTACCTACGGGAAGAACACGGATAGGGTTGGCTAACCCGTTCCAAGGACAACGATGCAATCTTCCGATGCAAACACACACACACACACACACACACACACACACACACCCTCTCACACATGCACAAACACACACAATATAATGATTCCAACATTATAATACTTGAACACATCCTTCGCATCTATCACATTTATACACAAATACTATAGAGTCTATAGACCATTAAAGGTCACGTGGTCTTGTCTATGGATTTGCTTTTGCTTGGGGAGCAAACAGTCAGATTGCGCAAATCATCCTTGTAGGATGTTATGCCATAAGAGAAAAAAAAGAAAGTCAAACGACAAAATAATAACAAAATCGACACTGACAGTTTTTTTGATTATTAGGTATTCTTTAGGCGTCCCACCTAATATTACACCGTAATTTGAGCACACGACAAAATAATAACAAAACTAAAACTGACAGTTGAATACATTTAATATATATGACAACGCTCTTTGAATAATATGTACTATCTGAGATAGCGTGTGCTAGGGTACTTTATCTCTTTTTCACACACACTTAGAACTACGCAGTTAGAAAGAGATACGTCCTTAAGCTTTTTCTTTCACGTGGTACGCTTTTTTCTTTTATAGAAATATGTACCTTATTACCTTATACTGAAAGCATGTTATTTAATATTACGTTAGTTTTTGAACGATTGAATAATAAATTATGGTCAAGTTGGTAAACACTGTGAATGTGTTGTATTTCGTCTGTTGTGTTGGGATGCCTGATGACCCTCAATGATTTTCTGTGACGTCATCCTTTAATGGTCTATTCTTGATATTGTAATAGTTATTTTCCCGTGAAGTCCCCGGTATAGAATAGGTCTACTACTACTATACCATCACGGCATATCCCACAAGTGGGGTAGCCAGCAGATCAGCTGCATGTAAGAAACAATAGGTATCCCACTCTTTTCCGTATGTTTTTGTGTGTACTGTAAAAGACAGATATCATTCGAAACACATAGGTAACGTATCTTTGAGTGAAGAGGTTTCGATCAGAGATATGTTATAAGAATAGATACGAAGAGAACGCACGAAATGTGAGTCCACCTCACTGACTCCATATGCCGTCAGCCGTGGCGACTCCCTATTTAGTGTGTTTTGTACCGCTATAGACGCGAGACGTTTTGATGCAGTGTAAAAATATTAAACAAAAATGGGTAAAGATGTGATTAAAGGATGCAAAATTAAAAGAGACACATTCAAAAAGGACCGAAGTACTTCTTTGCACAGTTAAATGTATTTTTTAGATAATAGTTGAATTAATAAATATTTTTTAAAGAATTATTTAATTTCTTCTGTGCAACCTCGTGTAACTTCATCTATATTGAAGATAAATCAGGGTTACCGCTAACATTGTCCTTGCTTATTCTTTTACGGATTTTGTAACTTTTGTCCAATTTTTTTTAAATTTAATTATTTTCTCACCTCCATCTTGTCTGGCAGAATACCTCAAGGTACAATTGAGCTCGTCGGTAGCCTGGAGGTGGAGTCTTGGCCTTGTGAACAAGGGGTCCGGGGTTCGATCCTAGGTGCCGGCAAACTCCCCTTTCACGACACAAGTTTTTCACTAACTGTGAAAGGTGTATAAGGTTGTATTTGGGTTTATATCAAAAACCCAGATATATCTTTTTTTTTTTTAAAAAAAACTGTTTGATCCATACAGAATAAATAAAAAAAAATTCTAATGATAATTCTGTAAATGTAAAGTATATATATTTTTTAAGATATCAATATTTTAAAAAATATTATTTAGTTAAAACATATAACATATATTTTGATAATTGCAAATTAGTTTTGATTTTCTATAATTGATTTACCTAAAGATTAACACCCAAATGTTTAGATGGATGTAAAGTTGACCAGTTTTGTCGGAATATTTATTGTTAGGAATTAATGTAATTTTGTATTCTTTAGTTTCTAAGGTATGTATTTTTAGGTTTGTTTTTATGTAATGTATGGAATATTTTTTTGTGTAATTTTGCAGTTTTTCTGTAATGCAATAGGCTCTCATGCTGTAAAATGTATTAATAAATAAATAATATTTTTTTGTAATATTGAAGATTTTTCAATAATTATTAGTTCTCTAATTTGTTGGTATACTTAATTGAACTCGCTCTCTGTATATTGATTGTATTTGATTTGAATGTATACCTGTTATGTACATAATTGTTAGTAATCAATATACAGTAAAGAATTAATAAATAAAAATAAATGTTGTGTAACATGTTCATTGTTTTTATATTAAATACGAAAAATTAATTAATATTTTCCTAATTTTGTCTCGCAACCCTAATCCATATATGGGTTGTCACGGTAAAGAGAAATGTTTGAGGGGGTAGGGGCGCATCCATTAATTACCAATGCGTTCTGCGAAAAAGAGACAGAAAGAACGTTTATGGTATAGCTAATGCAATGAATTGAAAGGCATAGATATATTTTTGAATAGGTTTTGTTTAAAATATTAAAAGATTTTCAGTGTTTCGTCCTTAATGGTATATTTGACAACAAGTTTGGATCCTAGAAAAGCATTGTATTACGTATCTATTCCTATTACATATCACTGGTTTCGATTGATTGAGAAAAATTAATGTACCAACCTATTTTCAATCCCACAAATAAATATTTCTAATTGTTTAACTATTAAATGGAACGAAGACAACGTATGTCTTTAATAACAGTGCGATTATTATTACCTATATAGTAATTTTCACTTTCTGTTGTGTTTTTAAAGCATAATATAAACATAGCAAAATTACAAAAATGACGATTTCTCGAATATAAGACATTTTTACTTGTTGAGTTGTGGAACTGGTACGTCGATATTAGGTATATATTTTCTTTGTACATTTTTATTAAATTGCAATAAATAAAATAAATCTAGTGTAACCAGCATCTTTGGAACATAAAACGAAAGCCTGAGGCAGAATGTGGATGTCCTAGGATCAATAATTATTGTACATATTATATATAATACTTGTTGAGGAAATTACTATATCTACTTAGATACATGGTATCATTATCATCTGCTACCATAATAAATGATGTAGATTATATTGGCGCAGAAAGGATGCCACGTTATGCAGGAGGCAGATAATACAATTATATAAAGGGCGGTGGTATAGATCATGGTTAAGAAATTCACGGTTCGCGAACGATTTAAGTCAAGGTTAAGGATCACTAATTTATCACTCAAAATTTGGCATCTGTTTCCTAGTCTCTTTTCCTACCTATTCTTCTCCTATGTACCTCTTCTTTTCCTTCCTTTAAAGTTTTGTGTAAACGTTTCACGAAATTGGGTTAGTTGGAAGAAATCGCATCTCTGCTATAAACTCGCCCTATTGATTTCATGATTGTATTATCCCCTCCCTATACACGAGATATCTCTAATAGGGAGGTAGAATAGAAGATTATTGTGATTATTTTTTTTATTGTTTATTGTAAATAATATTGTATTGTGTACCTTCTTTGGAAATAAATATATTTATTATTATTATTATTTGATTTGTGTAAATTAGCTTGTAGTTTATGTACTTCTCCTTTACGTGTCTTGGACCCGACGTTGACGTCCACCTAAAAGAATTCTTTTCTGTTCTGGGCAGCACGAAACAGCTCATCCACACCTTTCATCCCGGTCCACTTCCGAATGTTCTGAAGCCAGGAAAGCCGCTTTCTTTCAACCCCTCTACGACCCTCAATCTTCCCTTCTATGACCAGTTTTAGGATGGCATATTTTTCTTTTGTAGTAAAGAATAAATAAATAAATTTAAGTTCTTGAGTTTGGTTTCTCTACAAAATACCTTTCTTCCTTCCGATGCAAGAACGAAATCCTTTGACTCTACCTTGCTTTCCGATACAACGGATCTCCAAGACATCTTGAGCAGTGGAATACCAGTAGTTGTCTTAAGCATTTACATAACATTATTTATTTTAAAGTTTTGAAAAAGTTTACACCTATTATTTTAAATTATAGTGACGCACATAAATGACATTTAAAAGGAAGTCTAAGATCATAATGTAGACACTTATATCTTATAAATAATTATATTATATAAGTACAACATTCAAACAAATAAGATATACAATCTTCTAACTTGATAATTATAATAATCGACAGAGGAAGTCTCGTCAGTATCCTGGTAGACTATTGTGTAAATAATTAGTTGAAATTATTATATTAATAAATGCATTCTTCTACTTGCATTCATAACTGACATTTTGTACTCATATTTCGATGTCTCATTTTTATTATTGCTACGGAGAGGACGACTTGCTGGTTTATTTCATGCAGTGGTTAATCTAATGTCTTATAATAATTGACTATTAAGAATCACGTGGTCTTTTCTATGGAGCTGTCAAATATTTGAAGGGCAAACAACCGTAAATATTATGTTCCTATGTTTTAACAACTGACAGTAAGAAAAGTTTGACAGTTTTTAGCGTCGTTTTCGGCAACAGATTATATTCCGTGATTTCTATAAATTAAGATTTTATTTCTACAAGATGAATCCGGAGCATGTGACTGTGGTGCAGCACAGATCATGCCACACGTATTGGAGTATCCATTTTGCCCTGTCACATGCAATTTGGAGGATATTTTTGACACGTCTTTACCTGGACAGCACTGGAGATCAGTTTGATTGGTTTTTTTCTGGGTTTCGACACGATAAATAAATAATTTCTATAAATAGATTTTAATAAAATAATGGGTCAAAGTGTATAATATTACACGACTTTAAATACGTCAAAAGTGACAGATGACTTAAAGTTACTAAGTTATTGTTAATAACAAGCTTTACACTTCCTTGAATAAACATACCACGTGAAAAGAAAAGTGTAAGAATGCCAATCCTTTTCCAATCAACAGAGTGTTAGAAAGAGACGCCACCCCAATATCTTTTCCCTCTAGTGGTAAATTCAATTTTTTCAAATAAATATAGACCTTAAAACCTTTGATAAGGCATATTAATTTTGCTTGACGTTGGTCTATGAACGGCTAAGTAACAAATCAATATGTCGTTATGTTGGTGGTCCAGGTCCTCCAAATAATTTTCCATGACGTCATCCTTCAAAAATCTATTGCACGCGCGTATTTATGTAATACGCTATGTATAATATTATATTTTCCATAACAATATAAATATTACATCTTATTATATACAGAAAAAATGAAACAAACGATTCAGCCTTCCGGATGTCGGTGTGTTGACGCCATCTTTAGCAGATACACACGCAATATATTATTATTGTGACTATACTATGGCAACACAACAGCGATACGTGCGCTTGTAGTTTATAACACAGGCAACACTCTCTAGTTGTCAAAATTGTAATATTCGAAATTTTAAATTCAATTTTTGTATCAACGCTAATTCGCCTTTTGTGCATTGCATTATAAAATTGATGATAAACTTACTATTGAATCTACAGAGCCAGAATGCCCAATCATTAAACTTTAATAAAAAGTGAACGATAATAAAGTAGAATAAATTCATTGTTAATATCTTAATTAAATATTATACAGTTGCAAATAACGGAATTACCTACCGAATTAAAAAAAACATTATAAATTTTTGTTAAATTTCCTTGTGAAGAAAACAAGGGTTAAACATCTTGATTTCGGATTCTATAAGACAAAAGAACCAATAACTTATTTTATTACTTTGACACTCTGTCTATTTATCACTGTTAAGCGAGCATCCATAATATTTGTGTTTTCGTGGCGAAGAGAGGACGCTTTATGATTTTACACCTAAATTAATATGTTTTTTACCCATCAAATAACGAAAAATCTTTGATAGAATAAAAACGTTCAATTATAGCTAACTTCACTATAGTTCAACTGTCAAAACGATTTTGAAGACGTTTGACATAATTATTATTTATCTATGTTTTTATTCTACCCTCTATGCTTTTTCGTTCGATTTTCAAATTTTTCTTTGGAGTACAATCAGATGGATATTAAGAGTTTAAGTGTATTTGTATTTTCTTCACTACTACAGTATTGAATACAAGGATGTGAATTGTATGAACGTATATGTGAACACTTTCCTGTGTATTTACTCAATTTTATCTTCGTTAGGACAAACTGTTAATCAGAGCAAAACTGCACTACGTCACAATATTGTCCTTTTTCAGTATAGCCGTTTTTTTATCTAAATAATTATATTTTTCAAAATAATCTTCACAAATGATTTTGGGTCATCGCTACTTACTATTGATATAACTTTTTTATAACAATAACAAATTAAAGTGACGTTTTTTTTTTAATTTAACAACACGTTTATTAACGAATATCACAAAAAACATATAACGCATTTTTAAGATAAGTTATTGTGTCGTTGATTGAGTTGAAGAGTATTTTGTAAAACTCAAAAATAATTTATAAAAATAAACACAAAATGTTTGAGTGTTACTATAATTAAAAATAGGTACATTAACCTGGTTTCGACTTACAAAGTCATTGTCAAACTAAATTTACCTACTACATGCCGTGTTGTTACGAGCCGTGTTGTTACGAACACTAAAAATCGTAATGTAAATATAATCTGTACCCCTCCCCTAGCTCATATCTGGATGCCCATGATATCTTGTAACGGTGTCCAGTGAAAGATAGTAAAAATAAAAACAACTATGATCACCAACATAATATTATGTTTTCTAGACTTGATCTTTTTTAATAGTGCTCTAGCACCGCTACGCACACAGTCACAGGTAATGTGTATTACAGAACACGTGATTGTATTAGTAACCGAGTAGCATCACTGTGATTGGCTGGTGCATTGTGTGGTGTGTGTAGCATACTCATTACTGAAGGATGTACATATTAGCAATCATTTACCTATGAGCGGGGCACTCTTACACGAATTCTACTCTAACTACATACTGTTGGATAACCTATGGTAGAAATTGACCCATTATTCATGAGTTACTTTTCGCAAAATTCGACATAGTGTAGTGTCGCTCCGATATATAGTTGTTTATAATGTTGCACATTATTTTATGAATGTGTATAAGATTATGCGAATATGCGCGCGTGCAAATGTGTGTGCGATTATGTTGGTAAGAGGTAGGTACCTAAAAATAGACGCCACTCCAGTTACTCGGTAAAACAGTGATAAATAAATTGTGTTTATTATGAAGGTACCTACGCAACAAGATAATAATAATAATGTTTGTATTTTATTTTATTTATTACATTCTATTCTTAAGCTGGCAACACCGAGATGGCTGACAAACGCTTCCTTTCCCCATTCGTCATATTATTATATACTATTCTATTATAATTAATTTAAATTAGTAGATAAATTCAAAAGTGTTCCATTGAAGAAAATATATTATTTGAAATATAGACATTTCATTGTTACCGCCAATTTTAAATTGAACGTGAAGTGATGTCATCAGAATCTAAATTTAAATGTGTAGTAGGTATGTTTAGGTTTTTTTCGAGTTACCTCGTGTTTTTTTTTTAACATAGATCCGACTTTTTGATTCGCTTTATTTAATCTTCACTTGTAAAATGCATACAAAACTTATTCTTAAACATCGCTAAAATAATAAGTAAAGAGATTAATGCTAAAAAAACATTCACTTACAAAAGATTACAGAACTGTCAACAAGTCGTAAATTTCACTACCTGGCAACAATCTAAATGTCATTAAAAAACAAAAGTCAATAGTACCTATGTGACATGCGTCTCGCTGAAGGAACTTCAAAAACGCTCGGCTTCGTTCGGGTTCCCTCGGTTCAGCTCGGATCTAGCTAGTAATACAGTACTAACTATATATAACTACTAGCGCTAAGTTCTATGGTACATTGTACAATACATGAGTATGAGTGAGTTCGTCGGTAGCCTGGAGGTAAAGTCTCGGCCTTGTGAACGAGGGGTCCGGGGTTCGATCCCAGGTGCCGGCATACTTCCCTATCACGACACAAGCTTTTAGCTTAGTGTGAAAGGTGTATAAGGTTGTATTTGGGTTTATAACAAAACCCAGATATATATTTAAAAAAAAATGTGGATCAATGGTAAGGGAAGTGAAGTGCAGTAGTATACGTTAATATACACGTGTTCTGTGACCGGTGTTAAAAATAAAAAAAATGGCTAAAAGGGGGGGTATTAGGAAGCATATGGCCATCCTTGGTCTACGCCTACATGGTTGGACCACACTGACCAGATCTTTAAGGACGATGACGTCAGAAGTAGGAGAAATAGAAGGGCATGTTTGAGGAACTGTATGAATGTGATGGAAGTGAGAAGTGTGCCAAGACCGACTTGTGTGGCGGTCTATCCTCTCTGCCTAACCCTCAGGGAAAACGGCGTGATGGGATAGATAGATATAATGATATATCTATTATTATAATTAAAAACATTAGAACTCGACACATGTAAACCATCCCCTCTTGTCGTCATCATCGATACTAAACTCGAGAAAAACTCTTGTTTTTCAGGTAAAACGCATGCTTTTATATTATAATCGGTATTCATACACGATCTATGTAAGAAAATGCAACATAAAAAACGTGCACATGGTTTACCCGAAAAGCAAGAAATGGCGCCATATTATCACCGCGAAAATGAACATCATAGTTAGAACTTGTCGCCCTACTCTGTCCAATTATGTCAACAAAACAATCAAATTGAAGTCATCAAAGATCAAACTGATAGATCCGAGCATAGATTGTCACCCGAGGGAACCCGAGCGTTTTTGAAGTTCCTTCAGCGAGACGCATGTCCTATGTGTGGCTGGCGGGAAGAATGTACTTGCATCATTTGTTTACAATTATTTGAATTTAGAATTAGTACTTTTTAATAATAAAGAAAAATACAGTGTAGCAAACGTAGTATGTAAAGAAGTCACCAAATAAAATGTTAGTCCGTTCGTATATATGTTTATATTAATAATGTTCTTTTTAATTATACACAGTAATTAGGCAAGTAAAATAATACACCCCATACGAAGTCAAATCCTTCCGACGGGCTTTAGGCTAAAAACATTTTAAATATTTTACTTACTAACAGCCGCCATGACATCATATTTGTATCGGAATCAAATAAATAGGTTTGAATGTCTTGTCAAAATACACCATTTTTAATTCAATTTGTTGAATATAATATATCACGACGGATATAAAAAAATATCATTTTAATTCGATGTACATACATATCCGAAGTTTCTATTTTCATAAAAAATATAAACTAGAAATACCTATATAAAAAGTTTACATAATATTATGTTTAAACTATGCTATAATAGATCACAAACATCTTACATGAGATAACTGTCAAAATAATTTGCATTATGTTGTTGCCAGTTTTTAAATAGTTTCTCCCATATTTTTGTAATTTTTCAGGGAAATACTTTCTCCATCTGCAATAATAATTGTTAATTTGTCGTATTAGTTCCTGAGCTATGCCGGGTGAAATCACAGAGTATTAAAATAATAAAAGTAGTACGCGAGAATGCGCGCGGTGTTGTCAGCGTAAAAAAATAATAATAAGTATACACATACTTAATAGGCAAATGCCCGAAACAATTTGACATTGGGGAAGGTTAGGATCACGGAAAAAGAATAATAATAATACAAATAATTTTACACAAACACACATACGCAGTCACACCAATACAAGCGGAAAATTCAAGATGGATTCCAGCGCGCCTGTTTTACACGCTACAAACTTTTAATATCGTTATTTTTTTTATCATCCATAGACAACAGACTACGGTAGGTATAATTTATTATTATATAGCTATCACAGACTACTACTGTATATTTGTTCAGTTTATTATTACTTTGAATGCATTAAACTGGAGCATTCCATTATGATGTGTAGGTACTAGTATAATATACATTTATCTATAAGTATAATTATGTCTCTTTATCACATTCTATGTACCTGTCAACTTGATAACACTGAGATATTAGGTATTTGTCAAACGCAGTTTACGCATTTTAATGGATTTTTATCGCTTGCGTGAGTGAAGATGTATTTAGAATACTATTCAACAGATAGCTCATCTGCACAACCAACAGATTGTGCAAATTACTTTTTAATGAAAAGAAATTTTAATATATGGCAATTATTGTAGTAGCCTTTTTAGCGGCCCGTCTTACGCGTAGATCAAACGGCTACAGGGGTGCAAGTCAATATTCGCATTCGAGAATATTTAAAATCGCACACTCGTTACATCCAGTGGCGAAACTAGACTTTTCACATCGGGCATGCTTTTTACAAACATAGGTACTATTTCACTTCCAAACGAGTGGATGTCCTTGACAACAAACGAATATATAAATTTACTTAATTATGTGTGTACCTAAGTGTTTTTTCCAATATACTCAACAATAACCAAGATTTTCAATCTGGAAATCGGAAGTTATCAGAAATTTTTGTGCCGATAGATTAGAACACTACACAAAAACAAACGGATAAGTGAACCAATCAATGTATTAGATATTAAATTTGTATGTTGAGACTTAACTGAAGTTCCTGCGAAATGTGTCCTGGCCATGGCAAAAGATTCAAAAGAAGGTTAACATAAATATATATTTTTTAGTTTAAGGCATGCATTGCATATTTGCATGTATGAAAGGCACGCCACTGGTTACATCACTATAATGTGTGCGTAAATAGTAAACACCATAATGTATCGTATATTACATCTAATTGAAATTCATTGTCAAGGTTATATTATAAAAGTTTTGCATTAATCGAAATTTATTGTGTGTACCAAAACGATATCAGAATTAAAACTCAATATCAACGACTGTCCACAGTTCCATAAATCAACAAGTAGAAATGTCTTATATTCGAGAAATCGTCATTCTTGTAATTTTGCTATATTTATAATACTATGCTTTAAACACAACAGAAAGTGAAATATACTATATTATAATAATAATAATCACACTGTTATTAAAGACATACGTTGTCTTTGTTCCGTTCAATAGTTAAACAATTCCAAATATTTATTTATGGAACCTATTGAAAATAGGTTCATTATCTTTTTCATAACTTAATAATTAATATATAAAGGGAATCTTGTATTTTTTATAGTTATTTGTGTGTATTACCAATTAAAACAATATTTTTAACTTGTTGAGTTCAACTGGAAATTTGATATTATACCAGAGTCGTATTATATAAGAAAAAAAGGGTGGGCGTTCGAGAACTACGTGGCTTGATACATGAATCAAAGTCTCAAGAACGGCCATGTATTGAGTAAGAAGAACCGACGTGCGTGCATGAGAGATTGAATGAATGTGGAAGAAGAGAAGGAAGTGTGTAAAGATAGATCTATTTTGCGTTCCTTTCTCTCTGCCTTTCCCACTTGGGACACGGCGTGAGGGTACAGTATAGTATAGCCAACGTTTTAGAATTAGTGATGTAACGAATGTGTGATTTTGGATATACGCGAATGCGAATATTTGTTGCCGACATTCATTGACGACAATATTGACTTGCTTAAATTTCTACAATTGCTCAAACATTAATATTTCTACCCCCCCCCCGTCGCCGAATTTTCAAAATGGTATAGGAATTTTAAATATTTCCATACTCCTCGGTTTTCTTAAAGAATATTTTCTTGCAGTACCTTTTTCTACAATGTACCGGGTAAGTACCTATACGCCATTTACAGTAAGGCACAATTGGAAATAATTATGATGGAAATGGACAAGATAAATTGAACATAGAAAAAATAATCGGAATCTAAAGGGGCGTTCACATTTGTTCACTCTAATCACTATGGATAATCCTCCAAAATGAAGCAATGTCAATGCTACTTTAGTTAAATATTGAAAAAGAAAATTGTCACCGCGTTTGAAAAAAAATGCCGCGTGAAAATAGCTCAACGTACCACAATATCTCTAACGAGTTATATTTATATAATAATATCCATCTAACGTTACATATTATAATTATTATGTATTGAAAGAAGTGAAAAATATCGTTGTTGCATATTCAAAAAGGGACATGTGAATTCATAAATGTTGTGACATTTCTAGAATAAACTGCTCATAGTAACCATTTTATAAAGTGATTCTTAGTATCAAAAATTAAAATTCAATACTTAAAGAATAATATCATATGCCAATAAAAAGTCCAAACTACAATTTTAAAGCCTTAATGAACAGTTTTAAAAGAGTATGCCTAAATAAAAATGTGCACACATGTCTCTTTTTGAATATGCTACGACGATAAAATGGTTACTATTTAATTAATTGTCAATCTCTAATTTAAATATATTAAATTTACTTGTTTGCAAATACAAATATATATCATCTATTGAATACGTATGGATATCATAATATACTAGCTGACCCGGCAAACGTTGTTTTGCCATTATACATCATTTTCTAGATTACTAATATCGCTTTTGAAAAATAAGGGTTGATGGTAGAAGGGTGAAAGTTTAGGGCTGTATATATTTTTGAATGCCTCATCATAAAAAAAATTACCAAAAAATACAAAATTCGGGGTGGACCACCTTAACTTTTAAGGGTATGAAAAATAGATGTTGGCCGATTCTCAGACCTACCAGATAAGCACACAAAATTTCATCAAAATCGGCGGAGTATGATAACAAACACCGTGACACGAGAATTTTATATATTAGATTTCCTTCAGCCGCGTATTTACTCATCGTCTTGAGATGACGATTGTTTTCAGCTAGAAGTAAGAAATATAAAAACATAAGACACATCATAGAGATAGTAAATATCTTCCAATCTAACATCGTCCCGGTCTCCCTGTATGAAATATTGTGAAGTGTGTTGAAGTATATTAATATGAAGTTCAATGACATGCTAATGTGACCTTAGCGTACTTGCCAGAAATAATATCACACATATATACACAGCGCCGCATTCAATAAAGGTGATTTTATAATATTAGCAAACAATTTCTTTTGCAAACAATTGAAAATTTTGAAATAATAATTTAAAAAAAATATATCGTCGCCAAAAATATATTAGATCGGTAATTCAAAGAAAAAAATAGGACATGCGGCCGATCAATTTTTGCATCCAGTTTTAAACTGACGTTGGTTGTAAGACAATACATTGCTAATGCTTGAAGGACATCGATGTTGGTACACAAAAATTCCGAAAAAAATTCAAGTATGTCTATGAATAAATGTTTTAATTATATGTTAATAATGTATTTTCAAAGTGTTAACACAAAAACATTGCATTTATGAAATTCAATTATACCATCTATTTTTGAAGAATTTACTATGTAACAGTTTCGAGACAATTTGAATGTTTTTAAAAGTGTACACTTCTGTTACTTGATTATATATAAACAGCGATCGGTTTCAGCAAACCGTTTCGGCCTTTGAAATGAAGCTTCACTTTAGTTTTGTTTAAAGTAGCATTCACATTGCTTCACTTTGGATGATCATCCAGAGAGTCAGGGTCAAACCTGTTCATCGAAAGTGAACACGTCTGTTCACATTTGTTCATCCTATGCTTTCACTGCCATGTCAACACTCACGGTCATGTTGTATGTACATAGTTTGACGTATTTTTGTAAAAAAATAATTAAGTAAGTAATAATAAAAATGAAAATTAACACTCATAAAAAGTTAAAACAAATTAATATAATTCTCGACAGCATGATAATTTTGTAAATGATTCTGACTTTCAATACAAATTCATAATAGAGAATAAGACAATGATAATAGGATAAAACTTGTTTATGGTCGTTTCAGTGTAAGGACCTTTCATCAAAATTATGTCGGGTGGTAATCGCTTTTATGCATCATCGCTAGTGATCACTATTATTGATGAAACGTATGTTCACACCTTTTCATTTTGGAGGATCATCCAGAGTGATCACTGAAAGTTCACAAATGTGAACGCCCCTATACGATGAGAGCGGAAGCTCTTGAGAGCCGGCTCGCAAATTGATAAAAGTTAACAGTGGAATAACTGTATTATATCTTGTTTTATTAATAAAGTTTATTCTAGATTTGCCTCTGAAGACTAGCCATCATAACACGAGTTCACATAATAACAAGATGTATAAACATAAATATATAAAATACAACAAAACTGAAATAGTGTAATACATATATTATAACCAATACAAACACATACGTAAAATATTAATGATAATACATAACACTAAATACATATTTGTATGTCGGAGCAAAACTACAAAATGTCTTCACTGTGTCGGTGTTTAGGTAGTAGAATTCCATATCGAAATAAACAAAACAAGCGTTTTATTCTACTAATTTATTTCGCTACAAAATGTCTTTGTTGTTTGTTCACAAATTAACACTGTCAAAATGTGGGTGATTGCTATTAACAATATTGCTCCCACTTTATTTTGACTTAAAATATATGAAGTTAAAATGGTGTTGTTTTTAAATGTTAAATGTAATTAACCAATTTTTATTCTCAATCATTCTCGGTATGTGGTGCTCGTTGCTGGAATAATCTCCATTCTTCTCATAGAATATCTCAATCTTTTGATGGGTTTAAATACGCCGTCAAGAAGTATTTATTGTTTTCTAACTCAGCATCCGTCCCCTAACCCCTTCCTTTAGTTCCTATAGTTCCCGGTTCTTTTGGAGTGTTAGGTGTATGGATTGTAGTTTTTTTTTCTCTAATTTATGTAGCTATTTTTCTTATTGTGTTTTTGTTACTATTATTTTTATTTCTGTTTAGTGTTAATGTGACGTGGTTAGATGGAAGAAATCACTATATAGTGATAATCTCGCCACTGCACATCATCACATTTTTTCTTATGTAAACTGATTTGTTGATTTTGTTATGTGAATGATGATGTGCAACAAGAATAAAATAAATAAATAAATAAATAAGATATTAATAATATTACTCAACAGACATCTCATCCGCACAACCAACAGACTGTACAAACTCCCTTTTGTAGGAAACAGTTATGGTGTTCCAATTTTTACGAATCGGTTGAGGCTGGTTTAAGCGCACTTTGGCCATGTTACGTTCACTTTACTTTATAAAAACAACACCGTTTTAACTTTATATATTTTAAGTCAAAACAAAGTGGGAGCAATCGTTTATAGCAATCACTGACATTTGACAGTATTTTTTTTTTGTTAGTTTGTGAAAAACATAAAAAAAGACATAGAGTAATGTCGCTCCGATATTCAGATATAATAACGACAATACTATAACAATTATAATATGTAGGTGTGTATCTATTATTTACTTACTAGAAATGTGTTATTTTCATTACATGTGTATGTTGGAAAACAGCGAAACATCTGACTTAGTATATGTAATTGTAGTACCAATCTGTTTTTGTGACCAAGTTTGTCTTACCTATATAATTATAATTACATAATATATATAGCTAATAAGCTACTGTTCTTTGGGGCACCCGGCATATCCCACAAGTGGGGTAGCAAACAGACCTGCCACATGTAATTTATTTAATTGATTTATTTATCAAAATAAAGATACAAACAGTTGAAACAAAAAATATCACAAGTGTACACAATAAGCAATATAAAGGAAATTTAAAGAGCACAAAAAAATTAAGTAGATAAAAAATGAATTTACAATATCGGACACTATAAAAGAACTAGAATGCTCCACGGATCAGAAAATGTGACATCTAAATGAACAATAAGTAATGTTAAACATGCAAGCTGTCCTCTTAGTGTCGATAAAAACTGAGATATTCATTCAAGTTGGGTGGCATCGCTGAATTTTAGACTGAGCACCTCAATTTTGACGTTTTTCGATGTTTTTCAGCTTCTAATATACACCAACTTTCATGGTATATATAAGTATATAAAAAAAAACAATATTTTTTTGGAGGATACGATAACTTTCATGAAAAGTGTAACCAGTTTTTCAGTAAAAATTTCAGTAAATAGTTACAATTAGGAAAATAACTTACACTTCTAGGGCTCATATTTCGAGATCTATTTATCGCAGGAATTTAATTTTCTTTTTAAATGATGACATGTTTAAATATCTACACGATAATTTATAAAAACTATTTGATTTGAGTTATATGATATAATATTCCAACGAAATTTCCATACAATACACAGATTTTATCATCCCCTGCTTGGTTGTGTCTAGGAATTTGGTTGTTTCTAGGTTGTTTCTTCCCTTCCCTTTTTGCACAACATTTTTGGAGTGTGGCCGCTAAATCTAGAGTGCTCTCTCGGGCCAGCGTTTCTCGCTTCAATGCGACATTAATTCCTGTTTGCGCATATGTGTCTCGTTATGGAAATACGTGTCTACAGGTACGGCACGAGGTATGTATGTGGCGGGCACTGCCCTTTGAAAAAAAAGTTTCGACTTTAAAATTCATTGTCAAACTAATTTTAGACTATATTATGACATAGTATTTTAGTAGACGACGGCATGTAGTAAAATTAGTTTGACAATGACTTTGTAAGCTGAATCAGGTCAATATATCTATTATTAAAATAATAAATGTTTCTTTACATAAATTAATATACAAATTGATAAGATTATTTTTTCATACATGACATACATATTATACTAGTATACCTACCTTTTATTTTAATAAAGTTTATGTAATTATAAAGAATAAAAAGAAACATGTGTATCAAAAGCAGATGCGGAAAAATCGACGGCAAGGTTATAATATGGTATATATTTTATATCGACTGTCTAGTTCCACAGCTCAACACCTCGAAAAATTTGATTTAATTGGTGATAGATGTACATACTATACTAAACCTACCCTCACGCCGTGTCCCAGGTGGGGTAGGCAGAGAGAACGGAACGCCGTATTGATCTATCCTTACACACTTCTTTCGCTTCCTCTACATTCATCCAGTTTCTCATACATGCACGCCGATTCCTCTTACTTAACACGCGACCGTCCTTGAGAATTTTATCTACAATTTATTTACACGCATTCTATCCACAACACTCCTCTTGCATCCACTCATTCTTCTAATATCCTCATTTCTCACTCTATCACGCAATGTTTTACCTACCATTCTTCTCAGTGATCGCATCTCCACTGCATTTATTCCACTCTCGTCCTTCTTCAGCCATGTCCAAGTTTCGCTTGCATACATCAGTGTCGGTACGAGGATGGCGTTGTGCACCAGCATTTTTGCCATGTTCGAGACATTGCTATTGCTAACAATAGGTCGAAGTGCACCCTTCACTCGATAATCACAACGGAATCACTGGATAATTTTAATTTTAAATACCTGTTAGCTAAATTATCAAATAAAATAAAATAAATATTTATTATTTTTGTTTCGTGTTACTGTTGAGTAAGACTAACGCACGACCGGTTTCGCGGACTCCGAGTTCGCATCATCAGGTGCTGATCTATACTGTCGTGCGTTAGTCTTACTCAACAGTAACACGAAACAAAAATAATAAATATTTATTTTATTTTATTTGATAATTTAAAATGAAGTGTTACAAAGTAAATGCCGATACAATTAATGAACCTGTTAGCTAATTTGTAATTATTGTTTCTGACGTATTTTAGTATCTTATTCTTCATTACGAATGTCGTAAACTATTCAGTACTAAATTTGGTCAATTTCTACTATAGGTTATCCAAAAGTATCCAGTTAAAAGATGATCATAAAATAAAAAATAAAAATAATTTGCAATGCAATTTTATGTAAATGCATAATTATGCACTTAAATTCAAGCATGTAGAGGAATAAATAATTTTTTGAACATAATCTATACCCCTCTATCTCATATCTGGATGTCCTCTGATATCTTGTAACGGTTTACAGTGAAAGATAGTAAAAATAAATACAACTATGATCTTCAATATATATTTTCTAACTGGATACTATTGGATAACCTATAGTGGAATTTGACCCTAAATTTTATATTGTATTGATAATAATTCATTTTACTTTAATGTTTTTTTATGACTTAACATATCTCTGGTAAATTTAGCATCTTTTCTAATATTGAATGTATCTTTTCTTAACATATTCTGTAATTGACTGTTTTATTCGATGAAAACTGTAAAAATAAATATGAGTATTTAGATATCTAGATGTTGCAAATTAGTGAGTTCTAAGTTAACAACATACAAAATATTTTCGTATAGGTAAATCTGGTGAATAATAATATTATTGAAGATTATCTGAAGGATGTCTATAAAAAGATCCAACTTCCGGTACTTTATGCCAAGACTCAAGACGAGATGTATGAGTCAGGTACAAAATACACGAGAGAAAAGCTCGAGAAATTAAAATATTCTATACTTCAAACTAGGGTTGTAACGATGTCACATAGCGGATGTGGAATAAAATGCGGATCTGGAGGAAATCTTTTTTGAGGGTGTGGATTTAAAATCAGTTCGTGAATGCAGAATGGAAAGCATAAAATGTATTGTCAAGAAATTAATTAGTGAATGACAGTTTGATGGTTGAAGTAGTTTTGTTGCTTGTTTTTGAAAAGTCTAAATTAATGATGCGGGAGAAACAAGGGAGTGCGGTAATATACCAAGATGGATCAAAGCCTCTTCCAGAGCATGAGTCACGCTCAATTCTGTGACGGGTACTTTGATCAAATAAATTGATGATGTATTTTTTATTATTAGAATTCAATTCCGTGGAGCGACCGGCAAATAAATGGTCTTCCACTCTTTTCCGCAAGTTTTCGAGCGTTCTACTGTAAAAGGCAGTAGATGATTGAAAAAATAAATTGACGGTGCGGATGAGGATGCGGAGCTTTATAATAAAAGTTGCGGATGCGGATATTCGATACAACCCTACTTTAAACACATTTATCCATCTCTTTATACGGCATCTCCCGCAAGATCTATGATACCGTCAAAACTTATAGTTCTACCAACAAACAATGTAGGTACACTATTGAATAAGAAATTAGTTGGAAGATATCGCGCCTCCGCGTAAAATTCGCCCATTGCACAAAATTATTTGTACATACCATTTATTCTATTGTTGTAAATTCTTTTTTCCGGAATATTGTGAGCAAAAACGTTTAATTTTTATTTAAATATAATTATACTCATTTCTGATATCTTAAATTTTTGTTGTAAATTCTTTTTTCCGGAATATTGTGAGCAAAAACGTTTAATTTTTATTTAAATATAATTATACTCATTTCTGATATCTTAAATTTTGATTTTTTCAACAGACTTTTTACAAATATAACACATACAATTATTTAGTAAGATTGGTTCACTCACTACTGATATCACAGTAAATTAACAAATTTAGAAACAATACACACATCAAGAAATGAAAAATAAAAGATTACGAATCACAAAAACAAAAGTTTAATATTCCCGGAAAAAAAAACGTCTCTCACATTTTCTGAAAGCTGAAAGAATTGATGTCATGAAAAAAGTGGGGGAAAACGAACAAAAGATCTTGCTAGAAGCTCTTCATGGATAAACTCGTACTAGAGTCCATATTTCAAAATATTCAAGTTCGATATTAAATTTAATTAAGACGAATAATAATAACTTTCGCTTTTCAACAATGGAAATGTTAGTGAAAACGAAAGATACATTACTTACCGTGTGATCTGGAAGTTCCGAAACCATGATGTTGAATGTTGTGATGCGGCGACGCCGAGAACTGCGGCGGCCTTAATTGAGAATTCTGCGGAGACGATGAATTCTGTTGGGTGTTTTGAGATTGCTGATTCTGTGTTGAATGATGCCCTTGTTGCGGTGGGACAGACTGTTGTTGAGGTTGCTGATTCTGGGCGGATTGGTGCGTGTGATATGCATGTGGGGGTGGATAGAAAGGTGGTAATAACTGATGTAAACGTGCCGCCGCTAGTCTGGAAGCGGCTAATTCTTCAGCGGAAGCATGTCCCGAACTTGAAGAATCGACGTCTGATACTCCGCTGTCGGCTGGACTTGGTGGCAGAGAACCTTTGAAAGAAGAGAGAAGTTGAAATCATTAGTATTGGATACAATAAAATAATTTATAAAATATTCTACATTATTTTTTCTTTCTTTTTTAATCCCGTGGAGCACCCGGTAAAGAATTGGTCTCCCACTCTTCTCCGCAAGTTTTCGAGTGTCCTGTAAAAGGCAGGTGTTCGAAAAAATTAAGACATTTTACATCTTAAATTCAGCGATGAGGTTTGCCACCCATCCTGAATGTCTTGATTTTATATTGGCACGAAGAGGACAGCTTGCATGGTTCTTACATGCAGCTGGTCTGCTGGTTACCCCACTTGTGGGATATGCCGTGATGATATAGTAGTAGTAGTAGTAGTTCTTTTTTATTTAATAAAATTGTTACAAAAAATACATACATATTACATACAAAAATTTAAAAAATTTTTACTCATCTGGCGAAGCTAATATAGCATGTGTCTAGACGGTAATACATAATTATATACTTATATTTACAATATTTAGAAATTAACCCAGTAAGTACAAAAACCATAACAACCATAAAAAATAAAAACAATACAACAATTTAAAATCCTCTCTCTTTGTTATTTTTTTGTTTGCTTTATGTTGTATTTTTATTTCTAGTGGCAGACCAGTAGGTAGCCACCTGGATGTCCACAATTGCCAGGGACATGAAGGAGGCAAAGTTGCGCTCGGAGGATGCAGGGGACCGGAAAACTTGGAAGATGAGGACTAGGAGAGCCGACCCCAAGTAAATGGGATAAAGGCGGGGCGAAGAAGAAGAAGATGTTGTATTTTTATTTCTACTATTACCGTTAATACTGTTGATATTTACTTTATTTTATTTTATTTTATTTTATTTTATTCCAACAGAGTCATACAGTTTATCTCACAATAATATAATACAATAACAATAAATATCTATAATACGTAAACCAATCAAGACTCTACACAGTAAGTAAAAAAACATCAAACAGAATTACAGTGTACCTAAGTACAAACATCAATTAAAATTACAAAAACATGTTGGTACACAAATGGCAAATTGATAAATTACAAATTCTAAATTCCAAAAAAAAAAAAAGGTACAAGAAGAATAAGAAAATTGGGTGTAGGTATATATACGTCAAATGTATATGTTTGTTTTTTTATTTAATTTTAATAACCGGGTTAGTTGGAAGACATCGCATTCTAGCGATAAACTCACCCTTTGTACCTACATTAAATTGTATAACTGATATTTTTTATGATACTCTGTTTTGATTTTTGTAATATTACAACCAATGTAGGCACAGTGAAGAATAAAATAAATAAATAAACAATAGGTATTAATAAAAAAAATAAAACTTTATTGGTATCCAAATATGTAGTATACACCGGGTTAGTTGGAAGACATCGCATTCTAGCGATAAACTCGCTCTCTGTACATTGAATTGTATTACTGATATTTTTATGATACTTTGTTTTGATTTTTGTAATATTGGAACCTATAAGCAGTGAAGAATAAAGTAAATAAAATAGTATACATGAATATAGATTGTTTCTTTAGTTAAATTCGCATGGCTTGAATAATATTAAGACTGAATTTTGTTTTCTTATTGGAATGTATTGTTTTCTTGTTGGAATGTACAGTTTTATTATTGGAATGTTTTTGAATGAATTTGATTCATAATTAATTTAAGATAATTGAAATAGAAAATAAGTAGAGATGCAACGAATATTCGGTATTCTGCCTATTCGGCAACATTTTTACTATTCTGCCGAATACCGAATATTAATTAGTCTATTATTCGGTGTTCTGCCGAATAGTTTAAATGTAAAACTGGAAGGAACTAATAATAGCTTGTAGATTGTTGCTAGTTCATTGTCAGCTGCAGATGCATAATTTTATTAATCCTCAAATATCTAATTAATTAATTCAATTTGATATGGAGTGAAACAACATAATATTATTATTGTTATTATTAATGTTAGAACACAAAAATTTCGATAAAAATTACCGCGTTGCAAGTCTAGTACATATGTCTATGATTGTACCTACACGAAGATGCGTGGTCGGGAGTACCGCACGCTCTCGCCATTGTTTTGCCGAATATTCGGTTATTCGGCACATGATCTTGCATAATATTCGGTATTCGGCAAATATACAATTTGTTGTATCTCTAATAATAGCATTGTTTTGATATTTCCTCTTATTTTAGTCGGCCTCTATGTTTACTAAGAGATAAACAGAGATATTTTTAGTATAGGTACAAAAATATTATTTGTTTGTCATATATTTTTAAAGTGTGTAAATATAAATGTATAATAATACATAATACCTATCATTGAATCGGTCATTTGAGAAACAACATAAGATAGTCAATACAGACTATTCAGAAATCACAAAAAACTGTAAGTTATAAAATTTTGAATGAAATGTTGATATCTTACTCAAAACAAAATGTTACTTACAGTGTCTTCTTTTATTATAAACCTTTATTATTAATTTGTTAATTTAAAACCTTTGACTTATGTTGTTTAACAAATGAACACCATTTCAGGGAATAAAAATCAACATTTTCATTACAGATTATTTATTAAACAACCAAAAATCACTAATTTTCATCATTTTCACCTACGTTAGTGGTTGGCGTTAAGTGTCAGCTGTGAATCGACACGAATGCATTTAGTGTAGTAACAACTCAAGTCACTGACTTGTGTTGTTTTTCTATTGACTGAACAAGTTGATCAGCTCAATTTGTATCAAATAAGTAAAAATTACGTGGTTTCTAAATGAAATAACGTGAATTTCAAAAAAAGGACCCAAATCAAAAATATCATATTCGCTTAAAACCTGACTTATGTTGTTTCTCAAATGACCTATTCAATTATACCGAAATACTATTTCATACAATGTTATTTTGCGTAGCTTTAGATAGAAATAGTAAACGAAATTTAATGTTGTTTTTCCTTTTTAAAATATTACGTAGGTAAAAGACCGACGTTGCAAGAAGGAAAGTGGCCGGCGCTAGAGTGAAGGGTGCACTTCAATGGTGCGAAGGGTGCAATGTGTCGAACATGCCTAAAATGCTGGTATACAATACCATTCTGGTATCATCACTTACGTATTCAAGCCTAATATGGACGTGGTTGAAGAAGGAAGAAAGTGGAATAAATGCTGTGGAGACGCGATCGCTGTGAAGAATGGTTGGTAAAACGTTGCGGGACAGAGTGAAGGATGAGGATATCAGAAGAATGAGTGGATGCGAGAGGAATGTTGTGGGTAAAACGCGTGTAAATAAGTTACGATGGCTTGGACATGTTGAGCGAATGTACGATGAAATAATGACGAAGAGGATATATTTATCTGAAAGAAGGGATGTAAGGAAGCGCGGACGTCTAAAAACTTTGTGGCTTGAGCACGTGGATCGAATTCCAAAGGATGGCCGCGAATTGAGTAAGAGAAACTGTAAGAAGCGAAGGAAGTGTGTAAGGATAGATCTATATGGCGTTCCGTTCTCTCTGCCTACCCCATCTGGGACATGGCGTGAGGGTATAGTATAGTATATTATTTAAGTACCTACCCTACACAAAATAATATACCTACAGCTGAGTCATAAAATTGTAACTAACACATTAGAGGCTGATGCCATTAATGTATAAATATAATAATTTAATTTGGTTTTATATTTATGCATATTGTTTATTTTCCTAGTTGTAAGATTTATTTCTTTGTAATCTTATGAGCGAAACACTTGTTTCTTTAAGATAAATAAAATAAATTGAAAAAAAAAAAAAAAATTTAGGCACAAACATGGCGCTTATCATACTACCTATATAATATGCACATAATCAATCAAATACTTCATTCAAATCATAAACCCTCCCCTATAATGCGGGGTGTGTGTGTGAAAACCAAATTCACCCTTTGCAAAATAATACAGTTTTGTATACCAACGGTTGCATAATCGCATTACACGAAATATTTATATTTCATACGTTCTTACCCTAAATTCAAAAACAACCAATACAACCCTCGTTTTGTTTATCTTGACAGCTCGTTGACCAATCAGGTGTAAGCGTGGAACGCATCTGCCAATAGCAACACATTCGCAGCATCTGGCGCAATTTGAAACACAAATAACTTGTTATTATTGGATGCGGGGTGAGAATGCATTATATTTTTTTTTTATCAAAGATTTTATACGAATTGTACTCAATCGCTATAATTATAATGAAACAGCATTTCAAGACACCTTCTCTGCGCCAAAAGAAAGAAAAGCATTAAACCTAGTTTTCTATAAATAATATTTTTTCTAAAACCTCTCGAGTAAAATGTGCAAAAAATTTCGATCTTAATATTTCAGTTTGTGAGTAAGTTATCAAAACCTTGACTTTAAATCTTTAAAGTTAATGACTTAATTTTTACATGTAAATAAGTTTTAATATTTTACTTTACTTAACATTAACAATCCATAAAAAATAACTTTTTGCGCATCATCATTATATAACAGTGTTCACAAATCAACACAAAATTTAAAATACTAAGACGATATGAATTGGCGAGATTATCACTCTGAAGTGATTTCTTCCAGCTAACCACGACACATTGACACATACAAAATTAGTCCCTGGTTACCCGATTGTTTTATTAAACAGAACAAGCTGATAAAATACTTCATTATATTTTCAAGTGAATTCATAGTGGATTTAATAACATCCAAACTCACTCTCACAAATTCTTTCGTATGACCGAACTTGCAACAATCGAAACATCGAATACATAATAGCAATAAAGTAATAAGCACGTGCTAAGAACTTTACTATCCCTTTGCATTAATAATGAATATCTATAAATACTTAATATATTATAATAGAATGCGAAAACATGTTCATTATTATTTAGCGAAATTTGCACATTTTGGGGTTAACAATGCACCCAACAAAAATACAGAACCCTTTCAATAAAATGAATAATATTGCATATTTTGTGTCATGTCATTGATGTGTAGGGCGCAATATGCACAAATAAATAACATTTATGCAATAATAAATACAATAATATACATCTGTCAATAATACAAGACCACGGGGTAAAGGGGTAAAATTGGAACCCCACTTATATAATTACATATATCCATAACTCAACAAGTAGAAATGTCTTATATTCGAGAAATCGTCATTTTTATAATTTTACTATACTAAACTATACCCTCACGCCGTGTCCCAGGTGGGGTAGGCAGAGAGAACGGAACGCCATGTCGATCTATCCTTACATACTTCTTTCGTTTCCTCTACATTCACCCACTTTCTCATACATGAGCGCCGATTCCTCTTAATTTTGCTATATTTATATTACTTATATTATAATGCTTTAAAAACAACAAAAAATGAAATATACTATATAATAATAATCGCACTGTTATTAATAAAGATATACGTTGTCTTTATTCCGTTCAATAGTTAAACAATTTCAAATATTTATTTGTGGAATTGAAAATAGGTTCATTATTTTTTTTTCCATAACTAAATATTTAATATATAAAAAGAATTGTATTTTTATAGTTATTTGTTTGCGGAATTGAAAGAGTGGCTTTGATTGTATGTATTATCAATTAAATCTGATGATGATGAGTTTATTATAAAGAAGACAACACGTATGTCTATTGCATGCAGTCAGTCACTGTACATCTCTTGTGGGATATGCTTTGATGGTAAATAACATTAGGTATAATAGAAAGACGAGAAGAAAAGAAATGTTTTTCATAAAGATTTTTAATTATAGTATAATGATTTTGCAATTCCTAAGCTAAAACTAGGTTAGTATATTAAGTGCCTATATATTTATATTTATTTTATTTTTTATTGTAAGTACATAATATTTTGCGATTATTATTTATTTCTTAAATTACACATTCGTTAACTTAATGCAGAACTATCCTAAGTTCAAATTTTGGTCAAACTGAGTTAATTATTAAGAAATAAAAAAATGATAATAACAGTTACGAGATAATTTAATGAATCTGAGTAATAAGATTCGTATAAATAATGCATTTCAAAATTTGCTATAGATATTTTAATTATATTTTTTTTATTACAAAAACTAAACTGCTCCTTTGAAAAATCACCCTAATATACTTATGATAGCAAAAAAAAAATTAACACACGAAACTACCATATCGTCGGTTTACAATGACAATCCACTAACTCCACAAAAGTCTATTCAGAGATAATTGAAATATAAAGTTTGATCTTCTATAAAAACTGAACCACAGGGAAATTCTAAGAAATAATTACTACATATAGAAGAACCAACAGTTTTCTAAATGTGAATTATAGAATAATATATTATATTTTAATTTAATAATAATAATTTTTAAGTTTAAAACACCTCAGTCACCATAAAATGGATTTAGTGGTTTTTCTCTGACCAAGATAGTAAGAAAACGGGTACATATTTCAAAGAGTTTACTTGTGTATAAAATAACGAAGGCAGTTATTTCTGAGGCATGTTAAAAAAAATAATGCAAAATAAAATTGGACTATCAGTCATGTCTTTAGACATTAAAAATGAAGATTGTCTTATTAAAAAAATTAAAAAATAATATTATTGTTCTTCACATTTACTCATACTATCGTCAACCGCAGCTTTCGGCATACAATCAATTGCCGAAGAAGAGTTTGGAATAATTATTATACCAGCTATGGTATTCTTTGGGTATAACATTAGTTTTGCAAAGTTCCATGAGATCTTTCTTTTTAGTGGCACTTATTAGTAGAACTCTTGTGTAAATTTTATTAATTTGTTTGGGAGGAGAAGGATCACTATTACCGACAATTGTGTTCTAGCGTATTGCTAAATTTCAATTCTGTTACATCGTATGAGAAACTTTTTTGTTTCACTATCTATTTGATCTAGTAATTTTAAATATGGACATCCAGTCTTAAGAAGACCTCCCGAATACATAGGTAACAGGGCACAGTCATTGGTTGCCCCTGGTAGTAGATCCCGAGGAAGACCCAAGCGGAGGTGGCGCGAGGTTGTGAAGCAAGACATGAGAGACTGCGGAGCTTCCCCGGAGGACGCACAGAATAGAGCCGAGTGGCGGCGAAAGACAAAAATGGCAGACCCCACCATCATGTGGGATTAATAATTGCCCAGGGAGAGAGAGAGAGTCTTAAGTGGTATAAACTGGCTCAAATTTCTTAGCCTTTTCAATGCTGCTGTGCATGAAATCTACGTCCATGTACAAATGTCCACTTTCCAAAAAAATTCTGTCCAATCGTATAAACATGTGGTGATGTTTGCACTATATATCATAACGCAATCTTAAGGGTAAGCTCTTTGAACTTGGACTAGTGGAGAATCCGTGGTGTGTTTGTGGGACGGGTGCACAGAGTGCGGAGCATATCCTCCGGGAGTGCCCCGAGGTAATGGATGTTGGGGCATTTTTGGAATTTGTGGAGACATAGGTTTCTCGGTGGGCTCTCCTGCGTTAGCCGGGTTTACCCCCTACTGAGGTAGGAGTGCCCTAGGATTGATTGTTGCCCATTGCGGCGAGGTCTGTTAGGCTAATTCGTTATTTATTGTGTTTCGTCCTGTCTCCCTCGGTGGAGAGTAGATATGGGTGGGTACAGGAATACCTGTTGGGAGGGAAATGTCTTTACAATACGCTGGTAACGGCGTTTCTCGAGTCTCACCTTATGAAAGCCCAATAACAAGGCTCTGGACACCTTACTTTGGCCTCTGGCTCTAAATTAGGCACTATATTTATTGATAGTTATTATGCTTGATTGTTATTTGTTTGGGTCTTTTGTTGATCATTATAGTTTATCATTAAATATTTATCCATTGTTTATGATTGAATTTCATCCTCCTGAGAGGAGCATCGAAGACATAAATGTAGCATAAAAGATTCCCACGAGGCGGTATTGACCGGCCACCCTCTCAGGCTGCCCATCAGGGCCCGCCCGTGAGGAAAAAAGTTTAGCTTAGAAGAGCGGATAGATAGAAGTCCCCCGACTTCTGAGATATCCGGGTATGGGAGGGAGTCACCAAATGTTATATACCATAAAAGTGCAGCAACATTTTTATTGCGGCTCTGGCCACCACATGTATCAGAAAAAAAATTGTACCTCTGTGACATGGAGTGGTAAAGTGTTAATGTATCGGAGCAAACAAGTTCCTATATCACAGCTGCTTAGTTTCCCATTTAATTCTGTCCAACAAAAAGCAATACGCAGCATTTGGTGGTGCAGACTCATAAATGGTGAGGTTATATAGACATATTTTTCGGCTATAATACATTGGACTTACACCAGATGATGGTATTTGAAGGACAACATTCCACTAAAGGCATTTAGTGGATTTTCTCTGTAGCGAAATTGTAATATTTTTCATAAAGAATCTACTAAAAATCCACTTAAGTACTTTAGTGGTTTTTCTTTGTTGTCAAACAGCACATTTTGGAGTTAGTTATTTCTTGGTATGGACATAGTTCAAAAATGGTAGCTTATAGGAGGAGGTGGATTTTCTCTGTAGATAGAACATGTTTTTTTTTCGATACCTTCATATTTAACTCCATTTCACCCAAAATTGGAGTTAGTGGATTTTCATTGTATACCGACGATATAAGGCATAGTAAAAGACAACGTCACCTCATTTCGCAGTGTCCCCGACGGTACTTGAACCCGCAACCAATCTTGTCGCAAGATGTGCTTTGTCCAATTTAGCTATCGGGCGACTTCCCATAGGCTCTGATATTCTCTCTTACAAACCCCAATGACAGCTTCATGTGTAGGTATTGTTCTGAGATAGCTAGCATGGGACACTACCAAATGAGTTAACGTTGTCTTTTCAAATAACCCTTATATGGTAGATTCATGTGGTTAATTTACAAATTTGACCTCATAGAATGGTTAATTGTAAAAAAAAACATCGATAAACTTATGATAGTTCTGCATTAAGGTAGCGATCATGTATTTACCATTCCACGAGGTACAACACGTTGATGCTTCACGATTTATTTCCAATACGTGATATTATGAATGGAAAAAAATATATGAAACATTATTTCGAAGACAGACGGACACGTTTTCTTTCGACCTTGTCGACTATTAAAATAAATAAATAAATAACTATGTATGTATGTAGGTCTCTCTTTATCTATACCATCACGACATGTGGGGTAGCCAGTGCACGTTTATTTTTTTGTTGGCACGGAGAAGACAGCTTGCATGTATATTACATGCGGATGGTCCGCTGATTATCCGTCATCGCTAGTGATTACTATTATTAATGTAACGTCTATTAACACCTTTTCATTTTGGAAGATCATCCAGAGTGATAAAAGTGAACAAATATATACACTTTTATCTGGTTTCACTGGTAACTTTATATACGAGTGCCCCAACATACGAGTTTTTTGAGATACAAGCCGTCGAGCGAGCGATTTTTGCTTTGAAATACGAGCTATTTAATGACACTCGCCTAACTCATTTCCGGAACATTCTGAAAGGGAGGAAGAAACAAACCTCCTTGGACATGTTTTTTTGAAAACGGCCTACAGATGAAAGCGAGAAAAGTGTGGCGAAACAAACAAAGACCAGCGAAGAGAAAGCAGTGATGAAAATTAAGTGAAACAAACACTTTATAAATCTAGTTTATTTCTTTACATTCTCTTTTATTATGTTTTTGTACAATATTTGTCATTTATAAATACATTTTTACTATTCAAAAACATGTAATAAAAATAACTGGGGTGACATTTTGCGGGCTGGAACGGCAGTTCAATTAATTTCAATGGGGAAATTAGCTTTGAGATTCATACAAGTAATTTGAAATACGAGCAAGTTTGCGGAACGAATTAAGCTCGTATGTCGAAGTACCACTGTACATATTACATAATTTAACCATCTCAATTCTGAATGTGTAAAGCGAAAAATCTTCAAAATACACCTTGCGTTTCCTAGACATAATATTACCTATTATTATTTGTAGGTAGATATTACAAATAAAACTATTGATATCTTCAAAGTAAAATAATAATAATAATTCGGTCCTTTATATTCGGATGCCAGGATCCCTAATTCAAAGAGTTGGTGCCATTCAAAAATATTGTTATTTAATTTTGGGTAAATAAAAAAAGGGGATGGTTTGAGAGGGTTAACGGAATCAAAATTGTAGTACAAACTATTAATAAAAATAACTTATATTTTGAAAGTTTTATTTTGTGGTATTGTATTTAGTTCTGTAACTATTTTGATTTTTTTTCTGGAATTTTATAAAATTATTGTTTTGGGTTTTTTATTTTTCGGTTACATAGATGGGTACTTTTAATCTGGGAATCTTAATTGCATACAATATTTGTAAACATTTGTGCATTCTGTAATTGGGTTAATGCTATACCTAATTGTTTTATACTATATTAATGTAAAAACCTGTAGAAATGCCAATAAAGGAAAAAAATAAAAAAAAATAAAGATCATACTGCTATTTCATCAACATCACATTAATTGATTAAGAATGTTATTAATTTGTTTTTGTTTTCAACGAGTATTATTAATTTGTTGATGGAGATTAGTTTTGCTATTGTTGAAATTTTAACTGCCTTGAACTTTTGCTTGTGCTACATATTTGTAAGCGGCATATGCGCTTAGCCACGATGCATTTGCACAATATAATAATAATATAATAAATAATATGCATATTGGGAAAAATACAATAGCGAAATGGACACCTTGTACAACAACAAAAAATATAGATATTGTGTCATAACCGTATCCATGTCGTCGGCATTCGTATTCATTCCTAATAGGGTTGTAACAGATGCGGATTTAATATTTTTTGAGGATACGGATTTAGAATCATAGAGAATGCAAATGAAGACGCGAATGCGGATGTTGATATGTTCAATTTCTGAAATAAAATAATGAGATTTTTTTCGAATTATTTATCTTCCTCTTCCCTTTTTTATTCTTTACTGTACATTGATTACAAACAATTACATAAAAGATTAACATTCAAGATAGATACAATCAATATACAGAGGGCGAGTTTATCGCAACGACTTCCATTGCCCTCGATCCTAAAAATGCTCACCTGTAATTATTGAAGCTATCTCATCGCTTTTTCCTTTTTTCCAATTTTTTTCTACATACATACCATCACACCGCTTGCCTCGCGGGGCAGGCAGAAAGGATCGAGCACCACATCCTTCAATACTTGCATACTACACTTTCGCTTCCATCACTGTCATACAATTCCTCATGCATACTCTTCTATTCAATGTGCTCAACACGTGACAATCCTGTAGGATCTGGAATTAACCGTATCTGGTATAAATCATATAAATGGTCTTGCCATTTAATCCTGAGATGCCCACGTCTCCGTGCACTAGTTTTTTCAATCAAATATATTTTCTTGGTTACTCTGTCCTCATTCATTATTTCCACATTCCCAAAACACTGTAACTTATTGACATGCATCTTCGTTACTACACCAACCTCCATTCCACATTCTTCTACATATCTATGAATTACATATATCCTTGCTTTTCAAACTAACACTTTGTATTATATTACATAAGTTGTAACAATAAGACATAAATAAATATTTTATTTTATTTATTTCATGCAAACAAACAGTTAAATAATAAACATTGCAAAATATGAGTTACATAATAAATAAACCAAAGCAGTTTGAGGTGATATTACAAATTTTCATTGACACATAATAATATATTCATTTAAATATATATATTTACAACCATAAATTTCGTATTTTTCGTTTTCACTCATTCATATCATCACGGCATTTTCTACAAATGGGGTAGCCAGAGAACCAGCTGCATATTAAAATGAACATTTAAGAAAATAAAATACACCTCATCACATCCTCATAGAATTTATAAAGATGCGGACATTAAAAAATAAAAGATACGAATGCGGATATTTGTCACAACCCTAATGTTTATAATTCAAAAATATCGACGAAATAGAGATAGAACGAAAACATTCTAAATTCGAAAAATATGAATGTAACAGAGACACAATATGGATAAATATTATTTCTATTATTATTATGGAATATAATAATTCAAACCTTTTGTATTCCATATTTAAATATTTGAACATACTTGTAAAATCCTTTTTTTTCTTATAATCATTGTGTCTACTAGTATGACTTGTCAATTTTTACTTCCTTTTTTGAATTTCGAACACATTCTGCACCTTTTATAGATTTTGACAAATTATTTTGCATCTTGAAAGCAATACAACTTCTAGATTATATTAAGAACTCATAATTTTAGAAAAATAGTTTATAAACTAAATCAATCGTCTATCATGTCAAAGTTAGTTGGAAGACATCGCATTCTAGCGATAGACTCGCCCTCTGTACGTTGAATTGTATAACTGATATTTTTATGATACTTTGTATTGATTTGAAATATTGTAACGAGAATAAATAATATATGCCACTTTATTCCGGCAAAGAATTGGACTCTCACTTTTGTCCCAAAGTTTTCTAGTGTACCTACTGTAAAAGGCAGATGTTCGGAAAAATAGAGACATTTTACATCTTAAATTCTGCAATGAGGTTTGCCACCCTTACAGAATGTCTTTATTTTTGTTGGCACGGAGAGGACTGCTTGCATGTTTATTACATCCAGCTGGTTTGCTAACTACTGATATATTTTTTTATAAGAATAAGAATAACCCGTATTTTCCGAGTTGAGAAAAGACGCAAAGCAACTACTACAAGTCATAAATTGGAAAACCGCAGCGGCAGACAGGAGGAGTTGGAGGCGAGGGCTGATGACGGCCTAGGCTCAATATGAGCTGTAGGGCCATCGAAGAGAAGAGAGAATATGGACAGTTTGTATTTGGCGCCGTTTAATGATCCGTGGCCATCTCAAGGACGCCGTGACTTCATGAAAAACAGAAGTTGAAGTTGTCGTATGCGGATGTATAGATAACAATAATAACAATATAGCAATGTGTCACCAACCTGTGATTCTTTTCTTTCCACACGCCATCGCGGAAGGTAAGACCGAGGGGACAAATGGCAGAGGCCGACCAAGAGACGCGTATAAGGACCAACTGAAGAGGGACATGAACTGTGGCTCATACGTAGATCTGAAGGGACTAGCTGAGAATAGGGAGGAATGGAGAGGAAAAACCAAACTCGTTGCAGACAATCCAATGGATTGTAAATTACTTTATATACCTATCCTAAATAGCTCAAAATTAATCATATATAACACAATCTTATCTATTTTATATTTTTATTTTTATTTTATTTTATTTATTAGTAAAAGTACATAACAGATAACAACTATAAATATGGTTTACAAAATAGAAAAAAGACGTTCATAACTCAGCTGTCATCCACAAACATGTACCACAGATAAGTAAATTATTTAAGTATCACATATTCCGCTCATTCATCTGTTCTCACTAGCATATCACACAAGCAGCCATCGCTAACATACCAAAAACTTAGAACTAATAAATATATATTATATATTTATTAGTTCTAAGCAATTTTGAATTTCTAATTGCATGTGGAATGCCATATAATTGATTTAAAACAGAGTTTTACTTTCGAAACAGACAGAAACAACATGTAAAATCGTGAAGGTCCAAAAAGTAATAAATAACGGAACTAGGTATGGCAATATAATAAAAATGTCATTTATTTTATATATATTATGTGAAATCACTGCTAAACATTTCAATGTGACAGAAACGGTAGTATATAACGTTAGGGATGTGCCCTAATTACATCAAAATTGAGATATCAATATATATTATGTAATTATCATCGAAGAATACTATACCAAAACCAATCAGATATCTCGATTGGAGAACCATGTTTACACAATGTAACATTGCGCGAAATCTAATCGGTAAAAGTGAGAAAGGCGTCCCAACGCTTACTATTTCGGTGTCAATGTTTGCATGTTGGATGATTTTATTTGACGCCGTTTATTAATGGAGTATCCATCTCAAGGGCGAATACACAATTTATTCCGCCATTCTCATTATCACGATGTAAGGTCCACTGAACGAGAAACATTTATTGCCAACCATAGAAGCAACATTTTTTTAGGATCTCATATTGAATCAGAAAACTCGATTGGAATTGGTGAACGTTGTCCATGGACACCAAAAGTGATCACTTAAGCCAGCCTAGAGCCAATTCATAATCGTTGGGACACCTTTCTCACTTCTTCCGATAAGATTCTACACAATGTTACATTGTGTAGACATGGTTCTCCAATCGAGGTTTCTGACTGATTGGTTTTGTCATCTGCACCCAAATCTAGTTAATCAATAAAAATATTAGTAAATATTCTAAATATTTCATGTCATATTGTTTCAGATCTCTGGTCTAAATGGCGCCGGAATAATTAAGCTAAATACTATGTCTATGATGAACCTACACGAAGATGCGCGGTCAGGAATACCGCACGCTCTCACCATTGTTTTGCCTAATATTCGCCGAATACTCAGTTATTCGGCACATGATCTTGCATAATATTCGGTATTCGGGAAAATATACTATTCGTCGCATCTCTAAAAATAAATGTCGTGTTGTTTGCTATCACCACTCATTCTTGCCACATGTAGTTACATTATGTTGATAAGTCTTCAACGTATGCATTTAAGGAAAACAACATTGTCAATGAAAAACTCTGCAGGTCTTTATTATTATACAATGGTCACGATTCTTAGACGTGCGGAAATAACAAAAAAAAAATACTGATATCAGATATTTTTATGTAGCTTCATAATACATGTGCGCTTAAAATACATGTCATAAAAAAAACTACTGTAGTTAATACTGTCGACCGACGGTAATTAGTGGATGTTCATGATCAATTAGTAAAATTAAGACACGTACATTACAGTACTTCCACAGTGACTTTATTAATCGCTTGCCGACTTTCGAGAGCTTCCGCTCTCATCTTCAGACTAACGTAGAATTAAGATAAATATATTATTAATTTAAAAAGGAATAACAAGAATAGTAGGGATAATCAAACATATTTTGAACTACTCCAGATTAATCATTCATCTTCTGATGAAGATGGATGCTTCCGATATTGTTTCCATTGGAATGCAACAGATGTCTTTCCAGTTTGAAAGCACAGAAATTGTATGAAATCGTATAAAACTTGATTTCAATTGTGGAAAAATATTGAGTTGTAACATATATACAACTTTCAAAAATTTCAAGTCATGTGACAAGCATGACACAGAGGAATTGGGAATGTTACCTAGGTATAAAGAGTACTCTTAACCAAGCCTAAGTCGATTCATAAGCGTCGAAACTCTGTGTCGTGCACTCCTTGGAAGTTCACATATTATGTATGTGTATCATATACAACATACCTACTAAGTTAATAATACCTATTCAAATAGGTTGACTATGGATAAGTGTGATCACTTGGAATGATTAATCTGGAGTAGTTTAAAATATGTTTGACATCTACACTTCTAGTAAGTAAAATCCAGTTCCCGACATCCAATTGTGTCAAAAAATTCATAACATAAAGTAGGGATACTGTAATTCCCGTGGAGCACCCGGTAAAGAATTGGTCTCCCACTCTTCTCCGTAAGTTTTCGAGTGTCCTACTGTAAAAGACAGTAGATGTTTGAAAAAATTAAGACATTTTACATCTTAAATTCCACACTTATACAAATGACGGTCACGATCCTCAGCACCGAGGGAGCGGCAAAAAAGAAGACATCTTAAATTAAATGATGAGGTTTGCCACCCATCCTGAATGTCTTAATTTTATATTGGTACGAGAAGGAGATAATAAAGAGATGCGTCGGATATTTATATAAGCTCGCTTTCAATTTTTAGAATACAAAAAAAATGGTCAGGTGAAGGATTTGGACGCAATGTGGAAGATCGTTCAAGGCACATGGTGCATTGTGTACCTACATTTGGTTACATAATACAACAATAATAATAATACAACAACACCTTGATACATTTTTTTTGTTAACCCATTCAGACCCGATGTCCGATTTGTATTGTCGTAACTTTCACTATTTTTGCAATAATTTTATTATTATTATTTTTATTTTGACATATTTATACCTGAGTCTATTGTATGCCTTTAAATATTATTTATTTCAATTCTTTCAATTCAATAATATCTAAAACATTTATATAATATGTATACCATCACGACATTTCACACAAGTGGAGTAACTAGAAGACTAATTGCCTGTAATAAACATACCAGATGTCCTCTCCACGCTAATAAAAATAAAAGATTTAGGATGAATGACAGTAAAACTCATAAATGGAGGAATTTGAAACGTATTAAGACATGTTCACTCTGGATGATCCTCCAAAATGAAAAGGTGTGAACAGACGTTTCATCAATAGTGATCACTAGCGATGACGGATGAAAGTGTTTACAACCCGACATAATTTTGATGAAAGGTCCTTTCACTGAAACGGCCATAAACAAGTTTTATTCCATTATTTGTCTTATTCTCTGATATGAATTTGTATTGAAAGTCAGAATTATGTACAAAATTATCATGCTGTCGAGAATTTTATTAATTTTTTTTTAATTTTGATTAACTGCTATTTTTCATTGAATTATTTTTTTCACGAAAATACGTCAAACTACAGACAACATGACCGTGAGTATTGACATGGCAGTGAAACATAGGATGAACAAGTGTGAACAGACGTGTTCACTTTGGATGAGTAGGTTTGACCCTGACACTCTGGATGATCAGCCAAAGTGAAGCAATGTGAATGCTACTTTAAGCAAAAGTAGAGTGAAGCTTCATTACTAAGGTAGAAGCTACATTACTACATCTTCAATTCAGCTATGAGGTTTGTCACCTATCCTAAATGATTTTTATTGGAATGTAAAGAACATCTTGCACGTCTATCACGGTAAGTTTTCTCCACACCGTTACAGGATTTGCGGGATATTCCTGATGGTCATGAGAGAAGAGATATGTGTTCAGTGAGTGTAGTGACAATGGGGAACATGCATGTGTGAGGAATATGAATAAATGTTATCAATTTATATTATTAAATATACGCTAATCAAATATCCTAATAAGAAACGATAAAATAAAAATTTTCATTCATTATTTTCATTTTAAAAATCCATATTTTCTGTCTTAATTGTAAACGCTATGTTATTGAATTAACCCGATGTGACGCCGAAAGGCGCTATGTTGTATTGGCACACATTTCAACCGTAGGACTGTCTGTAGCGACTGATGACATCACACGCTGTTCCGACATGGGTGGACCTTTGAGAAAATTGTTTTTTCAAATGGTGATGAAAGCCTTAAAAATGCACATTTAAAAATATAAAAGGCACCATAATTTTTCTGATTATCTGTACTATTTTTTGGAATGATTTTTTTTGTGACAGTTCCCCATTTTATTTATTCTTTAATAACATAAACGAATAAATACCTAAAAATGTCGAAGCAAAAAGTTGCATGCACCACAGTATCGTATTAATACGGAAATCTTGTATTGAAAAACACAAAAGAAAACGTGTACCCATCAACTATTCAACAAAAGGGTGTAAATCGACCCCATAGAGGCAAACACAGGGGTCACATATGACCCATTGCATTCTTATTCTAGTTTTTTCTTGACCCAACTACTGGACAATGACCAAATGAGATTCTTACATTATTTCAAATACTTCTTACCCTTCCAAAAATAAATTAATTATATATATAAAAAAAATATATTCTCTATTTTAATTCTTTAGTAGGAACTTAGTGTTGTGATTTTTATGCAATAGTTAAATAATATGCAGCTGCAATAAAAAAAAACGGTTTTCTGATATCCTTAAGGATGAGATTTTTGCAAAATATAAAGATTAAAATCTTTTCAATTATGAATAGTGGTGCTATTAATAATAATAATAATCGTTATTTTATTTAGTGAGAAATTTCAAACTGGATTTTATTTCCGTTATTTTTTACAGTCTAAAGAAGCATTCGGACTGTTCCACTTTGGATGATCATCCATTATGTCAGAGCCGAATGTGTTTATCGAAAGTGAACACGTCTGTTCACACTTGTTCATCCTATGCTTTCACTGCCATGTCAACACTCACGGTCATGTTGTATGTAGTTTGACGTAAAAAAAACAAATAAATGATAAAATAAAAGTTTCTCTAATTTCAAACAAATTTATATAATTCTCGTAAGAGCACAGCAGCATAATATTGTTAATTTCGTTTATGATTCTGACATTCAATACTAATTCATAGAGCATAATACAACTAATAGGATAAAACTTGTTTATGGTCGTTTCGGTGAAAGGACCTTTCATCGAAATTATGTCGGGTGGTAATCGCTTTCATCCGTCATCGCTAGTGATCACTATTGATGAAACGTCTATTCACACGATTTGGAGTATCATCCAGAGTGATCACTGAATGCCTCTGGATGAATCAATGGATATTGATCACACAAATGAATAGTGTTGAAAACCCCTTAAACTTCAATATAAATAAATATTTAAAACATAACCGAAAAAATCGAATCAAAATCAATATTGCAATCAGTGATATGTTATACCTAGATTTGCAATATGAATCTCAAACATGTACCATCAATAAAATCTCTTTGCGGTCCTTGGTGCCGCAATTTTTAGTTTGTAAAAAAAGCGACACACATATAAATTGTTTGTAGATAACAAGAGATAGACAATATGAGAATGGGGATTATTACAGACGACAAAGGCCGGTAGATAGAGATGAATATATACATAAGAAAAGAGATGAATATATATTACTCAGGTATTGTACCTCGACAGGTGGGTACACATTTTTAGAGAATATTTGTATGACATTGCGAATCTAGTTGTAACATATCACTGATTGCAATTGGAATTATGAATCTCAAACATTATGAACAACCAACTGATAAACAATTTTGAAATATAAATTATAACCACAAATTGCAGTTTAAAAAGATTGTTTCTGTCAATATGATATCAGATTTGGTTGGATTACCATTAATTAACATGACATTACATGTATAGACAATTCACACAGATCGAGCTAGTCCCAAATTAAGAGATGAAACTTGTATTATGGGTACTAACACGACGATACACATATATTCAATGCACTGAACACAATATATACATGTAACACCCAGACTCAGGACAATTTGAGAAAGGTCATTCTTCATTTTGCCCTGGTCGGGAATCGAACACAAGACCTCGTGATTCAAAGGCAAGAGCGTTATAGCCTCCGCACCATATCGATCGTCTTTTATTGAAATAATCAAAAAACTTCATAAAAAAAAATTCTACATAATTTTTAATTTACTTTCATCTATTATATGATCTAGTTAAAATTATAATTTAAAAAGATGTTTCTTTTAAATTAAACATTAAAAATATTATATTAACTTTTATGTGAGAAAAGCAGGCATAATAATGTAGAATGCATTTCTTAATATTGCATAATTCTTACCGTTAGAAAAATCACACAATTATTATAACATACAAAACAGTATAACAATTAAACATTATTTCGTATAAATAAATATTCATCAAATTCTACAATAATTTAAATCTTTGCATAATAATAATTATCATTGTTATTATAATTTCGACGCAGGACTTTATAGGTTAAGGTAATAATTATTACAAGATAGGGTTAATGTTTATAAGGAATTTTTGCGTGTATTATTGTCAACACACTGACCGCCCATTACAAGATACCGCTGCCCTTTTAGATGCATCACAATGCAAGATGCAAATGTCCATTTTCTTGTGAGAACCAAGGGTCAGTGCAGAGAAAAAATAAAAACACAAAAGGGTAAGATAAATAGTGTTTAAATTTGATACGTCGATTTATCTATCTAGATAAAATCTTTTTAGATTATAATATTTTATCTTTTTATTTATTTTATTCGTTAAAGTATCATTTCCTTATTCCTGCTTTGAACTGTCATACTTTGAGCCGAAATCCATTCACGAATTTTTAAAATATGTATATGCTCTTGACATAATCTTAATACGATCTTCATCTAGTCTTGATCTTAATCATACGACGCGCGAAGGCAATATGGTCAAAAATACCACGCTACCGCTACTGCGAAATTGCACGTATTTTTGACTAATAGTCGCTTCGCGCGTCGTGATTAAAATTAAGATCGTATGTAGATGTTGTCAAGAGTAACTCTACTGGATTTCAAATTTCAGAAAGAAACATTCTATACTCTTTAAAAGACAGTTGTCAATTAATATATGTGGTAAAAATTTGGAATAAAGTTGGTCAAGATGCAATGGACAGAGATATTTTGGACAAGTAAGTATATAGGAGCAATGAGCACCCGAAAATTAAATGTATGGATATTTTTCCAGACTAAAATATTGTTAAAAGTGTTAAATTAATGTCGGTTAAAGATTGTTTTACTAATTCAAGTCAAATACTGAGTTAGAGTACAACTTCCAAGGATGAATGTAAATAAGTTAAGATGGTTTTGGCACGTGGAAAGAATGAATGAGGACAGAATGACTAAAAAGATATATTTGTCTGAGAGGAATGGTGCTCGGAGACGTGGACGTCCGAGGATTAAATGGCAAGATCATTTAAATCAAATCCTACAGGACGGTCACGTGTTGAGCACGTTGAACAGGAGAGCATGCATGAGGAATTGTATGACAGTGACGGAAGCGAAAGATGTGTGCAAGGATAGAAGGAAGTGGCGCTCGATTCTTTCTGCCAACCCCGCGAGGGAAGCGGCGTGATGGTATGTATGTATGAGTACAACATTTTTTCCTTAATTGAGGATTTGAAAGCATTGAACGATTGTGAAACTCCATGCAGAAGAAGGAAGATTGTTACATAAAGACCAAAGACCATAATGTTACCGTGTGTAGGTCGAATTACCAAAAGACGCTCCTTAAAGACGTTTTAAGTTCTAAAGAAATAATTTTATGTATAAAAATACTTATTATGTCCCTTGTTGAAAACAAAAATGAAACGACATAAATAAAATACCTTCTCAGTATAAAATATTATAATAAAAATGGTGCATATTATTATTGTGAAATTAATTCTCCTTTTCTTTCGTACAATCAGGAACTTAAGTATGAAAAAAACAGAAAAAAGAAAGGTCGGGTCCAGTTTAAATCGTAACAACAATAGACAAACTAGTGGTCATTTTAACATTATAAATAATAGTAAAAAAATACTTGCATTGATTAAAATATGTGAGAAAATATGCACAAAGAAAGGGGTCAGTAGAGAGAGTATTTCAAAAACCGGTTCTAGAACGCTTCCTTTTTTTGAATTTGAAAAGGGAACAACATCCAGCGGCGGTTTCTCTTTGAGTGCGGTGATGCAGCGCAATCTCTTTATAAATTCAATGAATACAATTATATTTTTACATTTCTTAAACAATCTACCTATCTTGTTTAAAAATATTGTTTTAGACGACTGATGAAAACTGATGTTTTTGAAACACCCAGGGATAAGTGGCGGGAGCCCCCTTTTGATGTATATATATAATGAGTTACAATCCATTGGATTGGTCTGCAACGAGTTTGGTTTTTCTTCTCCATTTGTCTCTATTCTCCGCCAGTATTTTCAGCTCAACGTATGAGCCACAGTTCATATCACTCTTCAGTTGGTCCATATATGCGTCTCTTGGTCGGCCTCTGCCATTTGTACCCTCGGTCTTACCCTCCGCGATGGCTATGAGTAGTCCTGGGTGCCTGATGTTGTGGCCAATCCAGTTAGCTCGTTGTTGGCTGATTCTCTTAAGGAGTTGCCTTTTTTCGCCTACCCTGGTTAATACTTCTTCGTTTTCGACGTGCTCCGACCAATGGATCTTAAGCATGCGTCTGTAGCACCACATTTCAAAGGCCGCCAACCGTCCGCTTTCACTCTTGCTGATGGTCCATGTCTCACAACCATAAAGCAGAATGCTCCATACAAAGGCTTTAGTAAGGTTCTTCCTTACGCTTAAGTCAATATTTGGGGATTCCAATATCTTCGATTTTTTGTTAAAGGCAATCCTTGCCTGGTTTATTCTTCTTTTGATGTACTATCTATAATATCTATATCATCACGGCAACTGCCATTAATGGAGCTGTAACCATACCAGCTTCATGAACATGTAAGTAGTACTTTCCGTGTCAATAAAAGTCAAGACCTCCAGGATGGGTGGAAGATATACCTACTTCATCGCAGCTGACTTGCAGATGTCAGATGACTTTTTTTTTTTCTTAAAGATATTTCTGGGTTTTGTTATATGCGATGTTTTACTGTAGTATAAACACGCAAGCCGTCCTCTCTGTGCCAACGAGAAATTAAGACATTCAATTCATCATGTTAAATGTCTTATCTTCGAACACCTGCCTTTTACAGAAGGACATTCGAAAACTTACGGAAAAGATTGGGAGTCAAATTCATGGTCGGGAGCTTGGAGCATTATTAACTGTGTTTTTATTATTTTTATTTGTGATAGTGATAATCTCGCCACTGCATATCATCACATTTTTTTTCTTATGTAAACATTGTTACTTTAATGTGCATAGTGTGTAAGTGTTATAAAATAAGTTTGTATACTGGCGGGTGCTATATTTTAATATTGCTGCATTGTATAGTTGCGTGAATGTGTGTGTGTGTGTGTGTGATAAGTAAATGTGACTGCGTTTGAAAGGATTGTTGTATTGCATCGAACTATTTGTGATTTTTTTGTATATTTTTAATGGCCTTGTGCCGTATATGTTATTATAAATAAAACTGATTTGTTGATTTTGTTATCTATTTATTATATTTTTAACAGGTACAACAGCTTTAACAATGAATAATACAGTTAATTATTTACATCGCCAATTAAAGTATCTAAACTATCAACAATTTAACAGCAAAATATAAAAAAAAAAATATTGGAAGGGGAAGGAAGGGAGAAGTGAATGATGGTGCGCAAGAAGAACAAAATAAATAAATAAAACTTCACCGCACCCCATTAGTGTCACCCACCAGCCGCTTATTTAGTCATAATGATAATAAATTATCTTTCTATGTATTGTGACTTAGTTTGTGTATTTTGCTGCAGTTGTATGCATTTTATGACATACACCGTTTTAGACGGAGACAGCAGCAGGTGATGACATTTTAAGATGATTTTTGTTCGTTGAGATAATCAGCGAATCTGCCAGAGAGTGTATTTTTTAAAAATGATTTTATATTTGTTGAAAAAATAAACATACTTACTTAATTAATTGAAACCTGAATTGTTCGGTGTTATTTTTTTTTTATATAAGTGGTGTTATTTTCAAGAAATCGGCATTATTTTTTCTAGTAAAGTAGGTAGTGTTTTTCTAAGAAATGTATGTTTTTTTTACAAAGAAATATAAATTAAGAGAAATCAACACAATATTTAAAATGACAAGTTCTATTTACACTGTAAATGATAATATTATGCTTAAATAATTTATATAACAAACATTCAAAATTGTTTGAAAAATTACAAGCAAATGGCACAGTTGAGTGTCATCCTAAATCCTTGATTGTTGGGTTTAATTAAAAAAAAGTTTATTCTTTATAGAATACTGTAATACACAAAAGATAAATACAATTATTTTGTTTATAATTAATAAAATACCTTGTTATTTTTATTAGAAGAATGAGTGGATGCAAGAAGAGTGTTGTGGACAGAATGCGCGTGAATAAACTACGGTGGTTTGGACACGTTGAACGAATGAACGAGGTAAGAATGACAAAGAGGATATACTTGTCTGAAAAAAAGGGTGTGAGGAAACGCGGGCCTCCGAGAACCACGTGGCTTGATCACGTGGATCAAATTCTCAAGGACGGCCGCGTGTTGAGTAAGAGGAACCGATGTGCGTGTATGAGAAACTGTATTTATTTATTTATTTATGTCGTAAAGAGTCAAATTTCGGTGCACACGTCGATGAATTCCATAATTAGATAATTTGAAACAAGTGTTTCTTTCTACTGTAAGTTGCTGATCACGAGAGAGACGTCCTTCGACTAAACAGGTCATTATTTTTTTTATTTTATTTTATAAATATTAAAAGCACAAAACAGACAATAACTACCTACATATATAAAGTTAGAAAAAAGGTTAATCTTTCAGAGATCAGCTATCATCCAATACCATGCGCAACAATTAAGTTAAAAACCATAGGTACCTAACATTCCGGTCATCTCAACATCAATCTGAATGGTTTACAACTATTCATCTGGTTATAATATAATTATAGTACTACATGAGGAATTCATTACATTAATTAAATAAAAATAAAAAACGAACTCGCTGATTCTTAACTTCCGTTTCATATTAAATGAATAAAAAAACGTGTGAATTTTATATCAAAAACAAGTACCCATACATTTATTATCGGACACAAGATTCAACACAACCCCTTCCTTCAATAAATCCATTTTTTCATTGTACCATGCCGACCTTCCGTCAAATAACAAAGCCAGCTATCTCTATAATCCCCTTTTATACAACCATTGTCTATATGACCAACGGTCAGTATTCAAAATACGGTACCTACCTATTGTCCGGTACACTATGAACAAAAAAAATATATTATTATTTTATATCTGCGATTAACCCTTTAAAGACAACAATAACTACTACTTCTACTATACCATCACGGCATATTAGTCATGTGGGGTAGCCAGCAGATCAGCTGCGTGTAATAAACATGCAAGGTGTCCTCTCCGTGCCAACAAAAATTTGGACAATCAAGATCTTATCACTGCTGAATTTAAGATGTAAAATGTCTTTATTGGACACCTGCCTTTTGCAGTAGGACACTTGAAAACTTACGGAAAGGAGTGGGATACCAATTCTTTGATGTTCCAAAGAACACCATTACCTAAAACTTAAAATATTTTAGAGAAAAAGTTGTTATGAAGTTAACCCGGCCAGGGCAGATTGAGGAATGACCTTTTTCGAATTGTCCTGGGTCTGGATGTTACATGTATATGTGTTTAGTGCATTGTATATGTGTGTATCGTCGCGTTAGTACCTACCCATAATACAAGATTCATCTTAGTTTGGGACTAGCTCGATCTGTGTGAAATGTCTATGTATGTTAAAAAAAAAAAAAGCAGTGGTGCACTTATTTTTTAAAATTTTAGAAAATGAATATTTAATTAATGTCTTTGTGAAATAGAAAATAAATATGATTAATGGCGCAAAAATTAAATATATTTTATCTTTTCATTTCTGAATGTTGTAAAAATTTATACAATCATTTTATGTATGAAAAAAATTGTTTATGATTTCAGCGATGAGGCATAGCATCCATCCTGAATGACAACTTGCATGTTTATTACACGCAGTTAATCTGTTGACTACTCCACTTTTGGGATATACCGTGATGATTTACTATTATAATGCAGTATTTTTATGGTGCTGAGAAGATGTTGTATTGTTTCTGATTCATTATTCAAATTAATCCGTTCTCTACTAGATATTCAGAACATTTAAATAAATAATGAAAAAAAAATGTATTAGTTAACTCATTCAGACCCAACGGCTTATTTCTAAGGACTGTATGATGATGATACTTTTATTAAAAAATAACAATAATAATAATAAAGTCCATCCTTTATACGCTGGACAATGGTCCATTATAATACTTGATAATGGTGGAATACACTTGGAGTATATCTGAGATGAATTGAAAACCGTTATAGAGTGTTAAAGGGTGAAAAGGAAGATGATCACTTGATGCTTTCAATCATAAAAAAATACTCTGGACCAAGTTCAGGGTTGAGAAATTAAGGGGCCGGCAAAGTACAGAAGATTTTTTATTGTCAATTATTTTGTTAGTTCCCGAAACCGAATAAAAGATGTAGAATCCAAGCAAACATTCCAATTGGAGACCCAAGTTTACATAATGAATGTAAAAATGTCTGTAATTGTGACGCACTTGCTCGCAAACGAAGTCACATCCTCGGAAGACCACTGCTGAGGCCTGAGTCAATAACACACTTTCGCGTCACGTTCCCGCTCCGTTAGCGTTCGGGTGCAGACGATGTTGCGCCAAAGTGTTAATTTTCGTAACTATTGTGTATCTTAGCAACGAAATTGACACTTGCTTGCAACTTCGTCTGCACCCGAACGCTAACGGAGCGGGAACGTGACGCGAAAGTGTGTTATTGACTCAGGCCTCTGGACTCTAAATAGAAAGTGAGGCTTAGGTCTAATGACACAGAAGGATGTCACAATAGATCTATTATGGTGGCAGTGACACAGGGGATGCAAGGTCCCATAACCTTTCATTTAAGAAAATGTGCAAAATCTAATCGGAAGAAGTGAGAAAGGCGTCCCAACGCTTACGAATTGGCTCTAGGCTGGTTGAAGTGATAGTTTTCGGTGTCCATGAACAACGTTCATCGATTCCGCCATTCTCGCTGTGACGTCACGAGGTCCACTAATCGAGAAACATTTATTTATTTATTCTTTCATTCTTTAACTGTATGTATATTGATCACAATATTATAGAGAAATATATTCAAATAAAATAAAATCAATGCACAGAAGGTGAGTTTACCGCGAAGGTGTGATCTCCTCCAACTTACATCTCCAAAAGACATAATTTTTAGATTTAAACTACCTGCTGTCTAAACCTAAGCAAATTTAGCCACGGACTTAGATTTCTAACCCCCTAATTTAAATATATTATTCCGCTTAAATATCTCACCCCATCTTTTTGTTATCATTTTATATTATTAGGAACCGAATAACTCATCTTATTTTATTACAGTGGACAGTGAATAAGATCCGGATTTCAATATTTTTATATTATTATTAATAATAAGAAAGAGACTGATAAATTTATTTACTACTTGTTTCATCATTGTTCTCATATGACACTGTGGGACAGAAAGGGTTAACTGTTTTTTTTTTTTTTTTATTTTAGACATCATCATATAAATGATAAATAACATTCTTGGACTTCTTAAAAATACTTAATATTTAGAACTTATAATTAGAGACGTGAATTTTTCGGTGTTACTTTTTTGGAAAATAATAATAATAATAAACTTTATTGTGCAGAATATGATAACAGGAATTATATACAACATGCATGAAAAAATCTGTACAACGGGCGAGTTTATCGCAGAGTTGCGATATCTCGGTATTATTTTTTAAAAGTGATGTTATTTTCAAGAAATCGGCGTTATTTTTTATAGTAAAGTAGTGTTATTACTAAGAAATGTATGTTTTTTTTACAAAGAAATATAAATTAAGAAAAAACAACACAAGATTTTAAAATGACAAGTTCTATTGGCACTGAAAAAGACTTAAATAATTTATGTAATGAACAATCGAAATTGTCTGAAAAATCACAAGCAAATGGAACAATGTCATCCTAAATCCTGGAAGGAACTAATAGCTTGTTGATTGTTGCTATTTCATTGTCAGCTGCCGATGCATAATTATTAATCCTCAAATATCTAATTAATTAATTTAATTTGATATGGAGTGAAACAACATAATTTATTAAATTATTATTAATGTTGGAACACAAAAATGTACCGCGTTGCAAGTCTAGAACATAATAATTATGTCTATGATGTACATACACGAAAATGCGCGGTCGGGAGTACCGCACGCTCTGACCATTGTTTTGCCTAATATTCGCCGAATATTCTGTTATTCGGCAGGCACATGATCTTGCATAATATTCGGTCAAATATACTATTCGTTGCATCTCTATAAAATATTATATCGACTGTGCCCAGGACAAAGGCATCAAACCACATTGGTAAAATTTTATAGGAGAAGCAAAAAACTGTGAGATGAAGAAAATGACATATTATTGTCATTATTATTTTACCATCTTATTGTAATGTAGTTTTTTTTATTATGTCATAAAAAATTAAAAGAAAATATTCAGGAATTATCAAGTTATAAGCAAAAAATTTAAAAAAATGTTGATTAAATCCTTTGTCCTGACAAACTTAAGCAACATGTAAAAGAGATATGTATGTCGCATGTTTGGGGTTATGTGGTTTGATGCCTTTTACCTCGCCGTAAAATTATGTCTGGATGAAATTTTTTGGTGTTGAGTCGGGATTTCCTGGCTGTTTGAGTCCTTTGTCCTATTGGATATTTGCAATTAAGTCCTATAGCTAATAAATACTTTTTTTTTCTATAAAAACTCGACGTTTGGGGATTGAATCCTTTTACCAGGATGTGTACGAGACACAAATGATTGACTTGAAAACATAAAATGACTTTTGCCAAAATTGTGGTTTGATGCCTTTGTCCTAAGCACAGTCGTATGTAAGTGGTTATAGACTAAAAATAATAATCTCACCATTAAGTCCTGTCGTATAAGCTGAGGTTCTGTGTTGCGTTAAAATCGCATGAGCGGCCGCGTGTTGCTGTTGCTGCTGGGAATGCGCCGTTAAGTGGTGCGCATGATGGTGTCCATGGTGATGCGAGTGGTGGGTCGGTGCACTCAGCAAATTATGGAGTAGAGCCTTAGGGAGTCCCCCCGCAGCGCCGGGGCCTTTTTGTAAAATACCAGTGTCCACTGTAACAAGAAAAAGAAAATTTTAATCAGACAATGTTCATACAATAAATACATTGTTTAAACGGCTCCAGTTCACGGTTCCCTTTATATAAGTAATATAAAATATGGTCAATTTCTACTATAGGTTATCCAGTAGTAGCCATTACGAAAATATATATTGTTAATCATATTTGTATTTATTATTATTATCTTTCAGTGCATACCGTATACAAGATATCACAGAAGTCATATGGGGGCGAGGGGATGTATCTTGTCCAGTGATTGAAATATTATTTAAATGTATAATTATGCCATGAAATTCAACTTTTTTGGGTAGATGGCGCTCTTGTAGCTGACTGAACCCATAACTTCTCCAATTTTTTTACAATACAATAGTTTATCAATTAAGTTTTTATATATTTTTTTTGTTTTCCGACTAAGTGTTTATTATTTGTTAGTTTTGTTTTTTGTGTTAGTTTCTTAAAATTAAGTGATAAATTTTAATAAAATTAAATCTAATACCTACAATTTGTGACAATAAAAATAGTTTACATGATTTGTATTTTAAAAGTTATAAAAATAAATTAAAGTGACAAATAATATTGTAAATGCGCTCTTGATGTGATTTCATTACAAAAACAGCGCATTATAAGTGATCCAATAATAATAACTGTGTAGATCAATAAATCATAATATAAATATAACTTGTACCCTCCCCCCCCCCGGCTCATATCTGGATGCCCAATGATATCTTGTAACAGTGTACAGTGAAAGATAATAAAAATAAATACAACAGACCATGATCATCAATATATTATATTTCCTATCTGGATACTATTGGATAACCTATGGTAGAAATTGATCTAAAATATTTAGTTTTATGATATAAAATAATGCACCTATTTTCAAGTCCACAAATTAATATTTCTAATTGTTTAACTATTTAAGGGAACAAAGACAACGAATGTCTTTATTAATGACAGTGCGATTATTATTATTATATAGTATATTTCACTTTCTGTTGTGTTTTTAAAGCATAATAATATAAATATAGCAAAATTACAAAATATGCGATTTCCCGAATATAAGACATTTCTATTAGTTGAATTATGGAACTGTACAGTATAATATATTTGATATGATATAACTTTAATAGTAGTATTTTATGTTCATATGGATGTTGTATAACTTCTCACTCCTTTTCATAAAAGTCCGATCTCACACCATAAAAATTAACTATGCGTCGGATTACAATCAGACAATCTTCTATTTACATATTTTAATTTCTGGAAGTTTACAGCAAAAGATGAAGCGATCAATATTGAGAGTTTTGATCCAACGAAAGTAAACAAATCATAAAAATGACATTTTCATTGGTTATATTGGTACACATTTAATTTTAAATTATATAACCAAGCTTTCAGGGACCAAAGTTTAAAATTATTAAAATCATACACACACAAACGTACAGACTGACAACTATAGAAACAACAGAAATAAAAAAAAATAACAACTCGACTAAAATAACTATTCTTGAATGTTTTTGAAAGAGTATTCTACGATGCAATTCTGTTACTTGATCGTTCAAAGACCGCGATCGTTTTCAACTAGATTTTGACGATTGGAGAACTATGTAAATTGTTTATGCTATGTAACATTGTGCGAAATCTAATCGGAAAAACTGTCATCTGCACATTGTGTCCAAATCCAGGCAAACAATAAAAAATAGTGAATATTCTAAACAAGATTAATCTTGTCAGTGTGAGCCTCAGGATAAGGTTTGAATCACATTGAAATGTCGAAACTTAGAGTCAAAACTATCAATTTTTATCATTAACTGGTTGGATTGGCAAAATTTTAATCTTGTTAATGTGAGCTTCAGAATAAAGTTTAAATCACATTGAAATTTTGAACTTTCGAATCACATTGATTTTGAATCTTATTTTATTCATTCATTTGAAACTATTTATCATGTTTTATTTGTTTCTCATGAATATTTTAATTATAATTTATTACTTTTAATTAACCTTTTAGCTAATTGAATAACATAATTAGATTCATTCGGTAGGTACTGAATTTACTGTTATTTGATAGTGATTCATTTGAATTTGATGATTTTTTTTAAACTTTTCAGGTATATTTAGGATCTTCGCTTGTCCACCTTTTGATTTTGCATTCTATTGTCATGTTCTATAATTGACTGTCTGCTGATCCTGTGTACATTGTAAAAATGAAAAAATGAAATGTCGGATCTAAGAGTCAAAAATATAAATTTTTATTGTTAACTGGTCGGATTGCAAAATTTTAATCTTGTCAATGTGAGCCTTAGAATAAGATATCAATCATAATGAAATTTCGAATCTAAGAGTCAAAACTATAAATTCTTATCGTTAACTGGTTGGATTGGCAAAATTTAAATCTTGTCTATTTGAGCCACAGAATAAGATATGAATCACATTGAAATGTCGGATCTAAGAGTCAAAACTATAAATTTTTATCGTTAACTGGTCGGATTTACAAAATTTCTCCGTGAGAAGTAGCTTTATCAGATACATACTACAATGTATATTTTACTATTATACATAATATGAACTCTCTTACGAACAGACTGAGTATTTGTTGAATCCTTTGGGATTTTATGAGACCTTGCGTCTGTTACTAACCAGAAAAGGAAATTCAGAAAGATACATATTTATGTATACACCTACAACGCGATGTAGTAATATGTATAGGGAGTCGGAGTTTGTATATTTTACATTGTGGTTATATAACATTTTATTTTCTTCAATACGTTTTGAATATTTGTCTTCGCACATGGACGTCCTCTAAGATCTCATAATAACCAGTTACTTGCCGTCCCTGCCCACAACGCCACAACTTTCTTCAATTCATCATTTGCAAGCCATGCAATTAGAATGTGGAATAATCTACCTTGCAATATCAGAAACTCCCCTATGCTACACATTATTAAAAATAACCTAAAATCCATAGACTTATCCTAAATAGTTCCTCCCCGTGCCTTAGTCCTTCATCTTGTAGTATTCATTACAGGAAACATGACACATATATGTTCTCCTTAGGACTAAGAATGTAATTAGTTATAATTAAGTTTGGGATTAGCTGTTCAAATTTAGTATTAATTACACATTGTCAACATAGTATCACACATTATTTTGGTTAGCTGGAATATATTGCCTCCAGGCAATAAGCTCGCCAATTGCTCATGATTTTTTTCTGATCAATAGTGGCCTTATTATTATATTGACGTCTTTTTAATCACCACAGATTAGAGATCTTTTTAGGACAGATTTAGTCCCTTGTGGGACGATTTGTGCCTCTCCTAAACAGAGGGAAGTTCTCTTGAAAATGTCAATCGATATATTATATTAAAGAAAGTACTCGAGGTTTCAAATAAATTGAAATGAAAAATTAATTGTTTTTTTTTTGCTTAACCCTTTCAACACTGCAGGGATATTAATTATCCCAAACATTTTTGAAAAATTATTTCTATGCTATTTTTGACCCAAAATGTATGGAATATGCGTATTCCAGTAATTTATGGTATTATCTTTATGTTGTGAAGTTAGTAGTACAGTAACTGTAGTGTATCAACAGATTTATGCCTGTTCAGTGTCAATAGTAGTGTGATAGAGGTGTGACTGCGCAAACATTTTACCTAATATTTCATTCATTTTACTAATAAAATTATAAAAAAATGTTACAATATGTCGAGGTAAGTTCAAATTGATGTTATTTTATTAAATATCAATAAAGTTTATGAAAATAAATACAAATATTTTATATTTTCTAAGTGTTGGGATAAAAAAAATCCCAGTAGTATTTTTCGTAGGTGTCGTTTATATCCCAGCAGTAATTTATGGTATGTTTTAGGGGAACGAAGAAATCTAATGAAGAACTGCTGGGATAAAAATATCCCGACCATAACATACTACAGGGATCTATGCTATCCCAGCTAAAATCTGAAAACTCCTAAAATAAAAAAAAATAAAATATTATCAATCATATTTTTATTCCATTTTCTGTAATAAAAAGTACAGACCAGTAAAAATTAATCATTTTCTGAAGAAATAAAATGCAGTGTTGAAAGGGTTAAATATACTATTATCTAATATCAAAAATTCCGTGGTTCGATTCCAGGTGCTGAAAAACTACCCTATCACGACACAAGCTTTAAGCTTACTGTGAGAGGTGTATAAGGTTGTATTTAGGTTTATAACAAAACCCAGATATATCTTTTTAAAAAAAACTATAAAAAAATATTCTCATTCTTCGCTCAACAACCACGACCAGTAATTAGTAAAAATCTGAAAATGTATTAAACACAAAGCAGTTCTGTGAATTTTCACTTGATATTATTTCTGGTTTCTACTTTGTTGTAAATTATAATAATAATAAAACTATTAATGTTACTTAAATGAGAATAATAATACAAAAGATAATAATTAATTCAATTTAACGTATTCCCAGACATGCCCCATAGCTAGACAGTGAAACCTAAACTAAAGGGGTGTTTACATTCGTTCACTTTCAGTGATCACTCTGGATGATACTCCAAAATAAAAAGGTGCGAACAGGTGTTTCATCAATAATAGTGATCACTAGCGATGACGGATGAAAGCGATTGACATAATTTCGATGAAAGGTCCTTTCACTGAAACGACCATAAACAAGTTTTATCCTATAGACCATTAAAGGATGACGTCACAGAAAAATCCTTGAGGGGCATCAGGCATCCCAACACAACACATTCACAGTGTTTACGGTGTAATATTAGGTGGGACGCCTTAAGAATAGATACCTAATAATCAAAAAAACTGTCAGTGTCGATTTTGTTATAATTTTGTCGTCTGACTTTCTTTTTTTTCTCTTATGGCATAACATCCTACAAGTATGATTTGCGCAATTTGATTGTTTGCCCCCCAAGCAAAAGCAAATCCATAGACAAGACCACGTGACCTTTAATGGTCTATTATTTGTCTTATTCTCTATGAATCTGTATTGAATGTCAGAATCATGTACAAAATTAGCATGCTGTCGAGAATTCTATTAATTTGTTTTAATTTATTAATTTAAACACAATAAATAGCACATAATACATAAGTTACTTAAATCATAGTACCTACTTAACAAAAAAATATAACTTTAAATAAGTTAATTTTTAATTTTTTTTATTTCATAATTTTTTTTACGATAATACGTCAAACTACATACAACATGACCGTGAGTGTTGACATGGCAATGAAAGCATAGGATGAACAAGTGTGAGTAGACGTGTTCACTTTTGATGAACAGGTTTGACCCTGACACTCTGGATGATCATCCAAAGTGAAGCAATGTGAATGCTACTTAAGAAATATACTCTAGCTAGACATAAACCAAAATTTTTAAAACACATTATTATATAATATTCTAACCAAGGGCAGCACAACCTTCTGACTATGCTTTGAGGTCATAGACAACATTTTTATGTAGACTATGTAGACTAATGCTAATAAATTTTATTCTACTATCTTTGTTGAGAGACCTGGATAGAAAAAAACCTCTCCTTCATTCACTACTGTATGTACGTTTCTACATTTTTTAAAACCAGTAATGTACGTCTTTTAAATTTTAAAGTATTGACACAGATATTTCAGGCACAATGCTGATATTTTGAACCCGTGTTTTGAGCCTAATCCTTTGATATCCTGTAGTATATCTGGGTAGGTGAATTTTTCCCGGCATTAGACTTTTAAGTTTTTGTGTGACCATGACTGATCATTATTATTACTGACAATACGACGATTCTTACAAGGATCATTACAGCTGAAGGCCAATGCGATCCTAGAAGAAAACATTAAACAATATCCAAACGATAACACAACTACAATATATTAAACCATTAAACATTTGAATAGCTTTTCCCACTGGGGAGTTTGCCAATATGTTTGTTCGGCTTTGAGGTTGGTAAAAAAATCGTGATGCCGAGAACGTCCATATGCATCGGGAACATATATATATTGAATTTTTCTAGTATTATTGGATTAAATATGATACCGTTGAGTTACTTAAAAAAGTGACGAGCACAGAATACATCTCGGCGATGTTCCAAAGTATTATAACCAAGGCAATCCATTACGAATGAAGATGGAAACAGGTAGGGATAATATACATATATTTTCCAATATAGCGAACTATTATGGTCAATTGATTGTCTTTAACACACTACAGTTTGTCTCTAATCTTCTGGTTATCCCGCTTTCTTTGTACCTTTTCTACCATTAAAACATATGTGTCTTCCGATGGACACCAAATAATCGAACCTGACTCCAGAACACTCATATAAGAGCTTTAACGTGTTTGGATTTTGAAAGTGGTTGGAGTGTCTCAGCAAAAAACCCAGCGATTTGTAAGCCTTTTGGAGACTTATCTGGTTGCATAATGCTGAGAAGTGTGGATGGAAATTCTACCACCGCGTTATATTCCGTGAAGTTACCGGTAAAGAATAGGTCTCCCACGTTTTTCAGATATTTTTCAAGTGTCCTTCTGTAGTAAGAGATTAAATTCGTAAAACATTACTTTTGAGCTATTTAGGATATATAAAGTGATTTACAATCCATTGTATTGGTCTGCAACGAGTTTGTATTTTCTTCTCCATTCCTCTCTATTTACATCTAGTCTCTTTAGTTCTACATATGTGCCACAGTTCATGTCCTTCTTCAGTTGGTCCATATAGGTGTCTCTTGGTTGGCCTCTTCCACTTCTGCCTTCGGTCTTGGCAAAATGCTTGTGTGTGCTTGTGGCAAAATGCTTGTGTTGTGAAAGCTATAGATAACATGTATAGACATGTATAGACAATTCATACAGACCGAGCTAGTCCCAAACTAAGATATGAATCTTGTATTATGGGTACTAACACGACGATACACACATATAGAATGCACTGAACACATACATATACATGTAACACCCAGACCCAGGACAATTTGAAAAAGGTATTTCTTCATATTGCCCTGGCCGGGAATCGAACCCGGGACCTCGTGACTCAAAGACAAGTGCGTTAGCCTCCGCGCCACACCGGTCGTCGAAGTCTATGAAAGTCGATTGCAAGGTTTAAGCTTCAAACTTTCAGCTTGTAAGCTTTCAAATTACCATACACGTATTAAAGAAAACAAAGAAAAGTTGGATAGCAACAAACATGGCAAAATGATTTAATTCTTATGAAGAGAGCTTATTCAATTTTCAGTTTTCAGAGCAGTTTCAGTAACGAGAAAGCGTTTTTACAAAACATTTTTTAGCATTTAAAATATTAACAAAGTATCTATCTCAAACCTGATTGGCTGGGAGAAGAATATAAGTGTGAGGCATCGCGTTGGATTTTTTCAAAAAGTGTAGACTCTTTTTGTTGGTATTTTTTGTAGCTTCCATTCCTCAAAGCTCGACAAAAAAAATAAGCGCTTTCATAATGTGTCTAGCTGCTAACCAGGTCAGTTTTTGTTCCTATCTCAATGTTAAACTTAATTAAAATCGGAAGAATTTAGATTTCAATATGGGAAGAGAACTACACTTGCTGATATACCAACATGCCACATCCCACTCAATATTGAGCGACATATTATTATTATTCTAAAAATATCGGAACTATATGACCAGAACTATTATGGTAAGCCCCACTGTTGTCAAATGTGACATTTCATAGAAAAAGTATTATTCACGAAATTGTTGCCATATGTAGAATTAATTTTTGGTCACCAAGTTTAATTATTTTTGGGCACCAAGTTTTTCGACACCGGCAACATCTTTTCCCGTAATTTTTTTGTTTTTTGTTTAGCAGCAAGCACTAAAATAAAATGAAACCGGCAAAAATAAAATTTAATTCGAATACAAATTTCCTAGTCTATATTCGAGTTAGATATTATTTTTGCCGGTTTTGTTTAATTTTTTCAAATAAAAAAAGAAAATAAATATATTTCGTCAAAAAATCCAAATATTATTTGCAAATAAAAAAAGGAAAAAATATATGCATTGTATATGTGTGTATCGTCGCGTTAGTACCCATGATACAAGATTCATCTTAGTTTGGGACTAGCTCGATCTGTGTGTGAATTGTCTATGTATGTATGTATGTATGTATGTATATTGCCAAATATCCACATATTTTTTTAAAAAAAAGAAAAATATATATCTGGGTTTGTTTTAAACCCAAATACAACCTTATACAACTTTCACACTAAGCTAAAAGCTTGTCCCGTGAAAGGGGAGTTTGCCGGCACCTGGGGTCGAACCACGGACCCCTTGTTCAGAAGGCCGAGACTCTACCTCCAGGCTATCGACGAACTCTATAATTATTGTAGCAACATTTTGCCTCCATAGAAAACTATATTTGACAGATATCTGACATAGGGGCCTACCATCGCTATAAGTTCCAAAATATCACCCTGCACTTAGACGATAATAGCCTTTGGCCGAGGCAGTCTCAGCAGGAAAAATGAAAAAACAAAAGAAAAAAAAACAAAGAAATGCCAAGTCAAAAAAAAGAAAAAAGAAACAGAATCAAAGGAGAGTCTCTATCCTGGCGATAAAATCATTATATGTTATGTTGAAAATATCGACAGGAACATTCAAATCATTAAACAATTTTATAACCTTTCCGACAGGAGAGTTTGTTATTAGGGGGGTAAAAAAGTATATGCTGTCGAGAATGATTGTAAGATACTGGAGGTAGATACTGCACTCACTCAAAATCATTGGATTACTTATAAAGCCACTCAAGAGTTTGAAAAAATGCCTCGCACAATATACATCCCGACGGTGCATCAGCGTATCATATCCCAGACAACCCAGTATGAAAGCAGATGGAAACAAATAAGGATAGTATCCAAATGTATAGAAGTAAATCATTCTTTAACATCTTTTCTAGTTTAGTACAATTTTTTTTATTTTCTTCAAACACTTCCCTTTTAAAGCAGTACACTCGATAACTAACGGAAAAGAGTGGGCGACCAATTCTTTGTAAGATGCTCCACGGCACGTGTTTCTAACGGTTTTAATACATGTATACCTGCCTATAATAATATAATGTATTATGTATCAGTTTAAGGTAAGAGCTATATTTGATTTCCAGGAAGTTAAGAACCTACACGAGTCTGTCGGGACTAAACTGAAAAGAGAGAGAGAGTGAGAGAGATAAAGAGGGAGAGCATTGTGAGGGATGGGGAGGCCTTTCAAGTCGATCTGAAGGACATGCACGTTTTAAGTATAAGGAATCAACGCGGTTTAGTTATGAAATATAATAATATTTATACCTAATATATATTTTATTCCTTTGAACTATCTATAATAATTATTGATAATTGAAAATTATAGACTATATCCATTTTAATAATTAATATAACGATGGGGCTTCCTACAAGACGAATCTGGAGCATGTGACTTGTTGGAGTGTCCATTGTGCCATGCAGGGTTACTCTTGACAAAACTAAACACGATCCTAATCTAGTCTTGATCTTGATCATACGATGCACGAAGGGAGTATGTTCAAAAACACCGCGCTACCGCTAACGCGCGATCGGTTTGCGTGTATTTTTGGTCAATAGTGCTACAGATGCATGCTGAAGATCCATCGGTTGGAATATGTCGAAAACAAAGAGGTGGGCGAAAGTAGGCAACACCTGAAAAAGATCTGCCAACAACGTACGAATTGGATTGCCAACCAAACCTGCTCATCACCATCGCGGAGGGCATGGGTAGAAATGATAGAGGCCAAGCAAGAGACGCTTATATGGATCAAATGAGAAAGGGCATGAACTGTGGCACATACGCAGAATTAAAGAGACCAGCAGAAAATAGGGAGGAATGGAGAAGAAAATCCAAACTCTTTGCAGAGCAATCCAATGGATTCTAATCTACTACTTATTATATGTATTTATACATAATAAATAAACAAAATTTATAATAAACCCGTGGGCCGTTATTTGTACTCATGTATGTAGTAGGCAGACGTATGCTTATAAATATATTATAAGTAATTATATATTATTTATGTAATGTTATGTCTGTATATTATTATTACCCATTTAAAACAGTCGAAAAGCTTCCGGCTTAGCAACAAGACTAGGCGGGGATTCCCAAACCAAATCACCTCCCACTAACGCCATCTACACGAAGCGGGGGGTAGTTAGTAGTATCACATACACAGGTTCACTACAGACGAAACATACAAACACGTGTAACTTGGTAGGTATATAAGTTAATAAGTAATATTACTTGGAAACACAATGTATTATTGTAGTCTGGAATATAGGCTCAAGGCATAATACTCGTAATATTTAGAATATTCACCCTCTTCACATATTATTAATCTAACTCGTGTTTTGTCTCGTGGTCAACATATTGAATTTTTAATAGATTTTGTGTTTTCAAATTGCCCTTCATGATGTCTTCTCCCCTATTTTATTTCACTTTCTATGTTGGTTGTGATTTTGATCTGTTTGATATTTGTGCGTGCGAATTTCGCTGCAATGAGTGTTAGTACCCTAATGCAAATTAGAAATATTGGAGTACTAAAAATTAAAAGCAAGTTTGGTGCGAATATCCTTCTGAGTGCATACAAGGCATCCCTTCTCGAAAAACCAGATGCATACTATCCTTAAATGTCAGAAATGTCAAACAATCACATTTTAACGGAGGCTTAATAAGAATGTAGAATAGCATTTTTTGGATCAGATAAAGTTATGTCAAAATTTAGAATTCCATAATTAGGTAATTTGAAACAAGTGTTTCTTTCTACTACAAGTTATCGATCAAGAGAGAGACGTTTTTCGACTTATCAGGTCATTATCAATCACTGAAACGACTATAAACAAGTTTTATCCTATTAATTGTCTTATTCTCTATGAGTGAGTATTAAATAAACAAAATTATCATGCTGTCGAAAGTTATATTTTTATGAATTTCAATCCTTATTACCTGTTATTTTTCATTTTTTTTATTTATTTAATTATTTTTTTACGAAAATTTGTCAAAGTACGTACAATATGACCGTGAGTGTTGACATGGCAGTGAAAGCAAAGGATGAACAAGTGTGAACAGACGTGTTCACTTTCGATGAACAGCTTTGACCCTGACACTCTGGATGATCATCTAAAGTGAAACAAAGTGAATGCTACTTTAGGGATAAACGTCTATTATATTAATTACCCAGCAACTGGGAACAAAATTTGAAAATTGTTACATGTGTGTAACATGATCCAATTAACAGAATGTGAAATAATGTTTTTTTTCTTAGCGGTGATTGCCAAGTTACGCATGTTGCCTGGAAAAAATGCAAAAGATGAGAGGGTAAGGGGGGGAGGATTGGGAGGCTATACTACCGACATCTGTATGAGGAGGTGGAAAAGTGGGGTAGTCAGTGGAAGTTACTAGTCACTAGTAGAATGGGTCAAAGAGAAAGAAGAGAGAGAGAGATGGAAAGTGTGGGGTAGAATGGGGTTAAACGTTACACGATGAAAATAATGTACAGGGAAGGTCAAGTGTAATAACTTCAACGCTTATAGAGTAGGTTGGGGTGGGTGGAAATATAAGGGTAAGTGGTGGAAATTATACAAAAATAATATTTATTTTCTTCTTCCTAGTTTATTTATTATTGCTTCAGACATTTTTTCTAAATATATTTTTTTGTACGGAACAAAGTTTTACACAATAAATATATATTTTAAGATTAAACGTTTAAGAAAAAACTAGGTATATTCCTTAGATTCTTTGTTGTTTATTTATGTTTTTTTTAACTTTTGTGACTTGTTGTTTCCTAATTCATACATGGATGGCTTTAGGATGAATATATTTTATGGGGCCTTCGACAACCACGTGGCTTAAACACGTGGATCAAATTCTCAAGGACAAGCGTTTGTGTTGAGTAAGAGAAATAGAAATCGGCGTGCAAGTATGAGAAATTGTATGACTGTAGAAGAAGTGAAAGAAGTATTAGGTCCTTACATATGAAATTGGCGTTTCATATGGCAGAAATGAAAACGATTTTTTTTATGAAACTATTTTTTTATTTAGTCAAAGTATGTACCATGGCTATCTATGCACTTTTGCCATCTCGAAGGTAGTTCATTGATTCCTTTACTAAAAAAAGTGTGTGAGCGAGAATCAATAAAATCTTTGAAGGCCGTTTGGACAGCCTCGTGAGAATTGAATTTTTTTCCTTGCATGAAGTTGTCCAAATTCCGAAAAAAATGGTAATCAGTTGGAGCAAGGTCCGGGGAGTATGGTGGGTGTCGAAGACATTCCAGTCGCAGCTCCCGTAGTTTTGCGGTCGTCAAACGTGCCGTATGTGGTCGAGCGTTGTCCTGAAGCAGCAGTACCAATTCATGCGGTACCCATTTTTCAAGTTTTTTCACTTTTCCAATTTGTTTCAAGTGAATCAAAATGGTTTTATCACTCACACCGAAGCCTGCCGCTAACTCTGACGTGGTTTGCGATGGATCTGCTTCCACAATTGCTTTTAATTCTTCGTTATCAACTTGTGTCTCCGGCCGTCCACGAGGCTTGTTCTGTAGGTCAAAATTTCCAGAACGGAAACGTTGGAACCAATAACGTACCGTATTTTCTTTTGCAGTAGCTTCCCCATACGCATTGTTAATCCTACGAGCCGTTTCTGCAGCACTAGTGCCGAGGTGAAACTCATATTCGTAAATATAGCGATATTTTAAGTTCTCCATATTGTGAACAGAACGATGTGAAAGAAAAACAAATGACGCGATAACAAATAAATTTCGTAATTCGAACACAGAAATACATGGTCTTAAATTTGAAATAAATTTGAATTTGGAATTCCTAGCCGAACGCCACATATTTTGAATCAAAGTTGCCAGTTCGCCAAACGCCAATTTCATATGTAAGGACCTAATATATAAGTATAGATCTATATGGCGTTTCATTCTCTCTGCCTACCTGACTTGGGATACGGCGTCAAGGTATAGTACCTTTAGTGTAATAATAAATATAAAAAGTAATTTTTTTACTAAAATGACCATGTATGTATATTGTAACCAAAGATGTAATAGATAGGTAATTCAAAGAAAAAATCGGTCATGCAGCCAATCAAATTATGCACCCAGTTTTAAACTGACGTTGGTTGTAAGACAATACATTGCGTATGCTTGAAGGTCATCAAACACAAAAAATACGAAAAAATGTACCGCGCTGCAAGTCTAGTATGTCTATGATTGTTACATTAATTTAAAAATACACTATCGCAGTTTCGGCGTTCCTACACCATTGACGAACTTTTCAAGATTAACATAGTTAGTACTTACCTCTAAAAAAAATGAAAAAATAAAAAGTATATAAACAACGAGTAGGGTAGCCAGCGGACACTCACCGCAAAGGTGAAGATTGTAAAGGTGAGTGATGATATTTTTTTAGAAAATAAATCATAATTAAGTAATATTTAGCCGACCGACTTTAGTAGCAGTTGAAATAACGTTTTGCTATTCCGTATAAGAATCGTTTGTAACGAGTTTACGGCCTTATGTGGTGTTCTCACTTTGGCGAATATCGCTAGGGCACCAAAATATCGCCAGCCATTTGAACCGTGTGAACAAAATGACAGCTAGTCTGAAACGATAAAAACCAGTAGAAACGATATCGTCTCGAGTTGACCACCTTCCAACTTTCTCGGGCGATCAAACGATTTGCACATGCGCAGATATGCGCGGCGTTTGTGTCTATGGTAAAAGCTTTATAACCTATAAATTTTATAATGTTTCCCGCTTCGTGACAGCTGTTATCTTTTTTGTTGGTTTGTGGCGTTTGTTTCCTTAATTAAAAGGCGCCTTATAACCTCTACTATAACATTTTCGACTAAAAATAAACACTTCGCGATCTCCATCTCGACGCCATTTTGAAAACAGTGTCAAAATCAAAGCGCATCTGACAGATCGTTTCTATATCGGTGGACTTGTGTGAACAGGTGTGACGATCAATGGGCGTACGGCGAATTTTGTTTTTTCGCCTGGCGTTATATTTTGAAATTCGGCTGGCGATATTCGCCAAATGTGAACACCCCATTAAGGCTGGTTCAGTCATATTGTCTACCAGTTACAGTAACCAAAGCTGGAAAAATAAGGAATAAATATTATTCTTAGAATACTGGGTTGCCAGGTTATTATTATATAATATAATACTGTGTCTATGTATTTGTGTTAGGAGGAGTAGTTGTAGCAGTACTACCAAAAAAAGGTTTTCCGGGGAGGGAGGTTTATATCTGGGGGTGGAAAAACTGTCTGTATACTAAGTATACATCCCTTATATAATTCATATACTTACACATCTACAGTACTAAAATGTAATATATTATATTAAGCTAGGCGTTGGCAACCTGTAGATTGTGAACTGAAAACGTTACGCGAATAATTAATATGAATATTTCTGATATTGTACTATACTATACTATACTATACCCTAACGCCATGTCCCAGGTGGTGTAGGCAGAGAGAACGGAACGCCATACAAATCTATCCTTACATACTTAATTTGCTTCCTTTACATTCATCCAGTTTCTCATATATGCACGCCGATTTCTCTTACTAAACACGCGGCCGTCCCTAAGAATTTGATCCACGTGATCAAGCTACGTGGTTCTTGGACGTCCGCTCTTCCTCACATCCCCTCTTTCAGATAAATACATCCTCTTCGTCGTCCTTTCATCGTGCATTCGCTCAACATGTCCAAATCATCTTAGAAACTTGTTTACACGCATTCTATCCACGACACTCCTCTCGCATCTTCTCATTCTCCTAATATCCTCATTCTTCACTCAATCCCGCAACGTTTTACCGTTAAAGATTTACTATTAAAGACATACGTTGTCTTTATTCCGTTCAATAGTTAAACAATTCGATATTTTTTTTTTGTGGTATTGACAATAGTTACATTATAATAACTTATAATTAATTAAAACACTGTTATATTTTCACTATATTTATTTAAACTCTAACGTTTTCGCCCACTTCAATGGGCATTCTCAAGAGTACTGAATCAGTATACTGTCCTTTACAAAAATTGAAGGTGGTTTTTGTAAAGGACATTATACTGATTCAGTACTCTTGAGAATGCCCATTGAAGTGGGCGAAAACGTTAGAGTTTAAATAAATATAGTGAAAATATAACAGTGTTTTAATTATTTGTAAGTTGTTAAATATGAATTTTCACAGTGTTAACACAAACACCCTTCAACAATTAGTTACATTATTATTTTCCACAACTAAATATTTAATAATAGGTATATATACTCATTTTTTACTTGTATGACTTTATATTTATGAATCCTCTACTTAAAATGACTTGTTTGAATATTTTATTTTGACATATTTATAAGAATTGTAGGTCCTGAGCCTATATGCGGATTACCGTCTAGCACTATCAGGCTTAGTCTAAAAAACTGGGCCATGGATCAAAGCCATGAAATTTGGTCCAACAGCATAGGGTTGAAGCACGCGAAGGAACTGATGACAGGGTACTCGCGGAAATTCACCACAGAAGTTTTAAAACTTAATAAAAATCAAATAAGGATTCTAACCCGGACCTTGACAGGACACTGCAGACTAAGGAAGCATATGACAAAAATTGGATTGTCAGATACCCCAACCTGCAGATTCTGTTCAGAGGAAAATGAAACGCCCATCCACATCCTCTGTAACTGTGACGCACTCGCTCGCAACCGAAGTCACATCCTCGGAGGTCCACTGCTGGACTCTGAGAATGTGAGACTTCTCACACCAAGACAAATAGTGAGCTACATGACGCACCTAGGTCTTGAGAGTGAGATATGACACAGAAGGATGTCACAATAGATCTGTTATGGTCGCAGTGACACAAGGGATGTAAGGTCCCTTGACCTTTTAAAAAAAAAAAAGAGAATTGTATTATATACAATTATTTTACCAGTATGACTATTTTTGATTCGACACATATATTGTAATTTTGTGTTGTTGTTCTCTATTCTGATTTGATTGTAAACATGTAACTAACATTCTGTTGTTGTTGTTGTTCTCTATTCTGATTTGATTGTAAACATGTAGGCTAACGCCGTGAATATATGTAAATAAATAAATAAATAAATATATATATATATAGAGAACTGTGTATTTTTTATAGCGTTTTGTTTGTAGAATTGTGAGAGTTGCGTTGATTGTGTGTATTATCAATTTAATCAATAAAATATTCGACTTTATGAGTAATCGAACTGGACAGTCGATAAATAACCGCGAATTCCTAAAAACTTAATGAAAAACACTTATTTATGAAAATAAAGTTTGAGATTCACTGCAACACTTGTGTTAATAGTGTGAGAAACACTAGACTAACCTTCACCGTTGAGGAATATAATATTTTATCTATAATAATATTACATGTTTTACACTGCTTCCAACAACAGAAAGCATCTAGGAATAATAGCAATATGTAATATAGACATACACACACACACACGCACCCCATGAAGCCGCACCGTTTCCACCTCGGGGTAGGCAAAAAGGATCGAGGGCCACTTAGGTACTCCTGTCACTTTTCGCTTCCTTCACATCCGAGAGATTTTTTTTCAGTTTTATTTTTATAATTTTCGAAAACAAACAAACAATAAGTAATACAAATAGATAAAAAAAATGTTGGCACATACATAAACCAGCAAAGTTTGCTATCACATTACAGAAAAATATAGCATGAGAATTTGTTGGATATACACTGCCGAGTCTGAAAACCAGCCAATCATGCGCATACATCTTTAAGATAGAACCTTCAGTAAGGGAAGGATTAGGGACAAAAAAAGTTAGGAGAAAGAAAGACATCGATGGAGCAGAGGACCCCTGCCTATGCCCGCCGAGACCCAGAATCTGTCAGAGATCCAGCAATCATCCTTTTAATTTAATTTTATTCAGTTAATTCTGTGGTAATATAACATAACATAACATAACATGTATAGACAATTCACACAGACCGAGCTAGTCCCACACTAAGATATGAATCTTGTATTATGGGTACTAACACGACGATACACATATATAAATATGGCAAAAGTCGATTTGTCGTTTTTCTTTTTTTGAAAATCTAAAAACTAAAGTAAAAATTACCGCGTTACCGCTACCGCGAGATTGGTATGGGCGAATTTTTTGATAGTTTATACCTACTGAGTTTAGAGTAAATACAACCCTTACAATTTGTTTTTTTTTATCAATGAATTATAATTACTTTCTTATCATCAACACGGGCTTCTCCCAATATTCTTTTGTTCAAATTCTATAAATACTGCTTGTCTCTGTATCTTCTTTCACTTTTTACTAATCGCCTGATGATGGAGTCGAGAGTCTCCGAATACTAGTACGCGAATTTAATAAAATTCATTTAGAAGTTAACTACATACTGTGTTTTTTATTATTTATCCTGAATTTAATAATAATAAAACCAATCAGAAACCTCGATTGGAGAGCCATGTCTACACAATGCAACATTGTGTAAAATCTAATCGGAAGAAGTGAGAAAGGTGTCCCAACACTTACGAATTGGCTCTAGGCTGGCTTAAGTGATTACTTTCGGTGTCCATGGACAACGTTTAATAACTGGACAACTTATTTGAGTTGCGCCATTTTGTGGAAAAACCACCGCAAGGGCCCATTCAAGAATCATATCACCTCCTGAACAATAGGGTTTTTAACCTCAGGTTTTTAAGATTATTTCTTGTCCGGGTGTAAGACTAGTATATAAAATATTAATAATACTAATGATATAATATGTGTACCTACGTAATAATATATACAAAGTTTTATAATGTATAAAATAATAATATGTTGTTGTGTGTCTGTATGTGTGTGAGTGTATGTAGTATAGTCTATATCCAGGTCTAGACAGATCGATTACATATTTTAGGGGTGAGAAAGGTGGTACAGTTACGGAGATATAATATAAATATACAAAGGGTAGTTTTATAGAAACACATCTACTTATAATGTAATAACGTGTAGTTCTGAATGTCGAAGCTGTATTACACCATGTCGAATTTCGACCAAATCTAATTATTAAGAATACGTATCTACATACATATATCGAGTTCCATATAACTCAACAAGTAGAAATAATGTCTTATATTCGAGAAATCGTCATTTTTGTAATTTTGCTATATTTATAATTTATTATGCTTTAAAAATACAGCAGAGAGTGAAATATACTATATAATAATAATCGCACTGTTATTAAAGACATACGTTGTCTTTGTTCCGTTCAATAGTTGAACAATTCCAAATATTTATTTTTAGAATTGAAAAAATGTATATTTTTTTCATTCTCTAATTATTTAATATTGGGAACCGTGTATTTTTATAGTTATTTTTTTGTGGAATTGATAGAGTGGAGTTAATTATATGTATTACCAAATAAATCAAAATTTTCGAAAATTTCGACTTGTTGAGTTGTGGAACTAGACGAGATTTGAACCCGCAACCCAACCTAATCGCGAGATGTGGTTTAGTCAAATTTAGCTGCCGGGCAACATACCGAAGGTCACGTAATTCTCTAAACAGTTAACATTAAAAAAAATTGAGTTAGGTACATAATTATTGACAAATCATAAAACAAAAACAAAGTTCGTCGGTAGCCTGGAGGTAGAGTCTCTGCCTCGTGAGCATGGGGTCGGTAGTTCGATACCAGGTACCGGCAAACTCCCCTTTCACGACACAAGCTTTTAGTAGCTTACTGTGAAAGGTGTATAAGGTTGTATTTGGGTTTATAATAAACAAAACCCAGATATATCTTTTTAAAAAAAAAAAATCTTTATGCATAATGTCTGTGACATTGTGTTGTTTCGCTCCGAGATACTAATATGTATTAGTATTGGTAAAATATTCCGCGTAGTCCACCCCCATCCCTCCGAAAATCACCCCCGGAATGTGTTGTTGTTGAGGAAGGCTGTGTTACACTCTCTGGATGGTTTGGGTGGCAGTCAATACTATGACCACACGTCCTGTCTCTATGGGACTATCGTGTTTTTTTTTTTTAATTTATCTACCTTTCCTTGTATGCCTAACATTTGGTAATGGATAGCTTGAAAAAAATCGATTGTAACAAAAAAGATTTTTATTTTAACAATATTCAAGATATGAATTTAGTATTATGGGTACTAATGCGACGATTCTACTACTGATCATTTTATTTATTAAGATCTTCAAAACGGATACAAACAGTCATATTGCAAATAAAGTTGATTAAAATTATACAAATCTATAAGTGGACCAGCAAAGTTCCCTATTATTACCTGATGCTAATTAATTGGAAAAAATATAAATCTTAGTTAAGTTAAGGAGGAAAAGGAGAGAGTGGGATAGTAGTGGAAGGAGTGGGTGTGGTTAAGGGCTTTAATAATAGTGAAGAGGTGGGAATTTGTATGTTTACAATGTTGCCATTTATACTATTTTTTTCCAATCAATTCTCTTGAAAATGTCAAACTGAGCGTTTGACGAAAGCGCTCTACTTCTTTAAAAAAAATAGTGAAAAATTAACTGTGTTTAGAAAAATATTGATTCTTGTAATCATGAATTTTCACTCTGTAAATGTACAAACACTAGAATTACTGATCAAGTAATAATAATAGACAAATTGATAATAAAAAGTATGAGAGAATGAACCGAGTGTTATTTTAGTTTTTTTTTTACATATTACTCAACTGTTTTTATTTTTTGGTTAAATATTTTATAGTTGTGTATGTTTTGCTGCTGAATTTATGATGTAATAATGACCCTATATCCTTCAAAGCACGAGCTCTGCTCAATTTTGAAGGAATAAATAAAAGAAATATATATATGTTTTAATAACTATTTTACATTGATTTATTTATTGTTTTATTTATTTATTAATATTTATTGTTTTATTTATTATTTATTTATTATGTTATTTATGACTGGGGTTGTAGAAGGGAGGAGAGGAAGGGGCAGAGTGCCAATAAGATGGAGCGACCAAATTAAGGAGGCCACACAGAGCTCACTTCACGGGGCCTTACACATGGCAGAGGATCGCTCAACATGGAGACAGATGGTCTACAGAACGAGGCATGATGGTCACGATCCTCAGGATTGAGGGACCGACAGAAATGATGATGATTTATTGTTTTATGTGTGTATTTTTTATTGAATAAATATATTTGATTTATATTTTATATTGTCCCGTTTTATTGGAGCCAATGAATGGTCACGCTATTAATACTTATAAGTAGATCTGTGCTTTTGGTGCTCAGTTCTGGTTTCAATATTTTCCTCCTATGTACATAGTATTAGTAGAATTATATAGAACATAATCCGTGGCACGAGCTAGAATATTTGGGATATTATAAGATGAAGAGGAGTTCGTGGGTGTAACCTTAGACTGGAGAGTAACCTAACCTACACAGACTCTGATAAGGTACAAGGATCTGTTAACAACTAACGAATTTATTTATTTTTTATTTATTTATTCAATTTAAACAATTTTATTGAACATAAAACAATAAGAACATGAATTAATATAACCTAAAATAGGTAGTTTGTTCACGAGAGATGGGAAGTGTGAAAGCGATATTGAAAGGAGAAAAGTTGCTGGCAATAAGGTAAATGGTGCAATCCGACCAATAATTGCAAATAGAAACATATCCACCACAGCTAAAAGGTTGGTGCACTCTGCTATCTTAGTGCCAACACTTATGTATGCAAGTGAGACGTGGACATGGTTAAAGAAGGATGAAAGTGGCATAAATGCAGTGGAAATGAGATCGTTGAGAAGGATGTGTGGTAAAAGTCTGAGAGTTCGTGTGCGTAACATTGATATACGAAAGGAATGTGGAATGAAAGTTGGTGTAATAACAAGGATGAATGTTAATAAGTTAAGATGGTTTGGGCACGTGGAAAGAATGAATGAGGACAGAATGACTAAGAAGATATATTTGTCTGAGAGGAATGGTGCTCGGAGACGTGGACGTCCGAGGATTAAATGGCAAGATCATTTAAATCAAATCCTACAGGACGGTCACGTGTTGAGCACATTGAACAGGAGAGCATGCATGAGGAATTGTATGACAGTGACGGAAGCGAAAGATGTATGCAAAGATAGAAGGAAGTGGCGCTCGATCCTTTCTGCCTACCCCGCGAGGGAAGCGGCGTGATGGTATGTATGTATGTATGTAATATAACCTTATTCTTCTTGTTTCTGTGCCGTGTCAGGTCCCACCGACGCTGGCGATCACTCCGGCGAAAACCTCCCTGTCCTGTGTTGCTCTGAACATGTCATCCACTGTCCTCATTCCAATATCATATTATTAAGTAATCCTTAATTCCACCGTTTTACTCATACCGTGTACGCGTATTATGGCTTGCAACTCTATGTGCTAGCGCCCTAAACCTAATAATAGCGTTTTGAATGTGATTGACAGCTCTCGTACACATACCCCTGAAGATGTCCGCCACAGCTGTGGGTGAAACGTCGGGACATAAATTAATTAGACCACGGAAACTCAGCCCGGAAAATAACCTAATTACTTGCGTGTTGTGCCACTTTGATAGATGAATGAGGTTGTGCATATTATTATTATGAGATGCCCGTATTGTCACCTGTATATTTGTGACGCATGATATTGGATGATAGCTGAAATTTGAAAGATTTTTCTTTTAATCTGAACTTATTACAAGAAGGATGGATCCATAATTCAGAAATATTTAAAGAAGATTGCAGATATTACGTTCAATTTTTGTTGGCTATACTGTGGTTTAGTCGATACAATCAAATTCTTTCTCGATTCTCGAGTAAATCAACTTTAAAAACTAAGTTTGTATTAAATAAAAACACTACAAGTAGAAATAGATACATGCTGTTTTCAAGTTTCAATGCTCTAGGATCGATGAGGTTTTGAATGTGAACCGATCAAGTAAATGAAATACAGGTCTGCTAAACATAGTTTTCGCATTTTGTCTAAAGATATAAACAATATTACACAACAGACACATCATCTGCACAACCAACAGACTATGCAAACTCTCTCTAGAAGAAAATGTTGAAATAACCTCTTTTTACCAGATATTTCAAGAGTCCAAGGACTCCTATTAATCGGTTTGACCTAATAACAATTAGCGAAAATATTTTAAAAACTCTCAAGTCCATTAGTACCGCTAAGCCAGTATTGTCATCTCTCTAGTAGGAAACAAGGAAAAAGAAATTTTGAGCATAAGTCAAATTACAAAATCGCGAGGCTGAGGTTCGACTGCGCCAACTGAGGCCCCGTGCCGCCACTGTGCCCAGGGATCCTAGCCTAGCACGTTCAAACACAGCCCTGTATAGTTTAGGTCCTTGAGAATATATTATTATTGTGGTGGTGATGGGTATGAAACGTAATAATTGTAATATTAAGCAGTAGCTGTGGAACATATTAAATATATTATTATGAATACTTGTGTCTAAGTAAACTAAATACTTATACATTATGTCTGGAATTATAAATGTCTGTCTGACTTGCCGACAAGGCTAATTAACTTCTCAAAATTTAAGGCGTTGAAGGCTGTTAGTATTTTACTCTCGAGTTCTCAGCGAAGAATTAGTCTCTCACACTTTTTTGTAAGTTTAGGCATTGAAGGAGAACCACCGTCCACCTGGATACCGTAAAAGTCTGTGGACTTCCATTAATTATCCGAAATTCTACACTTAAAAAAATCTTGTCTATACTGAAGGTGCTTTTGTGGGCTGGCCAGTCAAAATACCTCCGTGTGTGGAATCTTTTGACTATACTCCTTCGATGTCTCTCTAGCCGAAAAAAGCAAACACAGTTTTGATAGACATTGAAAAATATACCAAAAGTTATTTTATTGACCTAGTACCTAACTATAAATAGAAAAAGTATGTAGGTATAATATTTACAAAATATCATATATTATTTTCGAGAAAAAGCTGCTGAATATAGCAAAATTGGAATAGACAGACTATTATTCTATTAAACTTTACTCTAAGTGTCAACAAAAAATTGAGACATTCAGGATTGGTGGCAATTAACACGTGTGCTCCTTCCAACTGGCTCGAATCACGTGTTAAAATACCGTCTTTCGAAACTTGTACGTAAATATAAGGATTTTTTTTTAGAACTTCTAGTTAAGCGTAAACCCAAATACCTAAACTGCTACATTAAACAAAATACTTTATTTTTTAAGCAAAGATAACTGCTTAAGTTCTTGAAGAAACTAATTAATTAAATTAAGAAACAGTTCGTAGAACGAATTTTGGCTGATTTATTTTATTTTTATTTATTTAATTTTATAAAGTTATAATTATACCTTAAAAATAACTTATAACAGTTTTAAAGTGTTGCCTTCTTTCCCTTACCCTGAATAATAATCTTTATATAATGGTTATATATTGTAATGCATCCAATTTATGCCATTGTAATAATCGTTTAAGTAAAAAAATAAACTAATAATTAAAATGCAATTAATATCTTGTTGCATATGTAGGATGAAGCAAGCGAACAATTTGATCTAAAACATCAAAGTTCATAATGGTATTACAAAATAATTAGCTATTATAATTTAAAATCTTTTTGTTCCATTCCACAATAATAATATTGTGACCAATAGCAACACCCGGCGAGTACAATACTGAGAGGGATAAAACATAACGTAATGTATAGTATAGAATGAAACGGATACAACGTGACCAAATTCGTAGTCAAATCGGAAAGAGATGACTGTAAGTGTGGTTTGTGTTAGAACGAGACGGGTCGTGTGATGAAATTCGACATACAAAACATTACCGCGGTAGACTTTTGCTTTCGTTTGAGGCTATGCTCTGACCTCCATCTTTATTACATTGTCGTTTCATTAAACGATTGCTCGCTTATCGTGTTTTTTCAATTATAAAATATTTGATCGACAAAAATAACTATTTATATTTTTAAAATAAATAATTATCATTATTTTGATTCCTATCATCCAGTAATAAAAACTTTTTACGGAAATCATGTCGTTTATGTAAATTTGCATTTCCTAGAAAACAAAAAAAACTGCATGTATCTTTATTTTGTTATTGTTTTAATTTTGTTAGAATATAATGCAACATTGTGCAAAATCTAATTATTTATATAATAAATTTAACAGAGTTTACAGTTTTCAAAGTCATTTCAGTTCATCTCAAACATTCAACAAGACAAAGACCACAAAATACCTGAATGACATAATGCGACAGGATCCTGCGGACAATTATTAATGTCCTGGACGAAGGAACAAAAATATACAAGCTTACACGAGAGGGGTCAACACTGGCAGCCCTCAGAGGCAATTAGTTACGACATAGCCAGGAAGAAGAAATTTATATAGAATTTTCACAATAAAAACACTATACAAAAATAAATACACTACTATTTTTATTCTACTTTCAGATTTATTTACGAAAGAGGCGTCTTTCGTCTTGTTAGGACATTGTCAATCGATTGACTATAAATTATCAATGTCCTAACAAGACAAAGCCGTATCTCTTGTAAATAGAGAATAGAACAGTAGAATAAAACATTTGTTTTATTTAATTTGCTACGGAATTCTACTACCTTAACACCGACACAGTGTTGAATAAAATGCAAGTTTTCATTACAGCACCAATATAGTGAGCGATGCATTAAAATAAATTCAAAATAAAAGAAGAATCGATAAACAAGATTACAGTGTATTATTTCTTCAATTGCAGCTCAGTGGAACACCGAGTTGGAATAATCAACAGGTGCTAAGTACGTCAGTATAATATATATACACAAGTACACTACAATACAAAACAATACTGAATACATTATATTTTATTCGAGAGTATGATTGTAGTACAATATCTATACATCTGTGGTCTCCCCCGTAGCGTTATATGGAAAGTGAAAATTTGCATTGTATTGATTTGTGACGCGTATGAATTAGGTAGATAATAATAATTTTCATGTGAGTTCGAATCGATATATTATTACAGCTTGTCATTCTCATTTTGAAAATGGAACTAATTTGAATTTATCTATGCATTGCGTTCCATATTTTGACAGATGGTGATTATTTTGTCAATATTAGAATAACTTCTTATAATATTGTTTTAAAATCAATAAATTATCTAGAAAATTCTATCTATCTATAAATCTATCCCCTCACGCCGTATCCCAAATGGGTTTGGCAGAGAGAACAGAACGCCATATATGTAGATATCTATTTTTACATACTTCTTTCACTTCTTCTACATTCGTACCTACACCGTTCAAATGTAAATTCATATATAATTATGACATTAATATCAGCTTAGCTATTTCATGTTTTAAGTAATGTTAAGTGTGAGGCAACTGAGGAAGAATATTTATAATAATAGTAATTAATTTCAAAATATAATAAAAACAAAACAAAACGAAATGACTTTTTTTCTAAATAGTTTATATCTACAAGGTTAAAATACTAGTATAAAATTATTAAGTATTGGTCAATGAATGAGTATTGTTTAAAAACATTTTTTTGATATCAAAATATAAATATAGAAACAATTTTGAAACACGTTACCTTTTTTTGAATATTTTTGTCTCTTTTTTTAGAACGGTTTAGTCATAATGTTCTTTTTTCAAAATGCGAGATTTATTTGAAAATCGAATATGGTAATAATAATGCTCATTTACTACAGAGCGGAAATCCTTCGCAATAAGCAACAGCTGATGTTATCATTAAAATATATACCTACGATAAAATAATAGTATGTAGTTTATGAAATGAGGAAAAATTGTACCAATTTGGTTTTGTTGCCAGTTGCAACACTCGGCCAGTCATACGTCTACAGCGCCACGAAACTTAACTGACAAGCGGTGATAATTGGAATTTAACTGACATTACGTAATAATATTTTTTTAAGTTTTCGCAAAGTCTGGTAATATTTATGTTCTTGGGTGTGCTGCGTGGACCTCCGATATTCTGACGATAGAGTTAATTTATGAAGATGGCCGAGAGGTCGAAAAAGGAACATTGGAGATCCAAGCAGTGACGCAGCACACCCGAGAATGTAAAATATTTTAATTTTGTTTTTAACCAAAATATAGATAACTATTTGAAGTGATGGATTTTAATCAAAAAATCCCATATGACATTAAAAATCTTCACTCTTCAATCTTCAATCCTGAATGTCCAGATGGGTGGCATACCTAATCGCTGAATTGAAAATGTTAAGTTTTAATAATAATAATAATAAAGACAATTTATATTTGGCGCCGTTTAATGATCCGTGACCATCTCAAGGGCGCCATGACTTTTCTTGAAAAGCAGTGTTTTCAGCTTACTCCTGAACGTTGCAGTGGGCTGGTTCTTTCTTAAATCCGCTGGTAATCGGTTCCAGGCAGTTGGCCCCGCAACGCTAAAGCTCCTCTCTGCGAATTTGGAAGTGTTTGCCCTGTTGGGCTCCACAAGTTTGTTTACAGCGGTGGAAGCTGATCGCAGTGGTCGCCTCAGAGTTTCGTCGAGGGGACATAGCTCAGCGAGGCATAGAGGTGCTGTGCCGTTCAAGGCTTTGTGGACCGTGAGGCACAGCTTGAACTCTACTCTCTCTGGGACTCTAAGCCAGTGTAGCTCCTTAAGCAGTGGTGTGATGTGGCAGCGCTTGTTCTCTCTATAGATGGTCCTGGCAGCAGCATTAAAGGCCATTTGGAGACGATTCAGAAGGATCTGGGGCAGTCCTGTACATATGATGTTACAATAGTCTAGACGGGAGACGACGAAGGCGGCGACTAGACTCTTAACCGCGTGTGTCTTGATACTAGGTACAGTTGGCGAATATGAAAGAAAGCTGTGCTCACTGTCTTTGACACTTGAGCCTCCATAGAGAGTGCTCCATCCAGTAGGACGCCGAGAACAGATATGGTGCGCGATGGTGTTATATCAGTGCCGGATTAAGTTATATTAACGCGATGTTTTACAAATACCTACCTGCCCAAATGAGTTCCAAATTATGATAATATTATGAATTTTGTATTATGGGTACTAACACAACACAACGATACAAACATTATTATAGAATGCACAAAACACATAAATATGCAACACCCAGACCCAGGGCAATTTTAAAGAGGTCAGTCTTCAATGTGTCCTGGACGGGAATCGAGTCCAGAACCTCGAGACTCAAAGGCAAGAGTGATAGCTTCCCGGCCACATCGGCCGACAATAGGAGACCTTATTAGTTGTGCCAGGGAGTTCACAAAATGAAAAATATGATTAAATTAAACTGACAATAATGAAACAGAAATGTAGCCCTTTATATTATTATATTGTGGCAACACAGATGTAGTGTCGTTTTAATATGCTATGTACAACTTCATCATTATTACTTTTTTACCTCTGAAAGTAGTACAGGTACCTACATACTTAATGTAATGGTATGATGTCATTTTTTAATGTAGGCAACACCATAATCTCACGACTCCAAAACCGAGAACTTCAAAATGGCGATGACGATTATAATACCATCTCTCTTTTTAAATGCACGAATACAACAAGAGGAAAGAGGATGTAAATAGTGCTGTGTATATTATTGTTACTTCCATTATTTTATAATATCTATATTATTTATTTACTTACATCTCACAGAGATTCGCACGGTAATAATTATTATTCTTATTGGATGTAACATTCAACTATTGCATAACGGTGAACAGTGAACATTGGCCCATTCAAAAATGGAACAACAACAACAGGTATTATAGCAGCATAGTTAATCATCTACTTTATCTCTCATTCTATCTTCATTGCATTTGTATATCGCTCTCTTTTTCGGTTTGAGAGAATAATATTTGAAACAATATGGATGCTGCATTGTTTTGACATTTTGCGAAATATTTTAGTGTATTGTTTGTAGCTAATTTCGCGCCAATGTTGTGTATGAAGACTATATTTTGTATCAACTAATTACCTATGTATTATTTCAACAAAATGTTTTAATGTACCTAGTGTTTATGTTTGTTGCTTCGCGATTTAGTTACCTACAAATATATGGAACATAGCATTAAATTTGTCGCAATTGCACAACACTATTATTTTGACAGTTAAGAAATGAACGATGGCAATCTTAAACCATTTTATCTAGAAGTGTAATTTCTACACATTTTAACCACCTTAATTTGTATATATTTATACCATCAAGGCATCTCCCACGAGTGGAGTAACCTGTAGATAAACCACATGTAATAAATAAGCAAATTTTTCTCTTTGTACAAAAATTAAAAAAAAAATGGCTGGTGAGCAGTACTGTTATTTTTAACGCGGAGACAGAATTCCCATCCACACTTCTTAGTATTAAACAACCAGATAACTCTTCATAATATGATCAGTCATGATCACACAAAAACTCAACAGTCTAATGCCGGGAAAGATTCACCTATCCAGATATACTAATGAATATCAAAGGATTAGGCTCAAAACGCAGCGGGTTCAAAATACCAGCATTGTGCCTGAAATATCTGTTCAGAAAGTTTCTAACAATATTACAAGTGTTTATTATAATAGATTTTTGAATTTAATTAAGTAAATTTACAGGTAAATCTAATTTTTGTAAATTATTATTTTTATTATTACTATTATAGTTCAAACCATTACCGAATCGAAGATGATAAAAATGTCATTGATATTCGTTGTTTTAGTAACATTTACCTTTTAAATGACACTGAAAAAAAATAGAGAAAAGAGTGGGATTCCTTTTCTTTTCGGGGGTCTTCGCAGAACGGAAGACCACCATGTATTTTTATTACATTTTTTGGTTGTACGATCATTAACTTTGTTAACTCTCTATACCAACATTTTGTCCCTAGACATCAACACATTTTATGTCTAGTTTTTAAAACTTTATTTTTAGCGTCCTCCCCTTACTATCTTAAAGTCAAATTCGAGTATCTAGCGAGTCATGGTTTACCCTTGCGATCTAACAGAGAGCGTCTTCTAGCTATACCAGCACACAGTACAAGCTTTTTATCTAACTCATTCCTTGTTCATGGTGCTCGCTGTTGGAACAATCTTGCTTCGAAAATCAGGATGATAACAACCTTTAATTCTTTCAGACAAGCTGTCAAAAATCATTTTCTCTCATTGAATTTAGCATCTGACTCCTAAATCCTTTTCCCTTTCCCTATGCATGTGCACACTGCAATTTAATATGTTATACTTTTATTATTATGTGTCGGTAAGTGCATTGTTGCTTGCATGTGTTCTTTTTCTTTTCTTTTGTTTACTTTGTGTTGTATTTTTATTTCTTTTATGACAGATACATATGTAAGGGTGTATATATGTATGCATGTGTTTTTTTTTATTTTGTTTTAATTTTAGTTACCGGGTTAGTTGGAAGAGATCGCATTTTAGCGATAAACTCGCCCTCTGTACATTGAATTTATAATTGTTATTTTTATGCCACTATTTCATTATTTAATATTGTAACCAATGTACAGTGAAGAATAAAATAAATAAATAAATCAACGATATAATAACTTATGCACAAAATTACAATTGGACATCTCCCAATATCAAATTTGGCGTTATTTTGCATATTAAAACAATTAAAATAACAATCACACTATATGCGCTGGCTGTATTCATCTATGGCCAATTTTAGCAGGTAGGTATGTCATCGACCATAAATGTATGTCAATTAAATGAAAAAAAAACTAAAATACATTATCCGATTGGATAGGTAGGTACCTTCATAATAATAATGCATAGAATCTCTATTAATCTATGGTCGTATTATTATAGTCTATACTTCCGCTTCCTGCCATAGAATAATAATAATAAACAAGTGCGCGCGCGCATTGATTATTATTATATTATTGTGTTTTGTTGTATTTGAATTTGAATATCGAACGTTGTCCAGAAACATGGATTAATTAGTTTCGTAAAGAGTGAACACAGTATTATAAAACTGTATCATTACATTAATTCATTCATACCATCACGGCATTTCCTACATGTGAGGCCAACGGATGAATTAAAAGTGATAAATATACGAGTCGCCGTCTCCTTGCCAGTAAAATTTAAGACGTTCAGAATGGGTGGCATACATTAAATCGAAGGTGTTGAATATATTACTCGTGATCCCGTTTTTCTCGTTAAAAAAACTCGAAAATTTGCAAAGATGCGTGAGACACACATTATTTGCAGGATCCTAAGAAAATATTGTGTATAAGAGCTTAAACACTTGTACTGAAATATTCATAAACTATTAAGCACCAAATGATTTTGAAAAGTTACAATTTGATATAGTCCGTCAAACTAATTGGGATTTAATAATTGATAAGAATAACAAATTGCTTAGAACCTAAAAAAACCTTATGTCACTTCTATTCCACATTGATTATTCCATGTCATTGAATTTATTATGTGTACGTCGTTCAACTGTTTGTCGATGGCGTGTTCCAATTTCAAATTGAAAACGAAATGAAAATCGCAACAATGGCGGATGTAACGAGGACATGGCGTACATACGTATCAATAAAACACTCATTTACTTACTTGTTGTTTTATTGTGTGAATCTAAATATTGTAAATGAGTTTATCTATTTACTATGCGTTGGTACATTACCATTTACTAGTACCTGGATTAGAAAATAAGAAAATTGTGCAGGTTGTCCATGAGGGGCAATCTGTAGAACACGACCCCCAGAATTGGGGATATAACCAAAAAGAAAGAGATCACGATGATTTTTTACCAACCTCAAAGCAGAACAAACATATTGGCAAAGGTCCCCAGTAGAAAGGGCTATTCAAATGTTTAATGGTCTGGCTGGAGAAATTGATATCTTTAATTTCTATTGCACGCCCGTCGGTTTCTCTTACTCAAAACACGACCGTCCTTGAGAATTTGATCTACATGATCAAGCCATGTAGTTTTCGGACGCCTGCGCTTCCTTACACCCCCTCCTTTCAGACAAGTATAATATCTTCTTTGTCATTCTTTCCTCTTCCATTCGTTGCACATGACCAAACCACCTCAATTTATTAACACTCATTCTATCCACTACACTCGTTTTGCATCCTCTCATTCTTCTAATATCCTCATTCCTTATTCTATCACGCAACGTTTTACCAACCATCCTCCTCAGCGATCTCATCTCCACGTCATTTATTCCACTTTCGTTCCTCTTCAATCATGTACACGTTTCGCTTGCATACATGCATAATAATAACAACTTTTGAAATAAAGATTGTTCGTTCCTCTTCAACCATGTCCACGTTTTGCTTGCATACATGCATAACAATAACAACATTTGAAATAAAGCTTGTATCGTAGATGTTGAATAGTTTTTATCTCAGTAACTAGATAAAACCGCGAACATGTGAAAAATAGATAATTAATGATATTGATAAAATGATAAATAACAAAAGATGACATCATCACCCTAAGATAAATTAGTTTAATTATTAACCGCAGGGAATAAATAAATAAATAAAAACAACAAATATAGAACACGTGGTATTTCCACTGACACTACGATCTTTGTTAGTATTTCGCGGTAGATAAAAATGATCGTCACAAAACCGAGATAAAATATAAGTAATAAAATTATATTTATATATTGTAAAAAAACATGTTTTGATAATGGAACAATGATTTGAAATAATTATATTAAAAACATATATTTTTCAAAATAAAATCATTGTTTAATTGTAATACAAAAAAACCGCAAGCACAAATAGATGGGTGACGTTTTTATTTGAAATAATCAATTTTTCAAAAATTTTATAAAAAAAAATCATCCATTTATCTTACCATCATGACATAGGTATTTCACAAGTGGAATATTCAGCAGACTAGTTAATGCATTAATGCAATAACGAACAAGCAGTCCTCTCCGTGCCATAAATAACAAGAAATTCATAATGAGTGGCATCATGCCTTATCATTACTGAATCGGAGATGTTCAATGTCTTTTTCACCTGCTTTCTGCTTTCTGCAGGACACCTGCTTTCTGCAGTATACAAGAAACTAACATAAAACAGAGGTTGACCTAACTTTTGTCGAGGACTCCAAGGAACAACGTTTTCAAAAATTAAAATAAATATTTTATACTATCAAGGTATCATATTCCAGTTGTGGTAGCCAAAAGACAAACTGCATGTTAGAACAAACACAACCATAAAAAACATAGTATAGAAGACTCCCTCCTATATCTGGATATCTCAGAGGTCGGGGGACTTCTATTTATCGACTCTTCTAAGCAAAACTTTTGGTCTCACGGGAAGGCCTAATGGGCAGCTTGAAGGTCTGACCGGCCAATGCCGCCACGAGGAAATTTTTTATGCTATAACATACATTTACGTCTTCGATGCACTTCTCAGGAGAATAAAATACAATCATGAACAAATCAAACATAATGATCAACAATAAATAAACAACGATAAACAACAATGACCAACAAAAGACCAAAACAAATAACAAGCAATCAATATATTATAGAGTATTCAATTTTGGACTAGAGGCCGAAGTAAGGTGTCCAGAGACATATTATTGGGCTTTCAGAAGGTGACGACCGAAAATCACCGATACCTGCATAATGAAAAGACAAAAAAACATTAAGGGAGGGGCTCCCCCTGGATATTTCAAGAACAACAGTTCTCATGTCATCCAGTCAGTCTAGAGCAAATGTTTTTCTTTTTTTAAAAAAAGGGGGCTCGAGGTTGTCCTTGTGGGATTCCCTCTGCAAAACCCACTCGAGAATTAAAATACTCCCTTGCTGTAGCCTTGATGGAAAATCTCATACCGAGGATAACAACATTTATACAACATAATAGATAGTTTTAGAATCTTATGCCTAGATATTTACATAACTTTTTCTTAAGTCTATTTTACAGTTATGTACAAGGACGTACTAAGGACTTAAACTATTACAAAATTTATGTGTGCATAAATATGGTTACAAATTGTATTTAAATTCAAGAAGCAAGTGCACATGATATATCCTCATCAAGGACAGCAAGGAATAAAACTCACGTTCTGAGTGGAGAAAGGGCAGACACAAAACAGAAAAGAAAGGAAAATACATAAATTTAAAAGGGCAAAACGATAGCTGCTGCCAAAATGGAAGTTCCACATTTAAAAGTGACAGTAAATTTGGCGGGCCATTATTGTAATTTATTATCATAAACTATGTCACACATACACACACACGTACAAGATGGCTGACGTACCAACCATAGACAAATTATTATAGTAATAATAAGATTATTATTATTGTTGTATTACTTACTACACGAGTACTTTTGTCTATGTATTGCTTTTGCTTTATTAGATGCTGTCACTTCTTAGGAGTTGAACGAACGTTCACAAGGTTTTTGGCGATTCGCACGTACAAAATGAGAATCGGTTACGTAGTGAATTTATTCACTTACCTTTATTGTGAATTAAATTACAGTTGAATGACAATTATTCGTCCCTCGTAGTCCCCGGCAAAGAATATTATATCGTTTTTTCACACTTGCCACACTGTATAAAGTTTGACAAAGACATGGAATGTAGAAACAAGGATCACTTTAGCAAAGTGTTTGCAAAACTATTATCGACCGTATTATCAATAATTGTTATTTAAATATAGTTTCCCGCATCACGCCTGGAATCTTTTGATTACACTCTTTCACGAATGAATCATACATTGGCTGCATCCAGATAGTTGGATGTGAACGTAAATCAATCATCAATCTTCAATCGTACGGTGACGATTCGGAGCATTCACCGAAGAAATATTCGAATGAATATGTGTTTGTGTAGGTAGGTACTTTTGTAATATGATTTTCTCTATATATGGTTGTTTTTATTGTATATTTTTTTTCATGTCGAAGGTTTATATAGCTATTCATTGTATAAATAAATAAAAATAAATAAATATTTCTTCGGAGAATGCTGTGACGAATCGTCACCGAATGATTGAAGATTGATGATTGATTGACGTTCGCGTCCTATATCTGAAAACACCCATTGAAGAACCAACCTATTACCAGGATTTTCGTTTATCCGATTCGAATTTCTACACTAGCAAATTTGTTCACTCGAGAGGTGTCACGTAGAATGAATAGAATAGATCATTCGCAGTCCGGATTAATGTTTTCTACCGTGCAAAAAGTAGTCTATTGTGTCGAGTGTAATGATTTCAAATGTGTGCCAAGCGTGGTTATGAAATATCCAAAATAGATATCAAAACTAAATAACAAACTTAAGGTCAGATTGCAAGAGCGAAATTCACTCACAACATAACACAACACTTAGGTTTTTTTTCTATAAACGTTGATGCTAGTAAAAACATGAACATATATATATTATTATTACGTTCGGAATATTATTACTTTTATAATAATAATATCTAGCTCGAACGAAAGTAGGCTAAATGGTAAATCGTGGTTACAAAGTTAGTCTGCTGGCTACACCACTTGTGGAATATGCCGTGATCTATAGTAATAATAATACATCTTTGCAGAAAAATAGGTATAGGTACAGAACTAGCAGGAGAAATAAAAAATATTTGACATTTTAGGTCCGCTTATAATATAATACCTTTAGAGTCATGTCCCAGAAAAAATACATAATAATACAGAACTAGCAGGAGAAACAAAAAATATTTGACATTTTAGGTCCGCTTATAATATAATACCTTTAGTCATGTCCCAGAAAAAATACATAATAATACAGAACTAGCAGGAGAAACAAAAAATATTTGAAAATATTGGTTATGTCAGTTACAGGGATAACATCTACAAAGGTTTTTTTATGAATAATTTACAATAATTTAATTTAATTTTGGTGACAATTTCGAAAATGTTGATTTAATTGGTAATACGCATAATCAATGCCACTATTTCAATTCCAAAAAAACCAACATATGTAACTTTTAAAAAAATCACGGTTCCCTTAATATATTAGATATAAAGTTATGGAAGAAAATATTAATGTAGCTATTTCAATTCCACAAATAAATATTTGGAATAATTGTTTAACTACTGAGTTCGTCGGTAGCCTGGGGGTAGAGTCTCGGCCTTCAGAACAAGGGGTCCGTGGTTCGATCCCAGGTGCCGGCAAACTCCCTTTTCACAGCACAAGCTTTTAGCTTAGTGTGAAAGGTGTATAAGGTTGTATTTGGGTCTATAACAAAACCCAGATATATCTTTTAAAAAAAAAAAAAAATTGAACGGAACAAAGACAACGTATGTCTTTAATAACAGTGTGATTATTATTATATAGTATAGGTATTTCACTTTCTGTTGTGTTTTTAAAGCATAATATAAATATAGTAAAATTACAAAAATGTTGATTTCTCGAATATAAGACATTTCTACTTGTTGAGCTATGAAACTAGACAGTAGATATACAAGTTTATAAAAATGAATTTCTAAAACATATGACGTTCTATTACTTATTATGAATTTTTCAATGAAAAAATATTGCCGTTAAAAATAATGGGAAATGCAAACAAATGCAAAGCGTTGTTTGTTGTTGATGTTATTTTGTTTTTCTGTTTGCATATTTTGTTTTATCATAGTTACATTCTTTCATCAAAAAGTTTACAATCTATGCCATACTATTCTATACACTCACGCTACATCCCATGTGGGGTAGGCAGAAAGAACGGAACGTACATAATAGCCAGCTACCTTTACATATCAGTTGATAATGACCCAAGAACACCTGACTTTTACAGTAGGACACCCGAAAACTTACGGAAAAGAGTGAGAGACCAACTCTTTACCGGCTGCTTTACGAAACAGGTGGGTAGATATTAAAAATGTAATTTTTTTTTATTGTGTTGAAACCCAGAAAACCAATCAAACTGATCTCCAGTACTGCGCAAAACGTACAGCACGTAAAGATGCATCAAATATATCCTCCATAGTGCAAGTGACAGGGCACAATGGACACTCCAACAAGTGTGGCATGGTCCGTGCTGCACCGCAGTCACACTCTCCGGATTCGTACTTTACGAAGCCGCATCGTTCTTTATTTTTCATCGCAGTTTCCTACACCAGATCTTAGTCAGTTCTAGGTTTTCTATGTTCTATAATCTAATTCGTCTCCTGCAGCAAGGTGCTCTTGTTCACCCGCGTAGACGTTCAGAGGGAGCAGAGGCCTGAGTCAACAACACACTTTCGTCTCACGTTCTCGCTCCGTTAGCGTTCGGGTGCAGACGATGTTGCAAGCAAGTGTCAATTTCGTTGCTAAGATACACAATAGTTACGAAAATTAACACTTTGGCGCACCATCGTCTGCACCCGAACGCTAGCGGAGCGGGAACGTGACGCGATAGTGTGTTGTTGACTCAGGCCTCAGGGCATGGCAGTGAAGATGAGGTATTTGAAAAAGATCGTGTAGAACTGAGACGTAATATATATCACACGCAGTAATTGTAACTGGGGCTGTAGAAAGGAGGCATGGAAAGGAACAAGTACCAGCAAGATAGAGAGACCAAATTAAGGAGGCCATACAGAGCTCACTGCACGGGACCTTGCACATGGCGGAAGATCGCTCAAGGTGGAGACAGATGGTCTACAGAACGACACATAATGGACAGGACTGAGGGAACGACAAAGATGATGATGACAATAACATCATACGAAGAAAATTTACGAAAATATTTGGGTAATACAAAACATAAAACATGAAGGTATATAGATGTATCCATTTCGCAATGATTTTATGTGGAAAACAAAACTTTAAACAAACGTATTTGTTTTGTTCTTAATCTACTGATAAAAAATAATATAAGATAGTCAGTAGTAGTCACCTTAACCCTTTCAAGACCGTAGAGATTCCACAAATTATTTAAAATAATTATGTACCCCTGTTTTATTGAATCGCATCTTATAAATTTATACAAATTCTCAAACACGCACACGACTGTTCTTGAAAATATGATCCACGTGATAAAGTCACGTAGTTCTCATTCAGATATTTATAACCTATTTGTCATCCTTTCCCCATCCAATCGTTCCACATGTCTAAGCCATTGTAGCTTATTTACACGCATTCTATCTTCAACACTCCTCTTGCATCCCATCAATCTTCTTATATCCTCATTCCTCGCTTTATAACACAAAGTTTTGCCAACCATTCTCCTCAACGATCCCATCTCCACAGCATTAATCCCACTTTCGTCACTCTTCAGCCATGTCCACGTTTCGCTTGCATACATAAGTGTCGGTACCAGAATGGTAGGTATTGTGCATCAGCATTTTTGCCATGTTCGCCAAGAAGCACCATTCATCCTAGCACCGGCCACTTTTCTTCTTTCGATATCCCTGTCGCATCTTCCATCCCTCGCAAACAAACTTCCTAAATATCCAACATATCATCCATAAATAACATATCATAATATGGCGGCCGGTGTGACGTGCAGGTATCGCTCTTGCCTTTGAGTTACGAGGTTCCGGGTTCGATTCCCGACCGGGGTAAATTGAAGAATGACTTTTTTCAAATTGTCCTGGGTCTGGATGTTACATGTATATATTGTGTTTAGTGCATTGTAGTTAGTACCCATAATACAAGATATATATCGTAGTTTGGGACTAGCTCGATCTGTGTGAAATTTTTATGCATTTTATGTTATGAATAAAAAAATAAAAAGTTAACCCCTACGCGCTTCTATCGTTAAGAGTTCGTATTACAGATGTTTTACTGTGGTGTGTCGTGTACGTCTGCTAGACTACCTTAACTTCATCTTTTACAAAACAATGAGGTATTACACAACAGTACAACAACGTGTCTAATTGCTCTTATCTCTTTTTTATACTAGAGAACAAAACATACAATATAATATTGCTATGTACACAATATACACACATTACAAATTTGTAACTAGAATCAGAGAGCAGAGACTTCAGATTAAAATTATTTACTCATGTAATTACAAACTTTAGTTCGTCGGTAGCCTGGAGGTAGATTCTCGGCCTTGTGAACAAGGGGTCCGCGGTTCGATCCCAGTAGGCCTAGTCAAAACACATTTGAGCGTTACGTTTTCGTTCGAATATAGACGACGTTGCGAGAAAGTGTCAATTTTCGTAGTTCCGCAGCACAAGTTTTAATTGTGTATTTCAGATACGAAAATTGACGCTTTCTTGCAACGTCGCCTATATTCGAACGAAAACGTAACGCTAAAATATGTTTTGACTATGGGTCCGGGTGCCGGCAAACTCCCCTTTCACGACACAAGTTTTTAGCTTACTGTTGAAAGGTGTATAAGGTTGTATTTGGGTTTATAACAAAAACACAGATATATTAGAAGGACAATACTGGAAAATTGATGGAAAAGAGTGGGAGACCGATTCTTATAATATTTAGGACTAGATGACGTCACAAAAGTGAATATATTATAAATAATTTTATATGTATGTAAGAGCGAAACTACACGAAGTCCAATTTTTGTCAAAGTGATTTATGGATGATACTTAGTATTTATTTTATTTAAAATAAAGCTAATTTTTCGCATTAATTTATTTGAATCCTCGAGTACTTTCATCAACATAATATATCGATTAACATTTTCAAGACAACTTCTCGCAGAGAAGTTTTCTTCAAGGGAGAGGAATTATGGATTTCAGAGGCTGAGTTTGAGGAAACCATTTCCACTTTAACGGCTCACTTGAAAGACGTCAGAATTTGACTCAGTCTAAAGTTTGATGAGAGATTATTATTCCAGCAAGATTAAAAATAATGATGCGCAAGTTGTTAGACCTCAGAGATAAATAAATAACGACATAGAGTTGTTTCGCTATGGCATACAGTATTCCGTTCATCTCTATCGCACGCGGTGCATTCCGATTGCATAACGTAGGTATCTATACACACAGCGAGTTAGTGAGCGAGCGAGAGAGACAGAGAGAGAGAGAGAGTGGGGGGGGAGGGAAAACGCAACGTCGTTCGTCGGCGCGATACAGTATATTAATATAATACTGTACACACTACTACAGTAGTGGCAGAATTAATAAGAATAATACCCATATCTGGGTCAAGGGAAAATGACAACAGAAGTAGAAGTGGTACTACAGAATACTAGAGACTCTTGTTTATATGTATGTTTGTATGAGTGTGACTGCATATTTATTATTATTATTTGTTACAGTAGTGTATTATTTATATACTAGTGTTATTTAACCGATTTTATTCGAGAATAAAACATCAAATTGACAAATAATTAATTATTCTGTGATAATATGGCGAAAGTTGATATGTATTATCTATTATCTCTATAATATTGCTATTGATCTATACACAAATATTTTCTGATCTCTATTTAGTCTATTGGTGTGTTGTTTGTATCTAATATGTTTATTATAATGTCTAAATTTGCTTCTTGCACATATATTATTACTGATTGTACTGTCAGCCTCGACACAGAGTTTAGCCAAGTGAGGGGACAAAGTGGAATTAGTTGTATTGGCATATTATGGATATTCGAACTGTATTTTATTGTATATGCTTATTTGAGGAAATAAACGAATTGAAATTGAATTGAATTATTTATTTATTTTGGTTTATTTTAAAATGACTTTATTTTGTCCAACACTTGTTTTTACAGGACACTTGTAAACATACGGTAGAGCGAGAGACCAGTTTATAACCGGGTGCTTAACGGAACAGCAGGGCTACTCTTGACACAATCTAAATACGATCTTAATCTAGTCTTGATCTTTATCATAGGACGCACGAAGGGACTATGGTCAAAATCACCGCGCTACCGCTACCACGCGATCGGTATGCGCCTATTTTTGGCCAAAAGTCACTTAGCGCGTCATATGATTAAGATTTGTCAAGAGTAACCCTGCAGGGGCCTGAGTCATATAACATTTTAGCGTTACGTTTTTGTGTTGCAATCGTTCGAATATAGACGACGATACGCCAAAGTGACAATTTTCGTAACTATTGTATATTTTAGCTATGAAAATTGACACTTCTCGCAACATAGTCTATATTCGAACGATAACGACTTGAAAACGTCAGGCTTAAATGTGTTTTGACTTCGGGCCCAGGTATATTAAGTAGGTACTATTCTGAAAAATGCCAAAAAATGAGGAAACATCGTTTGAATACTGACAACACAATGATGCATATATTTTTGACAGTTTGATCACAATCCGATGTCTAAAATATTGGTGAATTATTTTTGTGTAGTTGTCTAGTTTTTATTGATAATGCAAATATTAGAGTTTTATAATAATAATAATAAGAACACTTTATTGATCAGAAAAAAAAATCATGAGCAATTGGCGAGCTTATTGCCTGGAGGCAATATCTTCCAGCTAACCAAAATAATGTGTGATACTATGTTGACAATGTGTAATTAATACTAAATGTGATAATTTGGATATATATAAGGATGAAACTACTAGAGAGTGTATTATTTTATCAATGTGTTGTTTAATTGCGGTGTCTTTTGAGTGCATAATAAAATACACACATATAAAAACAGAATAAAATATTATTATGTCTGATAGTGAGATAATTAAATACTAATACAGACGTAATAATGATGCACACGCAGCGCCATTGCTATGTACAACCGTGCGGGAAAATATAGAACTAAAATGACATCTCGCTTTCTTCTATAATGCAGTTTTAAAAATAGAATAATTACTCTTTGATAAATACAATTATTTCCTCATGGAATCTCTTCTTTTTTCTATAATTCCAATTTTTCCTAATTCCACAGGGAAACACCCCGAGATAGTTCAGTATGGAATTGAAAATTAACGATGAAAAAATTCCATACGGAAACAACTACGAGATAGTTCAGTGTGGAATTGAAGTTTTAAGCAAACATTGAAGTTGGAGCCTCAGGAAGTGTAGAGTATTAGGTGTTCCGACGCTTACGAATCAGCTTAGGCTGGCTTACGCGCTTTATACCATGGCAACGTTCACCAATTCCACCTATCTCCCTTATGTTTCTCTCATATCAATCCTTTTATCATTGGGCAATCTCAGAACATGAGCCGGTGGATCAACTGCTTGTTAAAAAAAAACATATAAGCTGTCTTCAACGTGCCAATAAAAAAATGAGACGTTCAGGATGGGTGGCAAGCCTCATCGCTGAACTAAAGATGTTTGGTGTCTAAAACATGATGTTTTATGACCACATGTTTTCTACAGGGCACTAGAACACCACAGAGCAAGATACATAATTGCATATTCAGTGAAATTGTTTTGTAGCGCAGCGAAAACATACAACAGAATGCTACGATGTTAGAATAGAAAGTGCAGTATGTTATGTTCATACCTACACGAGATGCAGCATTCTTTCTGCGACAAGAATATCGTCACAGCACAGCAGAGTGTCCAGTTCCATTTATATCTCAACAAATCGAAAATATTGTTTTAATTGGTAATACACACAATCAACGCCAATCTTGCGATTCCACAAACAAATTACTATAAAAAATACACGGTTTTCTTTATAGGGTATACTAAATATTCAGTTATGGAAAAAATATTGTATCTATTTTCAATTCCACAAATAAATATTTGGAATTGTTTAACTATTGAACGGAACAATGACAACGTATGTCTTTAATAATAACAGTGTGATTATTATTATTATAGTATATTTACTTTCTGTTGTGTTTTTAAAGCATAATAATATAAATATAGCAAAATTACAAAAATGTCGATTTCTTGAATATAAGACATTTCTACTTGTTGAGCTGTGGATTTGGCAGTAGATAAAACACAAAAATAAAATAAATATTTATTATTATTTTGTTTTGTGTTACTGTTGAGTAAGACTAACGCACGACCCTACACCCTCACTGTAAATCCTAACGAACTTTTGTATTTGATTATGTATAGATCAGCACCTGTATAGATCAGCACCTGATGATGCGAACTCGGAGTCCGCGAAACCGGTCGTGCGTTAGTCTTACTCAACAGTAACACGAAACAAAAATAATAAATATTTATTTTATTTTATTTGATAATTTAAAATGAAGTGTTACAAAGCAAATGCCGATACAATTAATGACATCATATATCTTTTAAGTTATTTTTTTATATAAATAAATGTATTTTTACTTCTTGTACAAGCATGTCTCGTTCCATTCAATCATTCATACTATCACGACACATTCCACAAGTAGTGTAGCCAGCAGATCAGCTGCATCTAATAATAAATTGCAGACAAAATTAAGTCATTCAGGATGGGTGGCAATAAACCCCTCATCACTGCAGAATTTAAGATGTAAAATGTCTTTATTTTTTCCAACATCTGTCTTTTATAGTGGGACACTCGAAAACTTATGGAAAAAAAAATGGAGAAAAATTCTTTGCCGGTTGTTCCATGGCTAAATCTCTCTTTCATCATCATTGCCCTCAACGCTCCTCTCGGGAGCACATGGCAGAAACCAGCCTCCTCCACACAGAGCGTCTCTGTGCCAATCGCGTCACCTCTTCTCACGACATTCTCAACTGGCTGGAGAAGTTGATATCTTTAACGTGACGTATGCAGAATTTATAAGATAAATCGAGGATATAAAATATTGTAGTTGTGTTGTCGTTTGGATATCGCTTAAACGAGGATGTAATATATTGTAGTTGTGTTGTCGTTTGGATATCGTTTAAGGTTTTCTTCTGGGATCGCATTGGCCTTCAGCTGTAATGATCCTTGTAAGAATCGTCTTACACAAATACACTTTCTAGATCGTCCTATCATCATACATTCGCTTCAAATGTCTAAACCAGACATTGATTGAGACTCACCGTCCTCCTATCGTCCTATCATCATACATTCGCTTCAAATGTCTAAACCAGACATTGATTGAGACTCACCGTCCTCCTATCGTCCTATCATCATACATTCGCTTCAAATGTCTAAACCAGACATTGATTGAGACTCACCGTCCTCCTATCGTCCTATCATCATACATTCGCTTCAAAAATAAATTCGGCTCATGCTTCGCTCAGCACAGGGTGAGGCAAAATGCAGACTGATTGAGCCATCTCGATCTCGCAAAACAGGCTTTGGAGATAGAGCATTTAGTGTTGCGGGTCCCAGATGTTGGAACAAGCTGCCTCTGTGTCTGCGAGAGGAGGTGAATGGAGAGAGTTTTAAAAGAGGGCTGAAGACACACCTTTTTGCTGGGAGTATTGGGTGATGGATACGATATACAGCGCCCTTGAGGTCATGTTATGAGTAAACGGCGCTTTACAAATTGTCCATATATATATATAAATGTCTAAACCAGACATTGATTGAGACTCACCGTCTTCCTGGATATTTTCAGTAAAAATAATAATAACAATTCCCTACGCTCTGATGTCGTTGTCGTAGGAACGGTGTATTGTGAAAGAGGGCCGTCTTTATCTTACAGATATTACGAAATTTAATTTTGTGATTCATTGTTATTGTTTGTTGCTGTTGTTTTGTTTACGTTGTAAGCCTCTTGCGGGACACTTGAAACATCGACGGAAAAGAGCGACTAATACCTATTCAAGGCTCACTTATTATTATACAATAACACATATTGCGTAATAATACAACAAAAGTATTCTACAGCTACCCATTGTGAATGTTGCAATAATATTTTCCGAGAACTCTTTGTAAGGTCACTGTGTAAATAACATATCGTCGATGCATATTGAAAATGAGGTAAGTATGTGCGAACATTTTTATTTAGGCATACTCTTTTAAAACTGTTCATTAGGGCATCAAAATTGTAGTTTAGACTTTTTATAGGCATGCATGTGATGTTAAATTTGATAATAATATTCATTGTTTATTGATCTCTGATATATTCATAATTCATTGTTTATTGATCTCTGTTTGTATTGATTATTTGTTTGTGTTGTTAAATATTTTATAATTTTACATTTTGATAATCTTAAATCTTATGTTGAATTCCCCAATTTTGATGATTTATTGCTAGTTCTGTCTTTTATCAATTAATTTTTAACAAGTTTTATTGAATGGTTTATATGGATTATATTTATCATACTGTTTTTTTTTATTGTGTATTGTCTTTTTTTCGTTTAGGTACTCCTTGTCTTGTTTGAACGTACTGTCTGTAATGCATTTTCTATAATTATATTTTATACTTGTAAAAGGCTCACGCCGTATATTGTAATAAATAAAATAAATAAATAAAAATAAATAAGTATCACCTCATAAAATGGTTATGATGTCATTATAAGCAGTTTATTCTAGAAATGTCAAAACATAATAAATTTACACCCCCCTTTTGAATATGCAACGACGATATTATTTAGCAATCTCTTGAAATTATCAATCGATATATAAATATATTGACGAAATTACTAATTGTTTCAAATAAATTAAAGTGAAAAATTAACTGTGTATTGTAATAATAATAAAAAAAAAAATAGAATTCAAAATATATTATATATCACAAAAAAAAAACAGCGGGACTCCTATTTTCTTCCGGAAATCCACAGGGAACATAATCATATTACTAGATATTATAATATTCAGTATATAACATTTCGCTTATATTTCGCACATCTTTCTCATCCCCTAAATGTAAGTAGTATAATTCACCACCCACCGCCCGCTCCGTTCAGACTCTCGTCCGTGACCTCCACCCCCTAGACACCCTCGTACAGCCGCCCCCTAAAGCTCCCTTCACGAGTCAATTTCCGGCAAAGACGGAGTGACTTTGAAAGTTTCACGGTCATTCAGCGAGTATGAATGTAACTTTCACTGTTTGAACGTGGTTATAAAAATATAATAATGTATATATTATAAAAGAAAGTCGGGTTATTTACACCATTTATTATAACTCAAGAATGGCTGTACCTACCGATTTGAATGATCTCTGATTTGTTGGATTCTTCTTCGCCCGGAATAGCCGATAGGCTATTAAAAAAATCTTACAAATTCACGGAATGAAAAATTACAAAGAAAATTATTTACGCCATACATTTTTAATATCAATAAAAAAACACGTATGTGGGCCTAGTCAAAACACATTTGAGCGTTACGTTTTCGTTCAAACGCGGACGACGTTGCGAGAACGCGTCAATTTTTGTAGCTATTTGTGTATTTTAGCTTGATAATGACCTGATATGTGAAAAGACGTCTCTCTCGAGATCAATAATCTATAGTACAAGGAAACATTAAATTTACCTTTCGGATAGGTGGCTCAATATCGTCCGCTAAATGCTAGTTTTTACCATAGACATACTAGACTTGCAGTGCGGTACATTTTTTTCGGAATTTTTGTATTCCAACATCGATGTCCTTCAAGCATTAGCAATATATATTGTCTTACAAGATACAACCAACGTCAGTTTAAAAATGGATACAAAAATAAATTGATCGGCTGCATAACCGATTTTTTCTTTGAATTACCGATACTCGTACATATTATATCTTTGTTTTTTCCTGACTGCATTTGCGAAACGAGCGTTTGATAACAAACAATTTTAAGGCTTGTGGCTTGTGGGCTTGCATTGTGAGGGTATGTATGGAAAAGATGATGATGTAACTTTTACATTTCTACAGTGGTAGGGTTTGCACCAATTTTTTTTGTGTGTGGCCGCTAAATCTAGAGTGCTCCCTCGGGGCAGCATTTCTCGCTTTAATGCGACCTTAAATCCTGTTTGTGCATGTGTGTGTCGTTATGGGGATACATATCTCCAGGTACGGCACTAGGTATGTGGCGGGCGCTGCCCTTTAAAAAGTGGTAAGGTCGGAGATGCCAACACTGGTATAGTAGTACTGACAGACTAAAGAGAGTTAAAATATAAATAAATTGTCACCTAAACGGATAAATTGGAGTCCTTGGACTCCTGAAATATCCGACAAATAAAGTTATTTCGACAAATAAAGTAGTTAGTTCCTTGTTTACCCCACTTATGTAAAACATCGTGAAGATATATCTACAGGCAGATAGAATATTTTGAATGGAAGAGACAAATATTGTTTTTTAATAGAGAAAAAATATATTGAAAAAAATATAAATAAAATAATAAATATCGAAAACTTTTCTTCGGAAAATAAATACTTGTGAAAAAAATCAAAAGTACCTAGTCAGCGAAATGCTTAAAATATACAAAAACTTATTTCCGGAATCCTTGATTGTGGGATCGCTATTGATTCCAACCCAGTGGGCGGCTCTGGTAAGAAGGTGGGCGGCTGGAGGGGTTGGATGATGGGATGGGAGGCACGCGGAAATGGTCGATGACAGAGTTGAAGGTTCCCGAAGGAAGACAACACACCGAAATAGGATGTGAATGATAATAATTATCAAAAATGTGTGCGAGTATTTTTAATCATTCAATGAAAACAAATTCTACTACTACGTGTGGGGTAGCCAGCAGACCAGCTGCATATAATAAACATGCAAGCTGTCCTCTCCGTCATGCCAATATAAAATCAAGACATTCAGGATGGGTGGCAAAAAACGTCATCACTGCTTAATTTAAGATGTAAAATGTCTTTATTTTTTCATACAACTACTGCCTTTTACAGGACACTCGAAAAATTTCAGAAAAGAGTGGGAGACCAATTTTTTGCCGGTTACTCCACGGTAATTGTTGATTATTTATTAAATATTTGTATAATTCATGTTTTTTTTTATAGTTTTTGTTATAAATCCAAATCGGCAGGTGTGGCGCGGAGGTAACGCTCTTGCCTTTGAGTCACGAGGTCCCGGGTTCGATTCCCGGTCAGGGCAAAGTGAAGAATGACCTTTTTCAAACTGTCCCGGGTCTGGGTGTTACATGTATGTATATGTGTTTAGTGTATTGTATATGTGTGCATCGTCACGTTAGTACCCATAATACAAGATTCATCTTAGTTTGGGACTAGCTCGATCTGTGTAAATTGTCTCAATAAATCTTTCAAAAATAAACACTTAAAAGAAAAAACAATATTATAACTTAAAATTAAACACATTTCACATATTATAACCCGTTGGTATAGATAGCAGAGATAAAGTATCCAGAAACTTTTCGGTTTTAAGACAGTGAGCCCAGGGGTCACCGAATAAGGAGGTGATGTGGAAATCTATTTCCCTCCCAATGGGGACATTCCGACCAAAGCAAAGCAAGAGCAAACTGAAGAAGACATTGAAGGAGACCCACCGACCACCAGGATGGCTCCGAAATCTGGGGACTTCCATTTATCCGATTAAATTTCTACACTGACAAATTTGTCCACACAAGAGGTGCCATGATGGGCAGTCTGAGGAAGACAAAAGTAACAATGTCCACGCAGCACATCTCATCATCCCAAATGTGTGCGTGTGTGATGTCCCTATTCTATTTCCTACACTTTCAGTGGAGCCTACACATATTATTTGTTAATATAGCTACCTATAATATACCTACAACATAAGAGAACACGTGTCTAAAGGGTGTGTACGTGCCGTTACGTTGTTCACCCTGCGAGGGATGCCAAAGCATTCACGTAACATCGACAGATCAATAATTATGATATTATGTATTTTAAAGCGTAAGATCAAAAAATTATATTTACTTTGAAAAGAGTTGTTTAATGGAAAAATAATTTAATATCGATGATTGAGAATATTACTCGACCGACACCTCATCTTCACTATTTAGCAGGAAATAGGATAGGTGTACCGATGCTTACGAATCGTCTTAGGCTGGTTTAAGTGCACTTTACCCATAGTACGTTCACCAATCTCAGCAATTCCTGTTGGTATATGTTCATTTAAAAAAAATATATATTTACAATTTATTAATGCCGAATAAAAATATATTTATAGTTTTACCAGTAACTTTATTTTAGTGACCTAGGTTTCGAACTAAACCTAAAAATGAAGTCACATGTCGAAACCTAAATAGGTCACTATAGGTAATAAAGTAACTAGTAGAATTTTAAATCACATTTTTATTTATTATTAATTGATATGGAATTTTAGGAAATAAATACCAATAAAATACTATATTAAGAATGTAATTGTCTACCAATCTACTTGGCGACAATCCATGGAGACCATGGATGATGCTATACGAAAGCACAACCACCGTGCATAGTCTGAGGTACCCCACGTGGAAAAAACTGAACAGACTAAGGGTTAGGGAGACTAGGTCCAAAAGTAACCAGAAGAGGTGAGGTTTTTTGGATGGGGAGGACACTAGCTGCGACTGCGGGGAGGTGCAGAGTGATTCTCACTTATTGCAATGCCCGCTGATGCGGAATGCATGTAATGTTAGTGACCTGATGATGGCGAATGACAAGGCGATATACGTCGCTGCATACTGGAGTGGCAAGGTCTAAAAAACCGGACCCGAAAAATAGTAGTTAGTACAAATTATTTTTTTATTCGATGTTTTTATCAAATGATATTTTGATAGTTTCAACCCAAATCGCAACGATTATTCGGGGTTGTGTTTGAAGGGAGTCAAAAGGGGTGGTGTGGCTTGGTATCGGATGGGCAATGGGGGGTGTATCCTTCCATATAACCTCTAAAATGGATTATTCTCCGCAAGTCAAAGAACTCTGAAGGTCTCCGGATGTACTGTGAGAATGTTTGAATGTCAAGTTTATACTCAAAAACAGAAAGATGGTCACGTAGAAACAGAAATAAACGCAAAGGAAATAGAAAAGAAAATTACAGAAGACTTCACTGTTTGTTTTATATTTTATTTATTTATTTATTTATTTTATTCTTTAATGCGCATTGGTTGAAGCGGTTGTAAAGGGGCAAAGCATTGCTCATATCTTTTGTTATTATGTTTATTTTAAGATGTATGTTTGTAATGGATAAATAAAAAAAAATAAACATTAATCACTAAACTGCACCAAAATTCAACAACCAACAGCACATGCTGTACAGAGGGCAATTTTATTATTGATATAAACCGATGTCTTTTATCAAACCCAGATGCGTCATGTAGGATATATTTTTCTTCCGTGGAGCACCCGGAAAAGAATTGTTCTCCACTCTTTTCCTTAAAGTTTCCAGTAGAAGGTATCCTACTGTAAAAGGCAGATGCTCGAAAAAGTAAAGATGTTTTACATCTTAAATTAAACAGTGACGAAGTTTATGGATTCCGGTCCACTCTCTGATGTTTCTTAGCCAGGACATCTGCCGCCTTCCCACACCGCGACTACACTCAATTTTTCCATTCAAGATGAGACGGAGCAAACCATAGAACTATCTATATCAATTATTATTAGATATGTACCTATATTTTTGGTAGTTTACTTTTATTATTAGATATGTACCTATTTACTTTTATTATTAGATATGTACCTATAACCGCCTTTTGGTAGTTTATTGGAACAAAAAACATGTACACATTATATATTGATGCCAATAAAGCTTTATTTATTATTTATTATTATTTTTTTATTTATATTTTTTTATATGTGTCTTTACATTTCTTACTTTTTTACATTTTTATTTCTTCCTGTATCTTTCTATTTGATATAGTACCTACCTCAAATTTATGTTTATAAGTTGATAAGATTTTTTGAAAACATCAACCGAGATCTAGAGGAGCTAAATGCTAAAGACGATTGGCTTTCCATTGCTGAAGATAGAAAGGCTTGGAGATAGTAATAGTAATAATAGTTTATTAAACACAAATATCATTTACAATAATTGAACAATAAAATAATACATTTTTTTTTCCTAATACAATTACTCCCAATTACTTAGATCTATGTATTGTTTCAGAGGCAAAGGTCCTGCACGGGCTGTTCGGCCATCGGAAGTAAGAAAGTAAGTTGGTAATTGGTTGTAACAATAAATATAAACATTAATTGTTTATATTTATTGTTACAACCGTTTGATCCATATCTGAATAAATAAAATAAAACAAAATTATTGTCAAATTAATCTTCCAAACAATCTTATTTATCTGAAATTGATTTGTTATTTAAATAGACTTCAAGGTCGTAAACAACGAGTCTTGGAATAAGGAGAAACAGAATAAAAAAACAACATGTTGTTATTCAACCAACAAGCAAGTTCAGTGACATGGATTAATGGCGTAGTACTTCATCGTTCTAAGAACTTTACTCTCCCAACAAACCATTGTTAATAAATACTTCAATAAAACACTTTATGCGCAAATCGTTATTAACGGTTAACAAGACAATGAACATTCTCATTCTCAGTTTAAGGTGTTCGTTGTTGGAACAATCTTCCTTCTTCGCATAGATTTTCACAAACGCTCAATGTTTTTTTTTGTTAAAGAAAAAATGCTATCTTCTAACTCAGTATTCGTTTTTTCTCAGTATCTCAATTTTTTTTTTTATTTTTCGGACAGAATTTTTTATTTTTGTTTTTTTCTTTTATGGTGAGGCATAAATGATAGTTGGCCAAAAAGAGCACTGTTCTTCCGACCGCAGGGTTTCCGTCTGCCCGGGCGTCCCTCTTTCACAATACACCGTTCCTATGACAACGATATCAGAGCGCAGGGAATGTCGTGGAAAGAGGTGACGCAATTGGCGCAGAGACGCTCTGAATGGAGGAGGCTGGTTTCTGCCCTGTGCTCCCGAGAGGAGCGTTGAGGGCGATGATGATGATTAAAAAACACATGCAGCCCTAAATTTTCACCCTTCCACCATCAACACCTATTTCTTAATAGCGATATTAGTAATCTAGAAATAATGTATATGGCAAAACAACGTTAACCGGGTCAGCTAGTTATTTTATAGATTCAGGATTTAACTATAAAACGTGCATTACATAAAATAACAACTTAATGTTACAACAAGTTAATGATCTTATATTTGAATCCGTCCAAAGGAATATGATTCTGATATGAATGTTTTTCGCTTTTTCTTGTTTTCCCTTTTTTTTCTCTCTCTCTTCGCCTAAAATATATATATGATGTTTTTTATATGTAAGATGAAAATATGGCCATAACATCCAACGGGATGAGCCGCCATAATAAAAAAAAAAATAACAACTTAAGGATTAACAAGGTTAACTTTTTCGTTAACTTAGTTAAATTTTTGATTAGCGGTGGCAAAGCCAATGGAAAACCTTGGTTTTATATTTTGTATAAGAGTGAAATAACAAAAGTTGAAAACTCGGCATTGCGCATTTAATACGTTTTGAGTATATTATCACTCGTTTCGTTATTTATCACGAAAAATGCGAATTTTGAGTGAAAAGTACAGAAATACTGTATTTTCTAAATACTATGCTGTTTCCAATCGATGCGAGAGAGATAGCGTATATGTTGTTAATCAGGGATGTTGCGAATATTCGCATCCGCATCCGCAAATGCGGAGCTTCCGCATGTATTTGGACATCTGCATCCGCATCCGCATCCGCAATAATCGATGCGGATGTTCATGCGGATGCAAGACAATTTGCGACAAGAAAGAAATGGGGCGGGGCCGGCGAATGGCGCGTGCCATTTGCACTTGACATTAACCAATGGGAACGAAAATAATGGTGACAAGATCCGACGAATTTTTATTTTTGCTGGTTTTATTTTATTTTTGCAAATAACAAAGAAGAATAAAAATATTTCGCCAAAAAATCCATAATATTATTGCAGCAAAAATTTCGTCACATATTTGACAGTGGGGCCAACCAACTAAGATAGTTCCTACTTTTTTTTTTTATAACATCTTAAACATCCGCATCCGCATTCGCATCCGCATCCGCGGATGTGTAAAAATCGACATCCGCAACATCCCTGTTGTTAATACGTCTTCATTATGCAAGTTTATAACTTGCTACTTAGCGGTGCATCATGTTGAGTTAGGTTTCTGTGTTGACAAAGATAAGAGTTCTGTCTTCGCATGGATATTGTATTATTTATGTTTAGCACATTATTATTGTACAAAATGTAAGATACTTAATTTATTTATATTTTATATTTAAATTGTATTTTTTGTACCGTTCTTACACACACACACACACAAGGTTTCCAACGTCCTTCTTCTTCTTCGCCCTCGCCTTTATCCCATTTACTTGGGGTCGGCTCTCCTAGTCCTCATCTTCCAAGTTTTCCGGTCCCCTGCATCCTCCGAGCGCAACTTTGCCTCCTTCATGTCCCTGGCAATAATTGTGGACATCCAGGTGGTCACTGTTCTGGTTTCCAAGGTTTCCAACGTCCTAAACACACAATTTACTAATACTACTTCTACTGTACCATCACGGCATATCCCTCAAGAGGGATAGCCACTAGACCAGCTGCATGTAATAATTATAATAAAGATTAAGAGCTTAATCGTTAAAAACAGCACTAAACTTTATTCAGATGAAAATAAATAAGTTAGATTCTAGGTACAAGTCAATATTCCATTCAAATTTTATCTTTAAGTTATCCAGATAGTACTTGCTGGTCCGAAGAGAAATAAAATAAAATGATAATAATAAACATGCCAGCTGTCTTCATTGCACCAAATACAAATCAAAACATTCAGGATGGGTGGAAAACTTCATGACTGCTGGATTTAAGATGTAAAATATCTCTATTTTTCAAATACGTATAGCTTTTACAGAACACTCGTAAACTTACTGAAAAGAGTGGGAGACCAATTCTTTTCCGGGTGCTCCACGGAATAATTTAAAAGGACTATGATATGATAAGATTAGGAATGTTCGGGGATGACAACCTGGATATCTCTTTTTAATAATAATAAACTCTTCCCATGACAACGATAGGTCATGGAAAGAGGTGTCATAATTGACGCTTTGATTGGAAAGAGCTGATATCTGCCCTCTTCTGACTAACAGTCGTAGGTATCTGCTAAAATGTAAATTGTTCAGGAGAGCGTTTTTAGTGTTTTGCCGCGCATATTTCCGTCTCTCCTAGTTATATTATGACACAGTGGAAATATATTACATTATTTTATTTGTATTCTTATATATCTCAGAATCATTTTTATGATTAACCTTTGAGGAATTTCTAGATACGAAAACACATTTTATTTAGAATAATGCTTAAATACGACAACAAATCAGAAAGCTGTTCCAGGATAACGGTAACAGTTACAGGTGTGATCTTCAGTGAGAACATGCAGGGCGTATATATAAAATACACATTGATGATCATAACTCAATTTTGCCGAAAATGTCAGATACGACAGTTAGTCAGAAGAGGGACGATATCTGCCCCGTGCAACTGGGAGAAGAATAATATTCAGTTTTCTGTCTTAGAATTTCGTCGTGTTCAAAAACGTAAACTTGTTTGAACGATCCATTCCGTAGCGTCTCAAATCCTTGTCTGTCGCATGGAGTAGAACAAGTAGTAGTAAACTCTTAAAGTTTTACGAGCTTTCGTTATCGTAAAAGCATCATCCCAAGATGGAAAGTGAAAGCTAAAAGTTGTGCAACAATGTTATGTGCGATAAGACAGAAAGTGAGTGGAATGAAAGTGCAAGTTATGGGAGGAAAGTAGGAGGAGGAACAAAAAGGAATGAGTTGGGAGAAGATATCGTTAAGACTAGACGAAAAAGAAGACCGTGATGAATGCACATTACAAGGTTTTTGAACTTTATGTTTAAACTTGAACAAGTCAAAATCGGGAGTAAAGGGGAATACAAACACGATCAGTAAAGTACCAGTAATGAATGAAGCATCACTTTTTTCTTTGTTTTTGAATACCGTGTATATCAAGCAGGTAATTATAAACCATTCTGACAAAGTGGGATACCTGTTTTCTTACCATGGACACCACGGGTTGGAGAGGCACAATTTTATTGTTAATTATATTGATTACTAGCTGACCCGGCAAACCTTGTTTTGCCATATACTAATATCGCTATTACAAAATGGTGTTGATGGTAGAAGGGTGAAAATTTAGGGCTGTATGTATTTTTTAATGCCTCACCATAAAAAAATAAAAATAAATTATTTTTTTGACTGATTTTGATGAAATTTTTGTGCTTATCGGATAGGTTTGAGAATCGGTCAACATCTATTTTTCATACCCCTTAAGTTAAGGGTGGTCCACTCCGAATTTTTTAATTCTATTTTTTGGGCATTTTTTTATTTTTATTTTTTATGGTGAGGCATTAAAAAATACATACAGCCCTAAATTTTGATCCTTCTACCATCAACCCCTATTTCTTAATAGCGATATTAGTTATCTAGAAATAATGTATATGGCATTTCAGCTAGAATAATATAAAAATTAGAATAATTACAATTTGTTGGGATGTATGTTCTAATGTATTACAATATTTCAGAATAAACCCACACAAAGAGACGAAGAGTTACGTAGAATGTAGTAAATGAGAAAGTGTTGGTAGTAGAAATATAGAAGAACCGTAGCGGTAGAGAATTACTCAGCGCCCTCAGCGGCAGCTTAAGAGGGATGAACAAACATGGTTTGGGTGAAGAAGGTAAGGTTATTGCACGAGAAGGGGTGGTGGAAGTGATACCTTTATATGTATAAATAAAAACACTTAATAATAATAGTATGAAAACAACACTAGACAACAAAATTTAAGACAATTATGATACCAAACCATCATAGTAGCTACTTGTTTTTTTTATCATTTTACTATTTTTCTTCTTTAATTTAAAAATAGGCTTCTAACATAATAATATATTATACAATTTGCCAATGACTCACTATGTGTTCACGTTCTTTTTCTGTTTTTAGAATATTATGTACCTAAAGTGAATAATATGATTAACTCATTTCGTGTTGTTTTTAAAATTCCATTTTCTTTTTATGGAATTGTGAACATAGTGATTCATTAGTACCTAATATTCGCAAACTTCACTGGTCAAATATTGATTTAATGTATTCATTTGTAATAATGTACCAAACGACTGTATGTTTTGCTTGGCTAATAAATAAAATAAAAATATAAACATTTAAACTGTGTACAATTATACAAAGGGATATATATTGATACTTTCTTTGACTGTATTGTTTGTTTTTATGAATACCTACCTATATATTGTCAGTAGTGTGCTATTGATGTTAATAAATAAATAAGCAGAAGCTCTTGAACGTCTACGCAGAACGTCTGCTCCTTCAGAACGTCTACGCAGGTGGGGGAGGATCCGTAAATTTCCAAACCTTTCGTAGCCCGAGAAGCGAACTGGACTATAGGACATGGACAACCGTGAGAATAAAGTGACATTTATAGCTTTTTAAATAATAATAAAATTAACAAAAGAATTGGAAAAAAAAACTCCAGATTCACGTTCGCTAGTGTGATTCTCAATACACTGAACATTCTGTAAATAGGTTGATTGTGTATGTATGTATATATATTACGAGCACCTACCTATCTCGATATATATGTATATTATAATGCTGAGGTACCTACTTCTGCCAGAGTAACGTTGTACTGTATAATATAGGCTCGTGCGAATGCGGGTGGCAAAATTCCAGGAAAATTCAATGTCAATAATGTACAATTGGTGTGAAAGAGTGCGATATATTATTATATATAGTATAATACTAACTCCTTCCTGTACGCTATACAACATATTTATCATATTATGATGTATATTCTCTTTTGATGATAGAGAGGGAAAGCGTATGGGTGCTTCTGATGCTTACGAATCGGCTTTGGCTGGTTTAAGCATATGCTTTATTTATTAATTTATTCATTCTTTACAGTGCATTGATTACAGTACATACATATAATTTATAGAAAAATGGATTCAAATTAGATATACTTAATCAATATGCAGCTGAGGGCGATTTTATCGCTAAGGCGCGATCTCTTCCAACTAACCCATAAATACAGCCAGATTGTACAAAAAAAAACAATAACTATAAAATAAGCATACATAACGAGCATAGAAAAATACATAAAAGAGACATCAGAATGTATAACCTCAGAACGAGAAGAGCCGACCCCAACAGCCTTCAGCGGCAATAAGTTGGGACAGTGCCATGAGGAAGAAGAAAGACATCATCAAAAAGAAACCACAGAATCAAAGGAGAGTCTCTATCCTGGAGATAAAGTTATTGTGTGTTATGTTGAAAATATCGACATGAACATAATTATGACAGATTTCTGGGTAACCTAACAGGGTAACATACATAATACAAGATTCATGTCTAAGTTTGGGACTAGCTCGATCTGTGTGAATATTATCCATAAATATAATATTTTATGATATCTGTCACCACCTATTGGAGTGTGGAGTGGAGATATTCACGCCGGACATGGAAAATAAGAGTGCAAGTAATCGATTATCAAGGTGGGTGTTCGTTAGTTATACGATATTTTGCACATTGATAATGTGACATTATTGTGTTTTAAATTCTGCGAAGACTAACTGTCGATCATGTCGATCAATGTACTAAGTTAATGATCTATACAATAACTGATTTGATGATGATCAATTATTCTGTTGTGACGATCGAGAATCGATCAAAACGTCGTGTGAAGTATCTATCAACAAAGATGCATGTGTTAAATCACATGAAAAATATTTATTATAAACTAGCTAAATTGGGTACATATATGTTCACTTGTAATACTGTTATATACTATGTAGCGATGCATTTGTTGTATGTAACAATTTTCATATTTTAGTCGGCAAATATACTCCTTGGCTCCTGCACGTACTTTGTTTCTATTCGCCCCGGTCTCGTTTGGCTTATCAACATGGTCCTTCGAGCCGGATATGTTAAATAAGTTACGATGGTTTGGGCATGTGCCGTGATGGTATAATAGTTATTTAAACAGAAGTAAGTTATATTATTAATATCTTATTATTTATTTTATTTTATTCTTCTTGCACATCGTCATTCATATAACAAAATCAACAAATCAGTTTATATAAGAAAAAAAATGTGATGATATGCAGTGGCGAGATTATCACTTTATAGTGATTTCTTCCATCTAACCACAATCGATTTCTTCAATCTTTATGTAAATAGGTATATAATAATTATTATTATATGGCAACCTATTTATCATGAATCGGGGTGACCTAAGTCCTCGGCCCGGGTGGTGTGGGCTGTTCTAGTTATGACAAAAAGACTGGATCGATGCTAGCGTCTGGGTGTGACGTCACAACTTATATACACATAGCTACATACATACATAATATTATATATCTAAAACATAATATTATAGTTTAGACGTCAGCGTAATATGAAAATTCTCTATCAGATGTTAAGTGCTGAGAAAATGCTTTAAATGTAAGCTTTTACAAATAGGGAGGATATATTTAAACCCACAGATTAACTCATGTCGAACACGTCGAAAACGAAGATGTGTTTACCAGGGTAGGAGAAAAAAGGCAACTCCTCAAAAGAATCTGCCAACAACGAGCTAACTGGATTGGCCACAACATCAGGCACCCAGGACTGCTCATCGCAATCGCAGAGGGCAGGACCGAAGGCACAAATGGCAGAGGCCGACCGAGAGACGCCTATATGGACCAACTGAAGAAGGACATGAGCTGTGGCTCATACATGGAGTTGAAGAGACTGGCTGAGAATAGGGATGAGTGGAGAAGAAAGTCCAAACTCGTTGGAGACCAATCCAATGGATTGTAACTCATTATATATAGGTATGCTTAACTCGTTTTTCGGACTCACCTTCTGGTTCATGCACAAACTCGTCCACGAACTAATTATTTATCTAACTTTTATTATATTTGTTTGTTTGTTTATTTGTATTGACAAGATAAGTCTATTGCTAGTCTACAGCCTTGCTGCTAGTTTGTTAAACAGATAATTGTGCATATTTGAACGTATTTTGTGCATGTAATTTTTTTTTTTTTTTTTTTTTTTTTTTTATTTAATGAAAATAGTACATTGAATAATAAATATATACATCTTATGATAATGAGTCACGCCAAATCTAAAAGATTTGTCGGCGTGTTCTCTTATAACATACTTTATACATATATTGACCTAATACGACATTAACCTAAATACAAAAATAATTATTAGTTATATATAAATCCACACTTTATTAACCATTCCTTGACTAATTTTTTTGCAATATTTTTACTCTTGCATTTCTTAATAGATACCGGCATCATATTAAGTATTTTTGGCACGTTATATTCAAATGTTCTTTTTCCGTATTTATTATTGAATTTAGGGACTACATATCCTTCATTAAATTTAAATCTTGTGTGATGCATATGTCGAGGTTTTTCTTTATATTCGGTTTTTGAAAACTGGTCAAGGACAACTCTCTGCCAAAACAAGCCTTTAGCAGATAATACATTTAACTTTTTGAAATACAGAGAAATATTATTTCGCGCCGCGTTGCAAATTTCTTTTTTTACTATAAGTCTTAATATCGATTTTTGTGCGAACATTACCCTTTTCAAATTAGAATTAGTGTGATTATTACCAGTTTTTTTTTGTTTTGAAAAGATATATCTAGTTTTTTGTTATAACCCCAAATACAACCTTATACACCTTTCACAGTAAGTTAAAAGCTTGTGTCGTGAAAGGGGAGTTTGCCGGCACCTAGGTTCGAAGCGCCGACCCCTTATTCGTGAGGCCGAGACATTACGCCTAGGCTGCCGACGAACTCAATCCGTAGCATTTAATAATAATAAACACTTTATTGTCAAATATAAATTTTACAAAAGGCGTACATATTGCCTTGAGGCAATGTCTTCCAGTAAACCTACTACAATGTTTGATAACTATGTTTTACTATAAACAGAAAATGGAATATATAATATAAAACAAGAATAAGTATGTACCTATATAAATATAAAGAGAAAAATAAAAATTTAAGCATTCAAAACCTTAAACATATACCTATATTATATGTATCTAAGTGAGAACTATCTACTATTAATGAGATGGTGGGTTGTTTATGAGGGGTTTTACTTTATAATTGAATGAGCCTATAGTTGAAGAGGACCGAATGTCATTGGGGAGGTTGTTCCAGATTCTGGTAGCATGTACGGTGAAAGATGATGAGTAAAAATATGTACTATGAGGTGGAAATTCTAATTTATGAAAGCATTTATATAAATGTTTTTATATAATCCGTAACAAATATTAATAATTTATTAATTTATTAGGCGTGATGCACAGTTTACTCTTTGAGTCACTAGGTCCTGGATTCGACTCCCGGCCATGGCAAAATGATAAATGGCCTTTTTAAAATCGTCCTGGATCTGGTTGTTACTAATTTGCGTTGTTTACGTGTATTATTGCGTTAGTACCCAGAATACGAGATTCATAATGTTTTAATTTGGGACAAGCTCAATCTGTGTAAATTGTCCATATATGACATTACTCACCAGTGGGGTAGACAGAAAGGAGACAAGCGATATGTAATAAAATTTACAAGACATTCAAAATTGAAAAAGAAAGCGAAGGTTTTTCAATAGGTGTCTTTTCGAGTAGTGCTTACTACCCTCTCAAAGTAACTAGGTTGGATCTCAGTACAAAATATTTCCTCATTGCATATTCAAAAAGAGGTACGTGCAAACATTTTTACTTTATTATACCCTCTTTAAAAACTGATCATTAGGGCGTTAAAACTGTTGTTTGGACTTTTGATTGGCATGTGATATTATTCTTAAAATATTAAATTTAAATATTTGATACTAAGAATCACTTTATATAAAATGGTTATGATGTCATTATTATGAGCAGTTTATTCTATAAATGTCAAAACATTTATAAATTCACATACCCCTTTTTGAATATTATGCAACGACGATTTTTAAAGTATCATTCGTTAGTGGGTATAGAAGTTAAGGACTGTGTTTCTAAACCAAATCATCCCTTATATTATCAAAGTGGTGAGTATTTGAAATAATATATAATATTATAAGCATGTAGTAATAACGTAAGCATGAAAACCGCCACCCTGAAATGTAATAAACACCCTCGGACGCCCAAAAAACACCCCTAGACGAGACCAAGGTCGTTGGGTTGTTACCCTCGGTAGCAAAACTCTCCCTCTCTACCCCTAAACAGGCCCCTTTTTCATCCCCAACAACATTGACATTGAAACTCCTTTACTGGTACCTATAACATAATATAACCACGAGAAAGAAAATAAAAATATGCTTACAGATTTAAAAGTAATAATATTATTGCAAATTGTTAAACACATGAAATTGTTAAATATTAGATTTTTAACATATTATCATTGTATTGATCTAAGCGTGAGGAAGAATCTCACTAAAGCCTTTGTGTGGAGCATTTTGTTATATGGGTGCGAGACGTGGACCATCAGCAAGAGGGAAAGCGGACGGTTAGCGGCATTCGAAATGTGGTGCTATAGACGCATGCTGAAGATTCATTGGTCGGAACACGTCGAAAACGAAGAAGTGTTAACCAGGGTAGGCGAAAAAAGGCAACTCCTCAAAAGAATCTGCCAACAACGAGCTAATTGGATTGGCCACAACATGAGGCACCCAGGACTGCTCATCGCAATCGCAGAGGGCAGGACCGAAGGCACAAATGGCAGAGGTCGACCGAGAGACGCCTATATGGACCAACTGAAGAGGGACATGAGTTAGGGCTCATATATGGAGTTGAAGAGACTAGCTGAGAATAGGGAGGAGTGGAGAAATAAGTCAAAACTCGTTGCTGACCAATCCAATGGATTGTAACTCATTATATATCATTGTACGATGAAAGGATGACAAAGAGGTTGTATTTATCTGAATGAGGGGGGTGTAAGAGAGCGCAGACGTCCCAGAATTACGTGATTTGAACACGTGGATCAAATTCTCAAGGACAGCCGCGTGCCGAGTTAAAATAATCAGTTTACATATTGAATGAGAAAGTGTATGAGTATAAGAAACGGAAGCGAAAATAGTAGTAGATAATAATATGTAAGGAGAGATCAATGTGGGTTTTAGTGTTGTGGAATTCTCAAGAAATAATTTTTGGAGAAATTTGCTGAGAAATTTCTCGGTAAATTTCTTGAAGTAGAGAATTTTCCGAGATTTTTTTATATTTTTTATTTAACAGTATAATAATAATAAATACTTTATTCAATCAATCAATAACAATGTACAAATGGTGAGACAATTTATCACCAATTAATTATGGAAACAAAAAAATCTTGATGTTTGACATCCCACATGCCCATATTTAAGTTTAAAAAAAATTTGCAGGTACGTACATGGAAAAAAGTGTTAAAAACCTCTGAATTGGGCCTTACTCGGCCCCACAAATTTTGGATCAATCAGGTTGGCTGCGAAAAGTACTGGGCGAAAGATCATAATACCACTAAGAAAAATTATGGAGAGAAATTTCTCTTCCATCAGAGGAGAAATTCTCGGAGAAATTTCTCGTTCTCGAGAAATTTCTTTGGAGAATTTTCTCTTCTCACATCACTAGTGGGGTTTCGTTCTCTCTGCCTACCCCACTTGGGATGTAACAAGAGTGGACAAACTCAATGTTAGTTAGAATTATTAATAATTAGCCTGACTTATTAAATAAATATCAATAAATCTATGATTATAATATATTGTACCAGACATTTGTATCTCGCCTCATTATAAAGAGATAAAAAAATTACACTTGGACTGTCAGATATCCCAGTCTGCAGATTTTGTTCAGAGGATAATGAAACACCTATCCACATCCTCTGTAATCCTTGGAGGACCATTGCTGGATTCTGAGAAAGTGAAGCTTCTCACACCAAGACAAATCGTGAGCTACATGACGCACATAGGTCTCGACAGTGAGATATGACACAGAAGGATGTCACAATAGTTCTACTATGGTCGCGGTGACGACACAAGGGATGCAAGGTCCCTTGACCTTTATTTAAAACAAAATGTTGTAGAGTTAAGAGCAAGACAAGATTTAGATCGTATTTAGTTTGTTTCGAGAGTATCTAACCTTGAGAATTTGAATAATAAAATTAAAAAAATATTATGTCTTAAAATTTACTTAATTAATTTCTCTTCCACGTCTTAAAACACGTGGCTTTCTGCAATTGAATATTTTGAAAAGTAGGTAACAATGATTTACGTAACGTAAATATTTTTAAATGTACTTATTTATTTATATATGTATGTAGGTACTAACCTAATTGCAAAGGCGTAAATTTAAAATTGTTTTATCAATATTTTTATTAAATTTTTAATTATATATTTCAAAAACACAGTTAATTAGGTATTTAATCAATAAATAATTAATAATCAGTATTATTTTTATTTAATAATTAAAAAAAAAAAACATTTAGTGAGGTGTGGAACGAGGAGGACAATCTGCATGTTTATTATATGCAATTAGACCGCTGACTATTATTATTTTATTATTATTATACCATCACGGCACATCCCACAAGTGGGGTAGCCAGCAGATCAGCTGCATGTAAGAAACATGAAAACTGTCCTCTTCGTGCCAATATAAAATCAAGACATTCAGGATGGGTGGCAAACCTCATCGCTGAATTTAAGATGTATAATGTCTTAATTTTTTCGAACACCTGCCTTTTACAGGACACTCGAAAACTTGCGCAGAAGAGTGGGAGACCAATTCTTTACCGGGTGCTCCACGGGATAATCTTTCTGACTACCCCACTTGTGGGAAACGTCGTGATGGTATAGTAGAGGTATAATATAATATAAACTTTGAAAAATAATTAAAAAAAAGTATTATATTATTTGTATTTTTTTTTGGTCTGCTGGTTACCCCTTTGTGAGATAGTATTGGTCTCCCACTCCTTTCTGTAAATTTTCGAATGTTGAGCAAAAGGCAGATTGTTGAAAAAATAAAGAAATTTCACATGTTAAATTCAGCAATGAAGCTGTTTGCCACCCATCTATTATTTTTTTTTAATATGTTTTTGGCACGGAGAGAACAGCTGGCATGTTTATAACATGCAGCTGGTCTGTTGGCTACCCCACTTGAGAGATATAACATAACATAACTTAACATGTATAGACAATTCACACAGATCGAGCTAGTCCCAAACTAGGATATTAATCTTGTATTATGGGTACTAACATGACGATACACATATATACAATGCACTAAAATACATATACATGTAACACCCAGACCCAGGACAATTTGATAAAGGTCATTCCTCATTTAACCCTGGTCGGAAATCGAACCCGGGACCTTGTGACTCAAAAGCAAGAGCGTTAGCCTCCGCGCCACATCTATCGTCATACCTTGATGTTATAGAAAGTGGTAATAAATAACCAACATTTCAAACGGTGCCATATGCCAAACAAAAAGTAGGTAAGTATAAAAAATCTCTCCTAGTTAAAAAAAAATCTCGTATTTTTTTTCGTGTGACCTATATATTTTTATTATTATTAGACAAGAAATAGAACTAATACTCCTTCACAATCTCCATATTATCCACCTGGGACTACCTGACAATCAGGAAACTCTAGAAATTTGATATTTACCATTATGATAAAAACTATTATATTATAAATGATCACAAAAAAAAAACAACACAACCCTTATTATAATACAAAAAAACTATCAGATACCGTTAAATACACAGTTTTATATACATTATTATATTAAAAAAAAGTCTTGTTTAATAAATAAAAAAGAAATATCTCGGGTTTAAGTGATATAGTCAGCGTTGTATGTGTATTTACAAAACATTAAAAATGTATGGCGTAAATAATTTTCTTCGTAATTTTTCTTCCTGCGAATTTGTAAGATATTTTAATAGCTAATCGGCTATTCGGGGCGGACAAGAATCCAACAAATCAGAGATCATTCAAATTGGTACAGCCATTTTTGAGTTATAAATGGTGTAACTAACCCGACTTTCTTTTATATATCTATATATCATAGATTATTGCCAACGAATACTGTAATATTCAGCTGATAGAAAAGAAGTTTTTATTTTATTATTTTGTGTTGAAATGTTTTTGCTTCGACTTGCAATACACATCGAGTTGATAATGGCAGCATCACTCATACAATGCCAGAAAGAGAGAGAGAGAGAGAGAGAGAGAGAATAGGTATCTACCTTAAAAAATAAATTAGTACCTACATAATTATATTACGTACAGCAGATAATTTATAAACAAATCTGAGTTAAGTATAATTGTTCAACATAAATGAATTTTATTTTTTTACACTATACAATGACACACTTGGACAATTACAGGAGTTTGTAAAGCGATTAAAAATACTAATCACTCATTGATTGTTAGGCGGTACGAAGTTCACTGGGTCAGCTAGTTAATTATAATTTAATTTGGAATTAGCAACTAGCTCGATCTGTGCGAATTGTCTATAAGTTTTGTGTTGTGTTACACAAACACACAGATAAACAAGACAATTAGGAAATTATGTGCGCTGTTTTTTCTCCTTCCTGTATTATTAATTTGATACTTATGGATAAGCCAAACTTTCTTCTAACCCGGGATGTGGTGCGCGATGTTGGAATATTTTTTTGTTTAAATACAAAAATGGATTGAATAATAATAAAAAAATTATATTGGTTAAAATGTTTTGATAATCTGAGCCATCAAAACACATCATCTCTGTTAGGTAAATTATTGGAATATTTTTTTTCTTTCTAGTATAAATTATTGATCGCTAGAGAGACATCTTGTGACTTATAAGGTCATTATCAACCTATTGGTTGATAATAGATTGATAATGACCTGATAAGCTGAAAGACGTTTCTCTCGCGATCAATTATTTATAGTAGAAAGAAACAATGATTTCAATTTGTTCGTCGGTAGCCTGGAGGTAGAGTCTCGGCTTCGTGAACAAGGGGTCCGTGTTTCGATACTAGGCGCCGGCAAACTCCTCTTTCACGACACAAGCTTTAAGTAGCTTACTGCGAAAGGTGTATAAGGTTGTATTTAGGTTGATAACAAACAAAAACCAGATACTTAGTTTGGGAGTAGCTCGGTCTGTGTGCATTGTCTGTCTATTCATGTTATGTTATGTTATATATTTTTTTTTTAATTACCTAATTATGGAATTCTACTACGTGTGCACCGACACACTTAATACTAATATCACTTCTGATTGTCCTGCAAGTGATTTGTATGTAATAATGTCACCAAGATATACATTATATTATAACATTACTTTATAAATATTCCTCTTCGGAAAACAGGGCAGAAATAAACTTAAATAAACTCCATAAAAAGTAATGATTTTGTCCTCGCTGTGATTTCTAAATAATAAAGATCTGATATTGTCAATATCGTAAAACATGCGTATTGTAAAATAGGGTCTTTTTTACCCTTTAATATTCATTTTGAGAACACATGGAATCGACAAGCTTCTTCCACTAAGTTAATACTTGCATTCATACCGTAGTATTGTTGTACGAACTCTATATTGTTGAAAAAGAAACTATTTTTTAAATTTTATTTTGTAGATCATAATACAGTATATCATCCTTTCTGCGACATTAAAACAATAGAATAAAGAAAGCTTCGACATTATTGTATGAAATAAATGTGGTAGCCAGCACAATTTTATTTGCAGACGACTTCAAAAAAACAATGACGTAAAAAGCTTTTGAGAAAATCTTAACACATAATAATATTCTGAAATATTTCACACTTGTTTTTTTTTTTTATAATTTGTAGAACAAAAGAACTTGCAAAAATGGTTGCAAAAAAATAAACATAAATCAAACAATAATAAATAAACAAACAAAAAGTAAACAAAAGTTTTTTTTGCGCAATCCGAAACGGTAGTAGCAGGTAGTAAAAAAAAACACAACAACAAAAGAACAATGAATTTGCAAAATTTGAGGTTATGAATAGAATTGCACATTTTTAAAAGCAACGGTACTTTGTTTGTATTGGATCAGACAATATTCTTATTATCCAACTATTTAAAAATTTGGAATTTATTTAGTTTAAGTGAACGCATCTAAAGTTCGATTATCTTGAATCATTTTTATGTAGATGTGTAGTATTTTATTTGGAGAATAACAATCCCGTGTATTTTTGTGTTTTTATTAAGCACAAAATTAATTATTTGCATTTTTCGTACGCGTTTGACACATAACATAAAATTTATTGTATTTTTGTAAATTATGTATTATGTTGTCAGTTTTCTGTGAGTGTCTCTATAAAATTAAAATAAAAAATAAAATGTATAAACAATTCACAAAGATCGAGCTAGTCCCAAACTAATATATGAATCTTGTACTAGAACGACGATACACATATACATGTAACACCCAGATCCAGGACAATTAGAAAAAGGTCATTCTTCATTGTGCCCTGGCCGGGAATCGAACCCGGGACCTCGTGACGTGAACTTAATGATTAAATTTAGGAACGTTCTTATTTTAGTTTACATCAATATAGAATAGGGGATATTATGTATTTAAAACTAATTATTTAAAAGTACAACGTGGGGCCTTGAACTTGAGACAACAATATATACTGTAGTATATTAAATTATTATCTAAACAATAATTAACACGTCTAGTAATGTGTACCCAATACTATAGATACATTAATTTATGTATTCAGTATTTTGTGTACAATAAAATGTATAAGTAGGTACTTATTTATCTAATATAATAATTACGTCATTATTGTTCAATTTAGTACCAGACTAGGGAAACAAGAAGTATTTTTAACAATTAATTATAAAGACTGTCTATAGTTTCATAACTCAACAAGTAGAAATGTCTTATAATCGAGCAATATTATTATGCAATAACAAACTAGAAGAGAGGCAACTAAGACGGTATGGGCACATAAGGCGGAGACCACCGGAACACACTGTTAACAAAGCTACGTCAATAAATCTCCCTCGACATCCATCAAGAGGGAGACCAAAGAATACCTGGATGACACAATGCAATAGAATCCTGCGGAGAAATGGCCTGGATGAAGATGATATAGGAAACAGAAGAGTGTACAACCTCAGAAAGAGAAGAGCCGACCCCAACAACCTTCAGCGGCAATAAGTTGGGACAGTGCCAAGAAGAAGAAGAAAGATTATGCTTTAAAAACACAACAGAAAGTGAAATAATATACTATATAATAATAGTCACACTGTTATGCGTTGTCTTAATTCCGAACAACTAAAACAATTATTAGAAATATTTATTTGTGGAATTATTATTTATCGTGTCGAAACCCATCAAACTGATCTCCAGTACTGTGCAAAACGCACAGCACGTGGAGATGCGTCAAAAATATCTTCCATAGTGCATGTGACAGAGCACAATAATGGACACTCCAACAAGTGTGGTATGGTCTGTGCTGCACCACAGTCACACGCTGCGGATTCGTCTTGTAGGAAGCCCCATCGTTCTCTATTTTCACGGCAGTTACCTACACCAGTTCTTAGACTATTCAGGGTTTCCCATGTCCTATAGTCTAGATCGCCTCCTGCAGCAAGGTGTTCTTGGGCTAGGAAAGGTTCGCTTATTTGCGAATCCTCCGCCCACCTGCGTAGGCGTTCTGGAATTACTTATTTTGTTTATGGCATTTTCTAAATATTATTTTTCCGAACATGTGCCTTTTACAGGACTAAATTCCGCCACGATTAAAACAAACACAATTTTTATAATTACCTACAGATACATTCTAGACCAGTGGCTCTATCTTAACTTTTAAGGGGTACCGAACCCCACCAGTTATATATTATGCATTCACCGAACCCCTCCTAATTTGAAAAATAAAATTAGATTTTACAAATTCAAAACATGGTATATATTTATATATAAGTGTACAAAATGAAAAAAAAAAACAAAGATCAAAACATTAAATTTTAATGGTTAAATCAAAACATGAAACATATTAATTAATGAATTTATTATCGGAGTAGTTTTTTTTCTTTTTCAACTCGCAAAACTATCTTGCCTTTAAAATGATTTTCACCGATGGGTTCAACCCCTGGGGTTCGATCGAACCCAGGTTCTAGACATTATTTGTATTAAATTCAAAGTGAAATTGACAAATATAATAATAATAATAATCGTGTAATGTTTTCTCTTTCTATCTTCGCTCTCTACGGAGGTTATAAGAGCGAAACGGAACGACATATCTGATGATATTTTTAAACATAATAAATGTTGTTGTAAGCACGCACATTCTTACAGCTGACACGATACTAGCTGTAATGTACTCGGTTGACAGCGAATAAATATGCCATCGATATTGATAATAATTGGTTCTTGTTGTATTATAGTACGGAGAAAACGAATAGGGAAAGTGAAGATGATGATTGGAGCATGTAGTGAGAATTAATGATTAAGAAAATAATAGTGTAAAATAGTTCTGACAGATAGATAATAATATATTACGTGTAAACGTTTAAATTACGATATGTTAAGCTCACTCTTTTCCGTAAGTTTTCGAGTGTCCTGTAAAATTCAACAGTGATGAAATTTATTGCCACCCATCCTGAATTTCTTATTTTTTTGTTGGCACGGAGAGGACAGCTTGCATGTTTATTACATTACATTAGTCTTCTGAATATAATAGGTGTCGCACTTTTTTCTGTAAGTTTTAGAGCAACCTGTAAAATCTACAAATTGGAAATATTACTCAACATCTCAAAAAGTGTGTTGTTCTCATGAATAGGTCTATATCCAGAAGCAGAAAGACACAGGCTGAAGAAGATGAATGTGTACAACTACTCATATGTATTGAATGCCTTGTTTTTGAGGTAGAAAAAGGACGCCCTGTGTATTTATTGCAAGGAATAGTTAGCTAACCTCCTTTAATTTTTACGTTATAAGTGTAACGACTCAATTTAGCGATGATATATGCCACACATCTTGAATGAAAAAAAATGTGTGAAAGAAAAATAAGTGGATGCAAGAGAAGTGTTGTGGATAGAAATAGAATGCGTGTTAATAAATTGAGATGGTTTAGTCACGTGGAACGAATGGAAGAGGAAAGATAACAAAGAGGATTTTATATTTGTCTGAAAGAATGGGTGTGAGGAAGTGCGGGCGTCCAAGAACTACGTGGCTTGACCACGTGGATCAAATTCTCAAAGACGGTCGTGTGTTGAGTAAGAGAAATCGACGTGCATGCATGATAAATTGTATTAATGTAGAATAATCGAAAGAAGTATGTAAGGACAGATCTTTTTACCTTTCCGTTCTCTCTGCCTACCCCACTTGGGATAAGGCGTGAGGGAATAGTATTGTTGTAAAAAAATGACTGTTTTTTCGAACACTCAAAAATTTACAGAAAAGTATGTATGATAAAATAAAATACTTAAGTCAAAACGACACTATCAATCATTTGACATTAAATCGTTAATATTGATAATAGTCTCACCTTTACAATGCAGCTTTAATATGTTCAATCAAACATCAATAAATAATCGATTCTATATACTTAACAAAGGGCGGAAAAGAAATCTTTATTCTCTATATACATACATGTATGTTAATTGTATTTATGTAAGTAATATTTATCTGTACACAAAAACCTGACATCCTTTCTTTATATTTATTTATTCAATAAAAAAAACATATCAAAAGGTGCATATTTATTCTATACACGTTGATATGTGCAGAGAATAAATAAAAAAAAAAAACTCAATATTTTAAATAGGTCAAGGAACATATTATCATGATTTAAAATTTTGAAATTTCTTAATCCATGTTCCTTTTTTTAAATTGTTTTCTAATTTTGATTTTAATAGAATTTCTATTTCATAGTAAATAATATTATGTAATTAAAAATATGTTTTTATTTTCATTTTGCACTTAATGCCGATCGACAAACTCTTACAGCGCTTTCAAAATATGAATTATAAAAAAAAACCTACCGTAAAATACTCAAAACAAAATCTGTCAGAAAACATAATCAGATTACAAAATTCAACCAAATAGTAACATTATTTTTTAGAATAATTATGCATCCAGAAAGTCTTAAATTTTGTTGGCACGGAGAGGACGACTTGTATACCTATTTATTACATGCAATTCGCTCGCTGGTTACCGCACACGTGCGAAAACCGTAATGATATGAACGAATGAATTAACAACACCGGCGGAGTATTATTATATCATTATCTAGTTACAAGTATTCATAAAAATAAAGTTATGTTAATTAAAAACGTTTTTATAACTTGTTTTATAAATAATAATAATAATTCGTTACAATTTTCACCGCTGAGCGATTTCGTTTCATCGCTATTTAATGTCTATTTTGATGTAACATACAGACACACATACAGAGTTACATTGTGTTTATGTTGCATAACGGCATTGGTGAAATGGTGAAAGTATTTGTGACCTTGACACTGACACACATACACACAAACGTATACGTATACGATATGCTGTAATCAATAACCCGGCGGCTTCTGTTCCTTTTTTTTTTACATTTTTACTTATATCTATGTTCCGTACAGTCTCCGGCGAAGAATGGGTCTTCCATTTTTTTCTGTCTATTTATTATAAGAAGGAATTAACGACTCTTGAGATATGCGGGTGTAAAGTGGATCTCTCTTTAATTATTTATTTATTTATTAATTCTTTACTGTACATTGATAACAATACATACAATTTTATGGAAAAATGCATTAAGACAAGATATTATCAACATACAGAGGGCGGGTTTATCGCAGAGGCGTGATCTCTGCCAACTAACCTAGGTTCTAAAGTTTTTTTATTTATTTATTTATTTTATTCTTCGCTATACATTGGTTACAATATTACAAAATAAAACAATATAAAAAAATCAATTATACAATTCAATGTACAGAGGGCGAGTTTATCGCTAAAATGCGATGTCTTCCAACTAACCCGGAAAAAATGACGAAAAATAATACATTTTTATTCAGCAGTTATAGAAAAGACTGAATATTCTCATTTTTACTGGCGTAATGGGGACGCCTTGTATGTTTATCGATGAATGAATTAAATTTATTCCAACTACGTTCTATAACACCAGTGTGTCTTCCAAAAATGAGTAAACCGGTACATTCTGCTGCGTCAGCCGGGTCCACCGCCAAAATGAAGGACATGCCATACTCACAGAAAAAAAATGAAAGACATGTTCTTGTAAATTTAAATATTTCTCAGTTCCACCTACTTGACATCTCCTTACTATATTACAATTTTACATTCTTGACATATTGATATTGTACTACACATTTTATTGACACTCTATATACTCTGATATTTTCATTTGTCTTCCATAATACAATTATTAGATTTGACTAATTTTATGAATGTTATAATTTGATTCCTGTTTTAATTTTTTTCTTTACCAATTGTTGTTCTTGTCTTGCTCCAACTGTGTTGTAAATGAGAATTTTATTTTGTTTTTCTTTTGGGTAATATTTAACATGATAGAGTCTCACGTCGTGGATATATAAGTAAATAAATAAATAAAATAAAAACGTACAATCAATAAATAAATAATTTGTTGTAATATTGCGTCAATAAATAAAAAAAAGATGATTAAATAAAATAAATCACGTAATGGTTAATAACGGACGATAAAAAAATAGGCTCATATACATGGGTACAAAAATCACGAACGACGATTTCGCACGTTTTAAAAATCGGCATAATTCTAAAATGATAACGGATTGGTCATGTTTAAACAAGGAAATCGATTAATGTAACATATCCTAACAAAATAAATTTAAAAAAACGCCACACGAATGAGCGGAATAAAGCAAGGAAAGAAAACTTCATATAACATGCAAAAAATAGTGACCAATCCGTCAATATCATTTGCGATTCTCGACTTCCATACATATTTAACAATTTCAGAAGCGATTCGCGCACGCAGTCCAGTAGAATAATCAATTTTAATTACTAATTTAAAGGAAGTAACATAAGAATTGAACGAAATAACATTATCAATAACCAATAAATTAAATATTTAATGTACATGTTTGAAAATAAAAACAGATAAGTGTAAAAATGACCTTTGCATAATTTTGGTAGATGAACAATCCGTAATCTAGTGTTTTGGTCATAAATTAGAAAGTAGAATGTAAAAAGAACGTATTCATTTTGGTTTTAATGAAATTTGGTTAAATTTTGGACAACAGGAAGTTCCTGAAATGGAGACTACAGGAAGATTAGAGACGCATGGGGAAATCTCAAAGGAGATGGGTTGATGAAATAAGACAAAGTTATGGGAAAGAAGTAAGTTCTTTCGAATCGAAGCTGACAAAAATGAGATAATTAGAAGAGCGCCCTATAGGCCTATATCTATTATCTAGTAGTCAGAACTAATAAAGAAATCTAAAGATTTCCTGAAAAATGTACATATGTTCCAAATAAAACATAAGAAGAAAGACTTTGAACTTTGAAATTTCTCAAAGTCACCCAGGTTCCTGAAAATACCGGAAGGACAACAAAAAATAAACAATATCAATGCAGAAATGAAATTTTTAAATCACTTACAATATCGTTTCAGCAGGTTTTTCTTGTACGCCTTTCCGCCTTTTTGTGGATCATCAGATGGGCTTAGTCTTCCACCTGAATCATCAGATTCGGTTCCAGAGTCACTGGGATGCCTTACGAATTCTCTTGGATCTTTAAATTCACCGGGCACTCCAAGAAATTCACGCGGATCCCTCGCGACAAAGTCTCTGGGATCTCTTATTAGATAATCTTTTGTCTCTCTCAATATGTCTCTTGGACCACGTATCACATCCCAAGAATACCTTGGTTTGGGCTCCTTGATTGATGAATGCAAATTATAATCCGATTTAATTTCTTTATCCAATGAATATTCTCTTGCAAAATTTTTGACAGATATTTCCCTGATTTGCCACTTTTGATCTCTGAATGAGGTACTGACGCTCAAGTCTAGAGGTGCTTCTGCATCTGAATGGTGATTATCTTTATCAGGATTATCAGCTTCATCTGGAGTCCTACTGTCAATAATCCTTGGATCATCTCCCATATTATCTTCACTATCACTTTGACTGTGAGTTCTTTTTAAAGTAGTTGACTGAGGATATTCAGTTATATCCTCATCATTCTTTCTTTCCATTTCATCTATATCATCACAATGTTGTTGTTGAGGTGTATGTGATCTTTCTGGACTTGGACTTGATGCTGAACTGACTTTAAGTTCTTGCATCTCTTGTGGATACATCTTCCTCCTGGCGGCTGTTAGAGGTATTGGTTCATAATGATGAATCATCTTCTCCAAATCAGCTGATCTAGTCTCTTGTCTGTCTGGAATGTGCCTCTCGATCTGCATGTCTTGTAAAGAATGACTTGTAACGATGGTTTTGATTGGTTCATCATACTCTCTTTTGAGGGCATACTTTAAGAAAGATTCTCTCCTTTCTTGACCACTCTTGCTGACAACCAACTGTTTAATGCTATCGTTATAGAACACTTCATTCTTGTCTGATTGTGTGGGAGATGACGGAGGTGTATTGGGTGCTGAATGGAATCTAGGAACATCTCCTTTAAAGGAGACATCTCCCAATTGTCTCCCCTCAGATGTCAAAGGCTGTTGGAGCAACATCATTTTACACTTATCAAGAAACTTTTATATAATTCAAAATACACTCAACGTACAAATTTTAAATATACGAGAGACATTCTTCCGTTTCTATTTTGATATTAATGTCGATATGGTTTCCTAATTGTTATCTTTATTTAATAAATAGTTTCGATATGTTTTTTGATCTTTTTTATTTGCCAAATTACGATGGTCCATTTATTTAAAAAAAAAAACTATAGAGTTCCCGGTTCATGTAATATTATATATATATTTTTTTATCTTTTATTATCTTTGCAATTATTTCCGCTTATGTCTGTTGTCTGCTGATTACATTTGATAAGATACAACAAGAGAAAAAACAGTTCTTCAATTAATAAATTAAAAGAATATATAATATTCACAATTAATTCACAAAACCACTAAAAAAATCTCACAACCATAAGAAGTTATTTAAATAAAAAACATTCTTTTTCATGTCACAATAATTAATCCTTAAAAGATCACAGTTTTTTTCCACAAAAAGTAAATATGAACCTGGCAACACTTTTTTCGCAAATATAATGTAAATTTGAATTTCGAATATGTTCTAGAAATAATATTTGAAACAAATTCAAATATTATTATGTTGTAATATAATGCACATACTCGGTAGCGGCGACCACGACCTAGGTCAACTATGAAAAACAAAAGTACTACGATAAAGCTGTCGTGAAACGTCAAATAATCTATCGAAAAATCACTCAATCACAGCACACGATTCAAAAAATAAACAAAAAACAAACACTTATAAAACAAAGTTTTCAGTTTTCAAAAAAAAACACATAAAATCCAAAAAATAAAACTTTTTAAACGTTTCGTCTTCAATAATATTTCTTAAACATGTAAACACTGAACTGTCAACAAATAGAACTTATTCAAATTTCGAATCTTTCCTTCGATTTTCAAATTTTCTCACGGCAAACAGCTACTTTTTTGTTTTCAGTAATGAAATCGAATTTATTTGTGTGTGTATTACTGACGGTCGTCGACACACCCTCTCACATCGACAGTACGAGAAAAACTGATTCTCTATGTCCTACATTCCGTCGAATGTCGGCCGGTAAAATTGTTCGTGCGACTTCGGATATCTTCGTTAACTTTCGTTTTTCATTTGATAAGGTGTTGCGATTACATACACCAACGAACATTTTTGTACCCACATACATATTATTTCGCGCACATAATAATTATGATATATATAATTATGTACTAAGTAAAATATGTGAAAAATTACTTTTTTCTATAATGTAACCAAATGTGTTTACAAATATATCAACATTAGAAGAAATGTACAAGATTCTCATAAAGTTCTTGTACGATTCTAACATGATAATTATACTTACTACAATCTAAAAGGAAAATGTGTCCGGTATTTTTATAAATCACTATATACCACACGGCATGTCCCACAATTGGAGCAGTCAGATGACCAGCCACATGCAATAAACATGTAAGCTGTCCTCTCCGTGACAACAAAAAAATTTAAGACATTCTGGAAGGGTGGCAATAAACTTCATCAACGCCGAATTTGAGATGTAATTTTTTTTTTTTTAAAAGATATATCTGGGCTTTGTTTTATAAGCCCAAATACAACCTTATTATACACCTTTCACAGTAAGTTAAAGCTTGTGTCGTGAAAGGGGAGTTTGTCGGCACCTGGGATCGAACCACGGACCCCTTGTTCATGAGGCCGAGACTATACCTCCAGGCTACCGACGAACGACGTACGAATTAATTTAATTAAAATATTACAGTATGACACTCGAAAATTTACGGAAAAGAGTGAGGGACCAATTCTTCGCCGTGTACTCTACGGAAAATTATACATATTATCTAATTATTATGACTATTCATATAGCGCCGTACTGTGATAATATCACTTCAAGGGCGCTTTACATTATTTAGGATCAACATCCACGTCCATTTTAAAATTACATCAGATTGTTATTTATACTATGTAGTTCCGTATAGCACCTGGCAAGGAATTAATCTCCCACTCTTTTCCGTAAGTTTTCGAGTGTCCTCCTGTAAAATGCAGGTGTTAAAAAAAACGAAGTGTTAGGCCAGCAACTTTGAATCTATCTCGGGAAATGTGATTGGGGAATTTGTGATCAAACACGTAGGTACATAGAATCGGAGAGAACGAAGTTTATTCACACACAAGTAATGAAGTGACAAGAGAGATGATACACAGATTACAATGGCTTGTATAGATGTCAAAAGAAAGGTGACCATAAACCAAAAATTCTATCATAGCCAATTATTAAAAGGCGCCTTTAGCAAAAACGATAAAACATTCAATTTTCAACAAGTTTGGTACACAAACTCTCAAAACTTGTTGACCCTACGAACATTTTGATTTGATGAAATATGAAAACAAATATTAATATTACCAATATCAAACTTTAACTTTAAAAAAAAACTTGATTTCAGCTTCATAGTATTCGTTTATAAAAAAGCATATTTCTAAAAATCGAATTCGGGGGTGTGTTTGGTAGGTACATAAATGCATAGAATCCTACAAATTTACATATATTTTTTTAATATTACGAATACTTAGATAGTTATTACAAGTATAGAACAAATAAATTCTATTTTTTTTTTGTTTTTTTCATGTATATTGACCGATAAAAAAAAATTTTTTTGGTAAAATTTCTCATATTTTGAAACCAAAAATCACCACATGAACTCGATTTTTAAAATACTAAAAAAGTTTGCAAAAATATATTGTATTTATATGCTTGATAGGATGAATAAAAAATAAATATATTTTACAAATAATTTGTACTTTGATATAACAAAGAGTAGGTACCTAAATAAATATCGTCAGCCTGCGATTTATTTGTTTTTTAGTAAAAAACTAATATTGGTAATAAATATTTGTTTTTTTATTTTATCAAATCAATATGTTCGTAAGGGTCAACAAGTTTTGGCAGTTTTTCTATCAAATTTGTCGAAAATTGAATATTTTACCGTTTTTGCTAAACGGGGCCCTTAAGGTGGCACTTACATGTTTTAATTTTTAAATTGACATCTTAAAATCAGCAGTGATTTGGTTTATTGCCACCGATCCTGAATGTCTTAATTTTTTATTGTTGTCACGGAGACGACAGCTCGCGTGTTTATTACATGTAGCAAGAAGATATATTTGGCTGAGAGGAATGGTGCTCGGAGACGTGGACGTCCTAGGATTATGTGGCAAGATCATTTAAATCAAATCCTACAGGACGGTCACGTTTTGAGCACATTGAACAGGAGAGCAGCCTGCATGAGGAATTGTATGACAGTGACGGAAGCGAAAGATGTATGCAAGGATAGAAGGAAGTGGCGCTCGATCCTTTCTGCCTACCCCGCGAGGGAAGCGGCGTGATGGTATGTATGTATGTATGTATGTATATGATGTCCTGCTGGCTACATCACTTGTGGTATATGCCGTGATGGTATAATAGAAGTACCTACTTAGATACACAATATTGTACTTGACATAAATTAAATAAAATAGATGATAAATTATTGTAGATAAATTTATTTTGATTGATTAATAATTAAATATTACTGTTGTTGAAGTGCTGAGGATAGTATCTCTCTGATTGGGCTATAGTTACGACACCTGTAGCGATTATTTACTTTTACAAAAAGGTCGTCGAAAAAAAATAATGCATATTAAAAAAAATATAAAAAAGCACAATAATTTTTCTTATTTTCCGTACTATTTTTTAACTACTTTTTTTGCGAAAGCTCCCCATTATATGTTTTTTTTATAATATTTATTTTATTCTTCTTGCACATCATCATTCACGTAACAATATCAACAAAGCAGTTTACACAAGAAAAATGTGATGATATGCAGTGGCGAGATCACTTCTTTTCATCACTATTTTTTTTTATAATATAACAATCATAGACAATTCACACAGATCGAGCTAGTCCCAAACTAAGATGAATCTTGTATTATGGGTACTAACGCGACGGTAATATCAAATTTTACTCTCACAAAATTGAGTATAGAGTTTTGTTTTGAGGGATTATAGGGTTATGTCTTTATATTTGTGAATAGTCTATACATGTTATGTTAAATTAACAAATAAATAAATTTATTATTATTAATAATTTGAATATTATTTAAATAAGTACCTATTAATGATTACAATTTTACAGAAACTTATGTAATTATCAGTTTGTTGAACTCCAAGCAATCAAAACAGCCATCGCTGTCAACACGTTATTACTGGTAAAATAATAATAATAAATATAATTGTTTTATATAACATTATACTAGCTGACCCGGCAAACGTTGTTTTGCCATTAACATTATTTCCAGATTAATAATATCGATATTAAAAAATAGGGGTGTTGGTAGAAGGGTGAAAATTTAGGACTGTATGTGTTTTTTAATGCCTCACCATAAAAAATAAAAATAATAAAATTTGTTTAATAAATTAAATAAAAAAATTCGCGGTGGACCACCCTTAACTTTTAGGGGTATGAAAAAAAGATGTTGGCCTATTTTCAGACCTACCCGATAAGAACACAAAATTTCATCAAAATCTCTCCAGCCGTTTCGGCGGAGTATGATAACAAACACCCTGACACGAGAATTTTATATATTAGATAATATAGTTATTATGTATTTGATAGTTATACAATATTACGTAATTCAAATCCAGTTTAAGACAATTCACAATATCTTTATAGTTATAAACAGCGGTGAGGTGTATTGCCACCCATCCCGAATGTCACAACGTCAAGACGGCTGGTGTGGCGAGGAGGTCCCGGCCAGGAGAAAATGTCCTGGGACTGGGTGTTAAATAGATAAATAAATTAAACTTTATTAGTATGTGTATAGGTGTATATATGTACCTATATGTTTTTAAATTATAATTTAATAACCGGATTAGTTGGAAGACATCGCATTTTAACGATAAGCTCGCCCTCTGTACATTGAATTGTATAACTGATATTTTTATGATACTTTGTATTGATATGTAATATTGTAACCAATGTACAGTGAAGAATAAAATAAATAAATAAATTGTGTCCAACTAAATTTCTACAGAGAACCAAAAGGCGGGTTTATTGCATATGCGATTTCTTCCAGCTAATCCGTTACATTTACACACATTTTGTGCATTTTATGTATGTACAGTGAAACCTCTATCTATCGTTTTTGAAGGGACCTATTGAAATAAACTATGGATGCGGGAAAACAATGAATGCGGGAGTATAAAAAAAATCACATTAATATGTATTTTAATGTTTAATATGTCGGTACATACGAGTCTATAGGTTTTATAAAAATGATACATGCTTCAAAAGTTATAAATCAATTTGTTGAAATAAAAAATATAGGAACAAAATAAAAAAAGAAAGCTGCATGGAGAGCAAAATCATACTTTATACTGTATGTAATCTTTCATCGTCATTTGCTTTTTTATTGTACCTACTGACGTACTATCATAAAAGACAGCCGACAGAATCAACAAACTGTTCTTTCGTTCTCACTCGCTCTCCAATGTTTTTATACATATATACGATTTTTTTGTGTAATTTAAACGGTCAATGCGATAAAATCATATAGAAAAACGATGAATGCGATATATTTTTACGTGTTTTGTATGGAACTAATTCGGAACTGTAAAAAATAACTACAAATACGGGAAAACCATTATTCGAGGAACGATAGATAGAGGTTTCACTGTATGTATGTTTGTATCGTCGCGTTAGAAATCTTAATGCAAGATTCATATACTCATCTGTGTTTGGGACAAGCTCGATATGTGTGAATTGTTATGTAATGTTTATTGGTACGGAGAGACAACCATTGTGTGGAGCATCTGGTAAAGAATTGGTCTCCCACTCTTTTCCGTAAGTTTTCGAGTGTCCTACTGCAAATTTTGCAGTAGGTATTTGAAAAAATAAAGACATTTTACATTTTAAATTCAGCAGAGATGATTTTTATTGCCACCCATCCTGCATGTCTTAATTTTATTTTTGGCAGGCACCCAGGTCTGCTTATCACCATCGCGGAGGGTAGGACCGAAGGCACAAATGGTAAAGGCCGACCAAGAGACGCTTATATGGATCAACTGAAGAAGGACGAGAACTTTAGCACATACTTAAAACTTAGAACTAAAAGAAACTAGCTGAAAACAGGGAGGAATGGAGAAGAAAATCCAAACTCGTTGCAGACCAATCCAATGGATAGTAACTCATTATATAGATAATACACGGGTCACATATATGACGTCCAAGAGGTGATGATCAACGACCGCTTATCGTAACAACATCACATCCGATATTAAATGTTACGATCTTTAGAAAAAGGGAACACGAGAACTAGTATATTTAATTATAATATTATTTTAATCTGCATCTAATGATTTATGAACATACAAAATGTTTACTTATGTTGGGTAAGAGAAACTGGATGAATGTAGAGGAAGCAAAAGAAGTGTAGATCAACATAGCGTTCTTTTCTCTCTTTCTACATCCTTTAGGGATACGACATAAGGGTATAGATAGACAGATAGATAGATGTGTACTCTTTCCAAAAATCTAGACTATTGGCTTACTAAATGTTGAACCAAGAGATCCGCCCTCTACCAACACCCCTTCAAACCTCAATCTTGCCCTTAATGATCAGCTGCAGCAGTTTGTACTTTTTCCCTCTGAGGACATGACCTAAATAAGACAATTTCCGGGATTTTAATATTTGAAACTAGTTCCATAATCGCTCTAGCTCTTTGGAAGACCCTGTATCCGAAACATTCTTTGATATATCCACATTTCAAATGCCTCCATCTGATTCTTACTTTTCATTTTGAGGGTCCGTACGTTTTGAATCCTAACAATGACGCCGACCATAATTATCTAGCATTTAGCCAACCACTGTCTAAGCTTCAGATGAAGATTGTCAGGATTCAAGAAACGAAATTCTCCATTCCATGTCAAAAGAGGAGCCTTCACTTTATTTTCTGTAAATCATCATCATCTTCATCGCCCTCAACGCTCGTCCTCCAGCCCTCCTCCATTCAGAGCGTCTCTGTGCCAATCGCGTCACCTATTTCCACGACATTCCCTGCGCTCAGCAAGGTTACCTACTCTTGACAAAACTAAACACGATCTTAATCTAGTCTTGATCTTGATCATACGACGCACGAAGGGACTATGGTCAAAAACACCACGCTACCGCTAACGCGCGATCGGTTTGCGTGTATTTTTGGCCAATAGTCACTTCGTGCGTCGTATGATCAAGATCAAGACTAGATTAAAATCGTGTTTAGTTTTGTCAAGAGTAGCCCTGCTGATGTCGTTGACATAGGAACGGTGTATTGTGAAAGTGGGACGCCCGGGCTGACGGAACCCTGGGGAACAGAAGAACAGTACTGTTTTTGGTTAACTATCATTGGGCATTCTCAGAACATGACCCAGCCAGGACCATCGTCTCTCCTGTATTACGGAGACTACAGATCTCTGCCGGGTGTGATGGCGCACAGCACCATTTGAGACATGTTCATACCATTTTACATCCAAAATCCTCCGAAGAGACTTATTTTCAAAGCTTAGTATCTTCCGCTCTTGAAACTTGGTTATGTGCCTGTTAACGGTTTTCTGTAAAACTACGTTATATCTCTTTTTCAGTACGTGATCGAATGTTCTAAGAATTAAACAGTTTGTGTTGCCATGTAGTGTTGTTTAAATATTGTTATTAAAATAATTATATTAACACGTTCTCTTGATCTATGATAAATGCTTATATTGCATTTTTGTCATGTAAATGCGTAGTTGTAAATGCAAAACATAATAATATGACATCATAAAGATTAGGTACGAATTGGCTACCCCGCTTGCAGGAAACTACGATCTCTAGGGTTGACTGGAAGACGTTGCTCAGCAACAAGTCCGCCTTTTGGTCTAATTTTGTTAATTGTCACGTTTTGTATGTTGAACATTATTCTATTAGGTATGTATTTGTGTAAAAATATGGCCAATAAAGATTAATTAATTATTTAGTAATTTTATTGTTTGTACATTAACAGTGTTTATCCCGTGGAGCACCCGGTAAAGAATTGGTCTCCCACTCTTCTGCGTAAGTTTTCGATTGTCCTGTAAAAGGCAGGTGTTCGAAAAAATTAAGACATTGTACATCTCAAATTCAGCGATGAGGTTTGCCACCCAACCTGAATGTCTTAATTTTATATTGGCACGAAGAGGACAGTTTGCATGTTTCTTACATGCAGCTGATCTGCTGGCTACCCCGCTTGTGGGATATGCCGTGATGGTATAATAATAATAATAATTCACAGTGTGAAAATTCATGATTACAATTAATATCAATATTTCTAAACACAGTTTATTTTTTCACGAATTATTTTAAAAGAACTCGAGCGCTTTTGTCAAAAGCTCAGCTAGACATTTTTAAGAGGACTGATTGGAAAAAATATAAATCTAAGTTAAGAAGGAGCAATAGGAAGGGTAAACTTAGATTTATATTTTTTCCAAAAAAAAATTGTGGACAAATTAACTGTGTTTAGAAATATTGATATTTGTAATTAATTAATTTATTTATCTCGTGGCCATAATAATGCCGCACATGCTGAAGACCTATTGGTCGGAACACGTCGAAAACGAAGATGTGTTAACCAGGGTAGGAGAAAAAAGGCAACTCCTCAAAAGAATCAGCCAATACCGAGCTAACTGGATTGGCCACAACATCAGGCGGCACCCAGGACTGCTTATCGCTATCACAGAGGGTAGGACCGAAGGCAGAAATGGTAAAGGCTGACCAAGAGACGCTTACATGGACCAACTGAAGAATGACATGAACCGTGGCATATAAGTAGAGTGGTCAATTTCTACTATAGGTTATCCAATAGTCTCCAGATAGAAAATATAATTATATTGATGAACAAAGTTGTATTAATTTTTATTATCTTTCACTGTACACTGTTACAAGATATCATGAGGCATCCAGATGTGAGCTGGGGGGGGGTAAATTATACTTTTATATAATGATTTATTACTCTACATACTTGAATTTCATGTCATAATTAAGAATTTCAATAATATTGCAATCACTGGAAAAAATGCACCCCCTCGCCCCTATATGACTTCTGTGATATCCTTAACGGTATACAGTGAAAGATAATAAAAACACGTACAAGTATGATCATCAATATATATTTTCGAAATGGGTACTACTAGATAACCTATAGTAGAAATTGATCGGTAGGGTTAAAGAGACTAGCTGCAAATAGGTAGGAATTGAGAAGATAATTCAAACTCGTTGCAGACCAATCCAATGGATTGTAACTCACTATAATATGGATGGAAGTCCCAAGACTTTTGCTGTCTTTGACGTATTTGTTTAAAACGTGAAATCAGCGTGGAGAAAACGTTACGTTTATTGTATCTATTATATACTTGTAGAATATGTCGTGAGATGATAAAGAATTGTTAGAATTATAGTAACATTTGAATCGTACCACTACTACAAGAGTCGATTATAATAATATCTATGAACATAATAGTTGTGTTCCAATATAACATAATAATTTATAGTGAATTTTATCATAAACATATAGCGAGTGTTAGAATTAATGACCCATTACACTTGAATTTTACACGACGTACCTACATAATATTTACTAGCAATAACACCCAGAGCTCGTGGAGTACCCGGGAAAGAATAAGTTTCTCACAACACGTTTCTGCAATTTTTCGAAAGCCCTTTAGAATAATGCTCCACAACATTGGTGTGCCGTGAGTCGAATACAGGTGTCTCTATCTATATATTCCCTTACGCCGCATCTCAAATGGGGTATCCCAAATGGGGTAGGCAGAGAGAACGGAACGCCATATAGATCTGTCCTTACATATTTCTTTCGCCTCCTCCACAGTCATACAATTTCTCATGCACGCAAGTCAATTTCTCTTCCTCAAAACACGGCCGTCCTTGAGAATTTGATCTGAATATTGTAGCCATGTAGTTATCAGACGCCCGCGCTTCCTCACACCCCTCCTTTCAGCCAAATATATCTTCTTTGTCACTCTTTTCTCTTCCATTCGTTCCACATGACCAAACCATCTCAATTTATTTACACGCATTCTATCCACAACACTCCTCTTGCATCCCATCAATCTTCTTATATCCTCATTCCTCACTTTATTACGCAACGTTATACCAACCATCCTCCTCAGCGATCTTATCTCCACAGTATTTATTCCGCTTTCATCCTTCTTCAACCATGTCCACGTTTCGCTTGCATACATAAGCGTCGGTACCACGATGGTATTGTGCACTAGCAATTTTGCCATGTTCGACACATTGCCATTGCTGACAATGGGTCAAAGCGCACCGTTAATCCTAGCACCGGCTACTTTTCTTCTTTCGACATCCTTGTCGCATCTTCCATCCCTCGCAAACAAACTTCCTAAATATACATACTTGTCTACTTGCGAATACAGGCGTGCCGCAGAATAATACAATGTATTTGAAATTTTACCATATTTCATTATTTATTTATTTATTCTACAGAGACACACACAGAGAGTTGACAAAACATTAATAAAATAAGAAAAAAAGACACATTGATCCGGCCAGGCCAACCCCCCAATTAAGCGTGTCTACATCATGCACGTTCAAACAAAATTATACAAAAAAAAGAAACAAGGGTAAAAACTTACCAATGCAAGTCCAATAAAACAGACTCACATTATCGCAAACAACACACTATAAAAAGGATAGATGAAAAAAATACAATTATACAATTAATTTAAACCCAGAAACTTAACCTACAAGAACATTAAAGTTGGCAGCAACACACTTCCTGAACCCCGTAAGGGAGTCACTAAAGACATCCACTCCTTCCACGCGATGCGTGCACAAAACATTATTATGTATTTTATACAACGATATCAAAGCGCAGGGAATGTTGTGAGAAGAAGTGACGCGTTTGGCACAGAGACGCTCTGAATGGAGGAGGCTGGTTTCTGCCCTGTGCTCCCGAGAAGAGCGTCGAGGGCTATGATTTAATACACAATAACAAATTATTTTTCAAAATATTCTATACAATAAAAATTATTTTAACTAAATAATTTTTCAATGGTCCCCCAGCGCCTGGTGCCAACTGTTGAAAACTGTTTATAAAATTTGTGTATCAATTTAATTCCTAGGTATCTAATCACCTACTGCGAGATGGATATTATTTGATATCTGTATAAATTTTTACTTTTGGTGTGCCGCGGAGTTATAGGAAGAATTTTGGTGTGCCGTAGATGAGAAAAGGTTGCAGAGCGCTGCTATAGAATGTGGTTAGATGGAAGAAATCACTAACTAGCGTTACTCTATAAATATGTAAATACTCTATAAATATGTAAATCATATGGTATACTGTTCTGGGGAAATGCCTCTGAATCACAAAGAATTTTTGTTTTGCAAAAGAGAGCAATTAGAACTCTTCTCTGCATGAAATATAGGGAATCTTGCAGAAGTGTATTCAGAGAGCAAGGAATCCTAACAGTGCCATCACTTTTCATTTATGAATGTATATGCTATGCTAAGAAAAATTTAGATAACACACCACTTAATGAAAACTTTCATAACTTTAATACGCGATTAAAACGTAAAATCAGACCAATAGAACACAGGCTCTCTAAGTTGGATCGTAGCTTTTTGTGTCTAAGTGTAAGACTTTACAACAAGCTTCCAGATACAATCAAGTGCGATGATGTATTGATCTTCCGGAGAAGGGTGAAATCGTATTTGGTTGATAAATCGTTTTATTCCATTGACGAAATGATGAATGAATAGTACCTATTTCATAAGTTTTCATTTATATAATTTGAATTATTTATTTTAACATTTGACGTTGTGGATCCGGACTCTTTACATCCGTGACTACAAAAATAATATAATTTGATGTTTTGTTTTACTTTGATTGTTCTTTCATTGATTGTGTTTGAAATTGTAATGAGTTTTGTGAATGTATGTATGACGAGTCCAAGTGCCTGCATAACAGAGGCCTAGGGACAATTGGTAAACTATAAACTATAACTGTAACTATTAAGCATTCTCAAATCATGACCCAAGCAGGAATATAATCATTTCTATATCATAAAAAAATTCACAATTATATCACTTTTTATTTCATTTATTACGTATACAGAATTTAATATACTTAATATTTTGTTTTAAAGGTTGTTGCCCCCCATTTTATCAACTTTATTCGCTAAATTAATAATTTTACTTCTATTACATTAATTGCGTAGTACAGTCGCACCCAGATGTTGAGCATTTAGTGGGCATGAAGATAAAAATTGCGTAAATCTAATTTGAGCAATTTGAGTTACGATTTTTCAATTGAAACATGTTCAAATTGAAATAGGGAACAAAAATATAATCATGGACACAAATATATTGGAAAAAAACATATTAGATAAATCAACAAATTATATTGTGTATTTTGTATATTTTCATGTAATTGCATGTGGAAGCAAAACTCCAGTGTAGAATTATGGTTAAAGTGATATGTGAATATACTTGTGTTGCAGTTCTTGTAACTCTGTCTCTGGTTTCAATGCTGTGGATTGCTTTTGGACAAAGTTCTACATCTTTCTTTCCATTGCGCTCTATCCTGTGCGACCCTCTTCAGCTCTTTGTACGATCCGCAGCTCATATTCTCGCATAGATTGTCAGATATTCTCGACGTGGGCGCCCCCTATGGTTTGTCTCCTATGTCGTTTTTTCTATTATTTCATGTAGAATATTTTCTTGTCGCATTATGTTTTCAATCCATTCGGCGCGTCTTTCTGATATGGTCTTGAGCAGGTGTTTTATTCCTTCGATTATGTTAATAAAACTTCTTCATTTTAGTTGTGTTCCCTCCAGATTATTCCCAAGATTCTTCTAGGACCACATCTCATACCCCTCCACTATGTTTTTTTATCTCTTTCAGATAGGCGCCATGTCTCAATAAAACAGTCCAAAAATATGTCATTGAAAATGACCTGACAATTTGAACGACGTCTCTCTCTTGTATCAATAATTTATTAGTAGAAAGAAACACTTGTTTTAATTAAATCACGAATATTTAGGTATTTACAATAAGCTTGTGTAATTTCAAGTCTACATCTTTAGACTGGAATATTTTCGATTTTCTCAACACCCAATTATAATACTCTCGTGTAGATTTGAGACGTATCCGAACTAGCGTAAATCGAGACATTACTGTACAAATGTAACGCTGATTTTATGCGTTGTTGTAAAAATATTTTATTTTTATTATATTTAATCGATAATAGGTATACTAATTATTCTTATCACATAAACGACGCGGTTTTCAGTAAATGTGTGTAGTGTGATTGATAGTAAGAGCGAAAAAAGGTAGCGCTGTTTGGCGTTAAATTAACAGTTATTATGTTAATAAATAAAATATTAAATTTATTGTACAAAAGGAACACCCAGATAAGTCAATCTTCCTATAACATTTACATTTCTCAGGAGAGACGATGGTCCTGGCTGGGTCATGTTCTAAGAATGCCCAATGATAGTTGGCCTAATAACTTCCTATAGAACAATGGAATGCAATCACTCTTTCACAATACACTGTTCCTATGACAACGACATCAGAGTGCAGGGAATGTTGTGGAAAGAGGTGACGCAATTGGCGCAGAGACGCTTTGAATGGAGGATGCTCGTTTGTCCTGTGCTCCCGAGAGGAGCGTTGAGGGGGATGATGATGATGATGACACTTCTTAGTGAGTAAAATCCAGTCTCCGACATCCAATTGTGCCAAAGATTAAAAAAAAAAAATACCCTTATAAGTGATACCTAAATAAAAAAAATAGACGAAGTACTTACATATTTAACACGAAATAAAATTTACTTAATAGCTGAGTCCGTAAAAACACTGAAATGTTGTCTCGAGTTTCTGTCTCTCTGTCTTACCTGAAACAAAAAAAAAAGAAAATTAGAAAAGTTGATATTTTCGACCGACGGTTCTTGGTGGAAGTTCATGTTAAATTAATTATTAATAAAACACTTATTTATAGTGTATCCACTGTGACATTATTGGTTGCTTGGTAGAAAATTAGAATATTCTAATCTCGCCCTCTGTACATTGAATTGTATAACTGATATTTTTATGATACTTTGTATTGATTTGAAATAATGTAACCAATGTACATTGAAGAATAAAATAAATAAATAAATATTGTAAGTCCTCAAGGGACATCCAACTGAGACCTTATACTCTCCACCAAGATGAAGAAACAGGACAACAAAAAAATGAAGAAACGATCTCGCCAGAGACAGCCACAAGCACACAAGGCAATAAAATTCAGCATTTAAAAAAACCCAACTCACATCCAGATATATCAGGAGTCCTAGACTCCTATTTATCCGCAGATTTTAACCAAAACTGTCCTCACGGATGGGCCATTGGTAAGGTCTGAAGGACCGGCTGGCCAAAATCACCGTCATGGAAATCTTTTTTACTACATACTTCCCTCTTCAATGTCCCTTTTGAAAGGAAGTGAATTTATTGGGGAGTAATTGTATTAGGAAAATAAATGTATTGTGTTATTGTTCGATTATTGTAAAATGATATTAGGGCCAATTCTGAATCTTAATGAACTAACTAACTAAAAAATTGATTAATATTAGTTATTATGTAGTATTCAGCATTAGTTATGAACTATAAACTCGAGAACTACCAAGTGCAAACGGTAAAATCTATGGGACAAACTAATATTAGTCAGTGATGCCGCAGCACAAAATGTTTTTCACGTTCCGATTTACACTTCTGGCAACAATTTAATAGTTGTCGTGCGTGAAAATTGTGAAATGTCAGATTTGCCGATATATTTTGGTGTTCGTATTTGTGTCGGTGGTGGTGTAATTTTACAATTTATATATGCTACGAGTTGCCCTAAAAATATAAATTTTTACTTTTAATTGAAAAAACAACTTAACACTTCCAAAATATAGCAATTTTCTGCGGTAAAATGACAGCAACTAATAATATTCGCACATTAAAAGTCGCGAATAAAATTCTGCCAAATCCAACTTATTTTAGTCGTCGGCTGTCAACTAAAATTTCATTCTGAATACGAAATCCATAGATTCTCGAAATTTATTGTTGTACTAAGGTGTCAAAATGAACTAATGAACTAAATTAGTACGGAAAACTGTGAATACGAATTAGAACTAATTATCATGACTCGACTATCTTCTCACACTTAGTTGTGCAACTAAACTATTTTATGATTCAGAATTGGCCATAGTGTGTTTAATAAACTATTATTATTATTATCTCATATCTCATTTATTTAACAAAACAATATAAGATTCTACATTTTGAACACAATATAAGATTAACAATAAAATTTAAAAATAACAAAAACCATAAAATATTAAAATAAATTTATGTATATTCAAAATGTAGAACCCCAACATTATTCGAGTTGATTCTTCCATGATGTTCTATGAAATAGTACAATCATGGGAGATCACTTACAGAGCTACAGGGACAAAAACCTTCTTACTATCCTGGTGGACGATAGAAGTACGGCTTTCTGCATGCTGTATTTGAGCCTGTCATCTACTCCCAGTTTTCTGAGATTGCTTGACAGACTCTTAGGTATTAAACCATTCACAGACAACACTATAGGCACGATGATTGTGGTAGGTGTTCTCCACATATCTTTGATTTCATGAGCAAGATCAAGATATTTTATCATCTTATCTCGCTCAGCTTTATTTAAATTTTCATCGTGCGGTATAGTGATGTCTATGATGTATGTTTTACGGCATCTGCGATCAACCAACACAATATCTGGTCGATTAGCTATAATAGTTCGATCAGTTTGAATTGGTCGATCCCAGTAGAGTTTAGTGTCATTGTTTTCAAGTACCGATACTGGACGATATTATTATTATTAAGAGAATAAGATATAAGCAAATTTAAGAGAATAAAATAAAATAGGACACGAAAAGTACAAATAGTTATTTATTTATTTTATTCTTCACTGTACATTGTTTACAATAATACAAATTAAAACAGTAAAATAGAAAATATCAGTTATAAAATTCAGTGTACAGAGGGCGAGTTTATCGCTAAAATGCGATGTCTTCCAACAAACCCGATATAAAACATAAATGACAAAAAAATACCTATATGAAATTTGGTGGATAATACTTCTGTTATCCACCAAATTCCATATAGGCCTTGGCCTTCGCCAAGGCGAGGTATCCAGACATGTGTTTAAGGGCCGGTCTTATAAACATCCGTTAGCTACATAACCGACGGAATATACCGAAAAAAGAAACAATCGGTAACTTTTGCGTCTTATAAACGTCCGTTAGCAATATTTTGGTAAAAATCTGTAGGTTAGCAATACCGACTGTTTTGCCAACGGTTTTGACACTCAAACCGTCGGTTTATATGACATTTCTTAATTTTACAACCTTTTTACTAATAATTGTTCCTGAATTTAAACAAAATAATATATTTTTCAAACGTCATTACACAAGCTGCGAGGTTAAACTTCAATAATGCATGTGTATTTAACCGTTGCTATGCATATAAAAACAAAAAATCATAGCAACACCAGTTTATTTAACATGTGGATGACGAATGGTCAAATACGTTTTATAAGGGCCAATATTATAAAAGTCTGTTATCTCAAGTTATTTTAATATGGTCCAAAATTTGATATAACTACTCGTTTTTCAGCATTATAAACATCCGTTGATATTATTTTAGTAAAATGTTACCATCGGCTTTAACTGGCCGACCGACCAGAGGTTAGTTTTGACGACTAGCATTGCTGTCTCACTATTTGCCTGAAGAGAGAAAGAAATAACAATAGATGAATCTACGCACGTGTTTTGTTAGGATGTATTCTCATAGCATCACTGTCATTTACTCATTTGTTTTGTGTAAATTATGAGATTGTTGGGTGAAGTTTTTATGAATGGGGAGCAGGTAGATAAAAGGGACAGGCAAGATCTTATGTGACCACCGGTTGAAAACAATGGGTATAGTAGGCAAAAATATTTCTTTTTAACGAATTGTCAAAATAGTTTTATAATACAGTATCTAGTAGAATGTACGAACAGATCGCCATCCGTTCGTAAAGTGTCGACATACTTACGAATATTGGGTTCCTCGTTTATAATTTCGGCCCTAAGACACCCGTCGGTTTGTTTGGGTTACAAACTGCCATCCGTCAGCAACTTATCAAAATGTTAACGGATATTTGATATAATGTTTATATGATCGGCCCTTAGGCTTTCAGAGGGCTCGAGTAATTTCATATTGTTTTATTGGGACGGGGCGGACATCTTACATGTTTGTTACATGCAGTGGATCCGCTGGCTACGCTAATTATGGGAAATGCCGTGATGGTATGAATGAATGAATATAATAAAACTGCTATATATATATACAATAATAATATGATTGCGACTTAATGTAATGACAAGGTAAGTAAAACCGTTTTCACTACCAAGTCCATAATAAATGTATGGCAAACTGTAATATCACATTATCTATGATGTATCTATTTATTTATACATCAATTGCAATCGTGAAGTGTATCTGTATGTTTGCTTGTTTGTTAGTTAGTCCCATAGACAAATTAATATAGTGTAATTAATATATTTATTGAGTCGATGCACACGTAGTAGAATTCCATAATTATGTAATTTGAAACAAGTGTTTCTTTCTACTATAGATTATTGATTCCGAACACAACTGTCAAGCTAGCAGCTGTATATTTTATCGAAATAAAAATAAATAAATCGAAAGACGTCTCTCTCGCGATCAATAATCTATAGTAGAAAGAAACAATTGTTTCAAATTACATAATTATGGAATTAATATAGTAAAATATAATAATATAATAAAACTAGCTGACCCGGCAAATGTTATTTTGCCATATACATTACTTCTAGATTACTAATATCGCTATTAAAGAATAGGGATTGATGGTAGAAGGGCGAAAATTTAGGGCTGTATGTATTTTTTAATGCCTCACCATAAAAAATAAAAATAATAAAATTTGTCCAATAAATTAAATAAAAAAATTCGGGGTGGACCACCCTTAACTTTTAGGGGTAAGAAAAATAGATTTTGGCCGATTCTCAGACTTACCCGGTAAGCACACCAAAATTTCATCAAAATCAGTACAGCCGTTTCGGAGGAGTATGATAACAAACACCGTGACACGAGAAATTTATATATTAGATAAAGTAATCCCGTGGAGCACCCGGTAAAGAAATTGGTCTCCAACTCTTCTCCGTAAGTTTTCGAGTGTCCTGTGAAAGGCAGGACTTTTTCCAGAATCAGACAATATCTAGCCTCGTAAGGATTCCATATCACTAAAGCTGATTCTAAAATGCTGCGAACCAAAGAATCGTACAACAACCAAATAGTATCAGACTAACTAAAGTGTCTTGAATGTCTTTGCACAAAATCAAGAAGGCCTTTAGAAGCTATTATGTCATGGATATGAAGATAAAAAACGAAAGTTGTTCTACAAAATCAAGGCTCTAAGCTGTGTCATTATTGATCGCGAGCTTTTCATGATTTATTTCCAAAACTGAATAGTGAATGTACATATCAGATAAATCGATTTGTACGTCAATATTCACACTGAGAAAAATATTAACGAAATTTCACAACGATTCATTAGTATGAATCTATAATATTAACTTCTCGCAAACAAATCGTTGGTAAATTAACCAATGATATGTTTGCGATTTGTATCTCTGGTCCTAATCTGATAGTACGTACCAATGATTCGTTGTGAAATTTCGTAAGTACTTTTCTATCTATCTAGACCCTCACGCTGTGTCCCAGGAGGGGTAGGCAGAGAGAACGGAACGTCATAAGTGTAGATCTATCCTTAAAAACTTCTTTCGCTTCGTCCACATTCATCCAGTTTCTCATACATGTTCGCCGATTTCTCTTACTCAATACCCGGCCGTCCTTGAAAATTTGATCCACGTGCTCAAGCCACGTGGTTCTTGGCCATCCGCGCTTCGTCACACCTCCTCTTTTAGACAAAGTGGTTTTCTTATCTGGATTATTTGGTAATATTTTTGAAAGATCTTGTTTTTCGGTTGTTGTCATGATTACAGTTGTTGGAGAGGTCGGAGATGTTGTCATTATTGATGGCTTGGTGGGATTTTCACTCATTAGAGATTCTTCCGTTATTTCAGGATGTGGTGTTGATATTTTTAATTCTGGTTTAGGTTGTTCGATTTTTGGTGTGCTCACTTGTGGAGTGGATGGTAATACATCCTTTTCGTCTTGCATTCGCTCAATATGTCCAAACCATCGTAACTTATTTACACGCATTCTATCCACAACACTCTTCTCGCATCCGCTCATTCTCCTGATATCCTCATTCTTCACTCTATCCCGCAAAGTTTTACCAACCATTCTTCTTAGTGAACGCATCTCCACGGCATTTATTCCACTCACGTATTTTTCTCAGTGCACTAATACAAAAAAATACAAGTGTTTTATCTGAAAATTGGTCAACCTTCCCCGGTGTCCCCTACCCGGACAATGCCGCATTATGAGATATAGGTAATAATAAGTGTCTGTTTCCCTTATTATAAGAAAACTCATATATGCAGACCTCCAACAGCAATAGCGATAGAAGTTTTCTATGAACGCGACGTACACCCGACGTTGCATGCGAGCTAGCTAAGAGAGATTTCCCAGCACACCATACCAAAACATCAATAATATACTTAACCGTTTGGGTGCCACAAAATTCATTTGTACTGCTTCAAAAATATGTTTCTTTTTTAAAAACAGTGAGATTTACAAAAAATACTTCATGAAAATTCCATCGATTTTGTTGATTTTTTCGGTGTTTTATAGAGAAATATTAAAACAATCTAAATAAAACTAGATTATAAGTATAAACACTTTATTTTATTGTGAAAAACAAATAGATAAATGAAAAACGAAAAAAAAACAGCTACATATTATGTTTTCCCTTACAACCTGCGTGAACACCCTTCGTACAATATGCTCAAATTGTTGATGATCTTCGCAGCCCGGCCCAATATGTTATCGCTTGCGCCATTCTCAATAGAACTACTAGAGTAGTTAGTTATCAAAATCGTCGTTTCCGCTATCAGACATTTCTGACGACTCACTTCGCGACATAATAATCATAAGATTTTCGAAAAACGAAACAAAAACGAAAAAATCTAATTAAGTTATGTTTTTACTACACTATTATGAATGAGTTAAGATAATTCATTCACGAATGGTAGCATGACACTTACGGCGCGCAAGTAGTTTGAACTCAGATTGTCGAAATCGACGATGAATGCCAATCTTATGGAGTGTTCACATTTGGCGAATATCGCCAGGCGAAAAAACAAAATTCGCCGGACATCCATTGATCGTCACATCTGTTCACACAGTCCACCGATATAGAAACGATCTGTCAGATGCGCTTTGATTTTGACACTGTTTTCAAAATGGCGGACGTCGAGATGGAGATCGCGAAGTGTTTATTCTTAGTCGAACATTTTTATTTTTATTTAATTTTATTTTTATTTTATTCATTTACATGGTACACAACAGATGAAAGACATATAAATATAACATGTAAGCGACAAAAACATTCCAATAGTCTTACATCCAAACAGTGCACACTTCAGCAATAACACACAAAGCTATCATAGAAAATCTTACACACAATACATTAATTCACAATACATCCATTCACCCAATTTCGCATACATGTTATAGTAGAGGTTACAAGGCGCCTTTTAATTAAGGAAACAAACGCCACAAACCAACAACAAAAATAACAGCTGTCACGAAGCGAGAAACATTATAAAATTTATAGGTTATAAAGTTTTTACCAGAGATACGAACGCCGCGCATATCTGCGCATGCGCAAATCGTTCAATAGGCCGAAAAAGTTGGAAGGTGGTCAACTCGAGACGATATCGTTTCTACTGGTTTTTATCGTTTCAGACTAGCTGTCATTTTGTTTACACGGTTCAAATGGCTGGCGATATTTTGCCAAAGTGAGAACACCACATTAGCAAGAATACAAAGCGACGAAAATCGACGATTGGCACTCAAACATTTAATAATATAATAACAATATGTAGAACTATAAAATACATTAGATAACATTAAATCGACTGTCCAGCAGTTCCATAACTCAACTAGTAGACAGTAATGTCTTATACGATAAATCGGTATCGGTAAAACTTAGTATCTTCCGCTCTTGAGCCTTGGTTAAGTGCCGTTTATACCTGTAATTAAATTGCCTGCTGAAGATAATTACTTAAACTGCAAATTTATAATACTTACTACAGATTTGTATGAAACTCGTATATACTAAAGTATTCACTAATAATTCAACTAGCGACTTATTCAATATAGAATAATGAAAAGGTTACATACACATACCAACTTGTAAAAGAATGTATAATGTGACATAGGTAGTATATAACGACGAAGGATTGATTCATTACGGCGAATAATCGCAATTTTTATCCACAAAAAAAAACATAGATAATTAATCTGGATTATTTTGTTTTAACGCCGTTTAACAGTTCTTAGAACGTCTCAAGGGCGCCGGTGAAGAGTGCAGTTTTCAATTTGTTTTTGAAGCTGGCGACAGTTTGATTGTCTCTCAATGGCATCGGTAGCGATTCCACGTAACCGGTCCAACAACACCAAAAGCCCTCTCATATAAGTTAAATTTACCGGCTCTTTTGGGATCAGTAAGTCTATTCACAGTCAATTCCGAAGAGCGCAGAGGTCTTCTAGTGGTCAAGTCAAGGGGACAAAGTTCTGTGAGGCACGATGGTGCCATTTTATTAATAGTCTTGTAGACTAAATGTTGATGTTATTCCAGATTTACCGCGTCTGGTTGGTCTCGCTTCTTCGTCTTTCGTTTCGACTTTCGACACATGACCGTCCTGTAGAATATGGTTTATAATATTATTATGATCTTGCCATTTAATCCTCGGATGACCACGTCTTTGAACACCGCCACACATGTAATATTTGATGGGAGCAGAGCGATATATTTGTCAGGAGACCATGATAAAATTCTTCTTCTGTCCTTCATCCCCTTTCCGTCAACTTCTGGTGAAAGACCTAGAATGCGATTGAGTCGTAACTTTTGTACACACCTTAAAATGACTTGACATTATGTCTTTCATGTTAAGTCTATTGGTATTTTTTAATATTATGTTAAGTTGAACTGTTAAATAACAAATAAATAGTAGATCAAAGCAGGTAACAGGTACCTAAAATGATTTATATTCAACACACATTATTGCAGATCACTCTATGCCTTAAATGCACATGCAGAAGTCACAAACCTATGGTCCATTCATGGTATTCTTACCTTTATTAGGTAATCTTTTCTTCAAAACTCGCCCTGCACTGAGGCCATAACAGCTTTTGGTCTAGGCGATCTCATGGGGATTAAAAAACAAAGCGAAATAAAAAAAAACAAATAGAGAGAATAAACATAAAAGACAAACCATCAAAAATAAAAATGATCAGATTGATAATTTTTATTTTATTTATTTATTGATTACAAATTTATGCCAACAGGCCCAAAACATGAAAGCAAGAAACATGAGCAGTGCTGCGCCCCTTTTCTGACATAAATGTGTTATGTCAAATATTGATTTGTTTTTCTAGGTTAAGGAAATGCCTTTGTAAATATATTGTTAGTTTTTATTGTAAATGTATTTGCTTCCCTCGACTAGAGGGACATCGAAGGAGTGTAGTCAAAAGATTCCACACATGGAGGTTATGGTGGTTTGGTGGTTTTAGGCCGGCCAGCCCCTCAGGCTGCCCACTATGGCGCCTCCGGTGTGGACAAAATTTGTGTAGTGTAGAATTCGGATAAATAGAAGTCCCCAGACTTCTGCGCTATCCGGGTGGTCGGTTGGTCTCCTTCAATCTATATCCTGAAATATCCCTCCTAAGCTCCCCATCCCTCGTAAGAATCACCCCCTCCCCAGTATCCACCGAGACTACAGACCCAAAACTGCCGATTAGTCCCCACTGACACAGACACAGACCTGATAGGTCATGATTTGATGGGGTGTTCATACGAGGTGAATATCGTCTGCCATCGTCAGGCAAAATGAATGACTTTTTTCTGGAGATAAGAGCGGAAGCTCTTAAAAGCCGTCTCTCAAATTACTAAAGTCAACAATGGAATAACTATATATCTTGTTTTATTAACAAATTATTGATCAAGCAATTAATAAAGTTGGAAGACATCGCATTCTAGCGATAAACTTGCCCTCTGTATATTGAATAACTGTTTTTTTTTTTTTTTTAAGATATATCTGGGTTTTTGTTATAATACAACCTTATACACCTTTCACACTAAGCTAAAAGCTTGCGCCGTGAAAGGGGAGTCTGCCGGCACCTGGGATCGAACCACGGACCTCTTGTTCCGCAGGCCGAGACTCTACCTCCAGGCTACCGACGAACTCTAAATTTTCGAAAACGCATTGATTTGAAATAATGCAACCAATAAATTTTAAATAATGTATATGTGTGTGTAGTGCATTGTATATTATATGTATCGTCGTATTAGTACCCATAATACAAGGTTCACATCTTAGTTTGGGACTAGCTCGCTATGTGTGAATTGTCTATACATGTTAATGTACCTAAAAATAAATAAACAAATTAAAAAATGTTCAACATTTCTGATTTCAACCAGATCCGTCTTAATCTTAATTATAAAACTAAATAATTAAATATGTTGTACTAAATAATAATATTATGTTGTGTTTTAAGAGTCGCAGTGCAATATGTCGGCAGTCATTGTGCCCTAAAGGGTCCGCTTTGTAATTACAGTATGGAAAGTGGAGCACACAACTTGTCTATCGTATAGGATATGATATAATAACATAATTACGATAAGGTAATTACCCAATTGAATGAGAATTATTGTAACATGTACACTATAATATGAACAAAATAAGACATAGAAAGATTCGAGTGTCCTATTAAAGGCAGTTGCTCGGAAAAAAAAATACATTTTATATATAATGAGTTACAATCCATTGGATTGGTCTGCAACGAGTTTGGATTTTCTTCTCCATTCCTCCCTATTCTCAGACAGTCTCTTCAGCTCTACGTATGAGCCACAGTTCATGTCCTTCTTCAGTTGGTCTATATACGCGTCTCTTAGTCGGCCTCTACCATTTCTGCCTTCGATTCTACATCCCGCGATAGCGATGAGCAGTCCTGGGTGCCTGATGTTGTGGCCAATCCAGTTAGCTCGTTGTTGGCTGATTCTCTTAAGGAGTTGCCTTTTTTCGCCTACCCTGGTTAATACCTCTTCGCTTTCGACGTGTTCCGACCAATGAATCTGCAGCATTGTCTGAAGCACCACATTTCAAAGGCCGCCACCCGTCCGCTTTCACTCTTGCTGATGGTCCACGTCTCGCAACCATATAACAGAAAGCTTCATACAAAGGCTTTAGTAAGGTTTTTCCTAACACTTAAATCAATACATTTTATATCATAATAATTCTACAAATCTAAAGTCTGTACATTCACAGAGTGAAAATCCATACTGATGATATTTTATTTTTAATTACACAACACATCTAATTTTTCACTTAGATTTATTTGAAATCTCGAGTACTTTCGTCAATGTATACACCAGCGCTTCCCAAAGTTGACTGGGCTCCGACTCATGTAGGAAAAATTTCCAACCTTATGGCTGTCATAGAGAAAAGAGGTCATAAATATTGGTAATGCTCGGTTTCTCTAGAAGCGAGTCATGAAACTACTTAAAGGGCCCCTTTAGCAAAAACGATAAAACATTCAATTTTCAACAAGTTTGGTACACAAACTCTCAAAACTTGTTGACCCTACGAACATTTTGATTTGATAAAATATGAAAACAAATATTAATTACCAATATCAAACTTTAACTTTAAAAAAAAAACTCGATTTTAGCTTCATAGTATTCGTTTATAAAAAAGCATATTTCTAAAAATCAAATTCGGGGGTGTGTTTGGTACATAAATGCACGAGAATCCTACAAATTTTCATATATTTATTTTAATATTGAGAATATTTAGATAGTTATTACAATTATAGAACAAAAAAAAAAACTATTTTTTTTGTTTTTTCATGGATATTAACCGACTTTAAACTTTTTTTTTTGATAAAATTTCTCATATTTTGAAACCAAAAATCTCCATATGAACTCAATTTTTTGTATACTAAAAAAAGTTTGCTAAAATCTATAGTATTTATATGCTTGATAGGATGAATAAAAAAAATTATATTTTACAAATAATTTGTATTTTAATATAACAAAGAGTACCTAAATAAATCTCGTCAGTCTGCGATTTATTTATTTTTTAGTAAAAAACTAATATTGGTAATAAATATTTGATTTTTTATTTTTTCAAATCAATATGTTCTCAGGGGTCAACAAGTTTTGGCAGTTTTTCTATCAAATTTGTTGAAAATTGAATATTTTACCGTTTTTGCTAAACGGGGCCCTTAATGCTCAGGGCCCACTCAATATTCGCTCGCGACCCATAATTTGGGAAACACTGGTATACACAGTTAGTTTTTCACTTTTATTTATCTAAAATCTCGAGTACTTTCGTCAATAAGACATTAAACATTTTCAGTTCAGCGATGAGGCATGCCACTAATCCTGAACACCTTAACTTTAATTTTATTTATTTATTTATTTATTCTTTACTGTACATTGAATAAAAGCAAATTTACACAAAAATACATTCAAATAAAATACATTCATACAATCAATATGCAGAGGGCGAGTTTATCGTAGAGGCGCAATTTCATCCAATTAACCCGATTCCATGAAACTTAAAAAAAAACACCTTGGAAGAAGGAAAAGAGGTGGTACAAAGGCGAAGAATAGATAGGAAGAAGGACTAGGAAACAGATGCCATATTCTGAGTGATAAAATGGTCCTTGACAGCCCGCTTGAAAGCGTGATGAAGAGTGTGGAGCAACCTTATTCTGGAAGGCAAACTATTCCAACAGCGACCACCATGAACAGAAAATGAGTTCGTAAAAAAGTTAATAATACGAAGTGGACAACCTGCCTGTTCGTTACGAGCAGTTGATTCGCTGGGTACCCCACGTGTGGGAAAATCCGTGAATGAAAATTTCAACAACAACAAAAAAACGGGAGAACCATTGATTAATTCTGTCGACAAATCTATATATTATATATAAAAGAAAGTGGTGTGTGTTACACCATTTATAACTCAAGAATGGCTGTACCGATTTGAATGATCTCTGATTTGTTGGATTCTTCTCCGCCCCGAATAGCCGATAGGCTATTAAAATATCTTACAAATACACGGGAAGAAAAATTACGAAGAAAATTATTTACGCCATACATTTTTAATTAAAATTAAAAAAAAACAATATGAACGACGATAATATATTGCAACAATATTCCATTACACTATGTGTGGGGAGAGGGTAGTGCAACTATTTTATTTCTTTCGTGGCATGTGTACAATGATATATTTAATATTTATATGATACTACCTGAGATTGTAACTACCTGAGGTGCAAAAGTAACCAGTGGAGTGGGGCTTTTTTGATGAGGAGGACACTAGCTGCGACTGCGGGGAGGTGCAGAGTGATTCTCATTTATTGCAATGCCCGCTGATGCGGAATGCATGTAATGAGAGTGACCTATTGATGGCGAATGACAAGGCGATATACGTCGCTGAATACTGGAGTGGCAAAATCTAAAGTCCGGACCCGAAAACCCAACTACCTGAGATTAAAAATATTTATCACTCATTGATTGTTAGGCGGTTCGAAGTTCGCTGGGTCAGCTAATTAATAATAATAAAAATGATTCGCCGTTTTCCCCATCACCCGAAATACGTGTCGTGTAAAGGCAAAACAACAAGAAATACGCATACGTACTAATTAATTATTGGCGTAGCGAAAATGTTTATAAAAATGATTCGCTGTTTTCCCCATCACCCGAAATACGTGTTGTGTTAAGGCAAAACAACAAGAAACATGCATACTTACCTACTAATTAATTATTGGCTTAGCGAAAATGTTTACATACAATAATAATAATGGTAGGTAATGATGTGACGGTGAAGTGCATGCGGCATTGATGGATGGCAGTGAAACTGCATAGTAACTTACCGCAACATACCTAGTCGTGTTACCAGTAACTGGTATTGTAACTAAACCATCTATTTATACGGTAGGTACTCTGCTACTAACTAACTGACGAGAAGCAAGAAAGTAAAATAAAATTAATAATGCTAACTCGAGTTTGTTTGTATGCGACTACCCTTTGTACAAATTATTTGTCATTCACAAATTGTGTTTTTTGTCACATTAAATCTTATATTAATCAATTTATTGTAGGATTTGTAGGTATGTGTGTCCATTGTCAATTTTATTTTACTTAAGTGCCCCGTTTAGCAAAAACGGTAAAATTTTCTATTTTCAACAAATTTGGTAGAAAAACTACCAAAACTTGTTGACCCTTGCGAACATATTGATTATTAAAATAAAAAATCAAATATTTATTACCAATATTAGTTTTTTACTAAAAAATAAATAAATCGCAGACTGACGAGATTTATTTAGGTACTCTTTGTTATATCAAAATACAAGTTATTTTTAATATATATCTATATTTTATTCATCCTATCAAGCATATAAATAATATAGATTTTAGCAATTTTTTTTTAGTATACAAAAAATCGAGTTCATGTGGTGATTTTTGGTTTCAAAATATGAGAAATTTTATCAAAAAAAATATTTTTTTAGTCGGTCAATGTTCATGAAAAAAACAATAAAAAAAAAGATTTTTTTGTTCTATAATTGTAATAACTATCTATTTATTCTCAATATTAAAATAAATATATGGAAATTTTTAGGATTCTCGTGTATTTATGTACCAAACACACGCCCGAATTCGATTTTTAGAAATATGCTTTTTTATAAACGAATACAGTACTATGAAGCTAAAATCGAGTTTATTTTTTAAAGTTAAAGTTTGATATTGGTAATTAATATTTGTTTTCATATTTTATCAAATCAAAATGTTCGAAGGGTCAACAAGTTTTGAGAGTTTGTGTACCAAACGTGTTGAAAATTGAATGTTTTATCGTTTTTGCTAAAGGGGCCTCTTAATTTTATTAACTTTTCTTATTTCTTTCTTCTTTGTTTTTATAAATAACTAATATTTTATTCCATTCTATCTTGTAATAATTTAATGCGGGCCTATTTTTTTTGTAGCTACTATTATATATGTTCTCACCTGTTGACGTTATAATTCTCCTAATAGCATTTATCTTTGTTTTTTTTAGTTCGTAACTGGGCCCGAAGTCAAAACACATTTTAACGTTACGTTTTCGTTTCGTTAACGTTCGAATATAGACGACGTTGCAAACAAATGTTAATTTCGTTGCTAAGATACACAATAGTTACGAAAATTGTCTCTTTGGCGCAACGTCGTCTGTATTCGAACGATTGCGACATGAAAACGTAACGTTAAAATGTGTTTTGACTCAGGCCTCTGTTGTTTTACTTCTTGACATATTGATATTCATGTTTGTTTGTGTTGACATAATTAACGTAATTTATTTATCGTAGACCTATTGTTTCCCATTAACTTCTTAGTTTCCCGTACTTTTAAGTGTTATTATTTTTACTGTAACAATTTAATGTAATATTTCTTTTATCTTATTTAAAATTATAGTTCTTTAAGTTTCACAAAACCGCGAGTTTCATTTGTAGAATTGATGAGTAATCTCAATCTTCCTTATCAGAATCCTTCCTTATCACAAATCATCGTTACAAGGATCTCTCATTAAGAAACTTCTCTCTTTGCAATCTTCAGGGGCCGTAGACAAACCATACTTAGCGATCGACTACAAACGAATTTTCGACAATAACCGCAACAATAACGCATAATTACACGGTACATGTAGGAAGATTGTCGTAAATTCGTTTGTAGTCGATCGCTCCGATCGCTGTGACCGATCATCGGAGAGTTCGTCGGTAGCCTGGAGGTAGAGTATCGGCCTCGTGAACAAGAGTTCCGTGGTTCGATACCAGGTGCCGGCAAACTCCCCTTTCACGACACAAACTTTTAGTAGCTTACTGTGAAAGGTGTATAGGGTTGTATTTGGGTTTATAACAAAAACCCAGATATATATTTAAAAAAAAAAAAGTGCGTGTTTGTCTATGGGGGCTGATCTGTATTACACCTAAGTCACTGCATCTTACTTCACTCACTACTTCACAACGACGATATAATGTATAATAGGGCAATGTCAGGTGTACATCTTAGTAGAGAATACCAGAATTACCACTAGTAGGTACTACTAACGCTAACACTAACAAAAGTGAATAAGTAGGAAAGTGGGTGAGTAGGAAAACACTGGGTAGGTATTATTATTATTCTGTATTATGATCACTTGCACGAGATATAATTATTATAGGTAAGTACTTGTACGAGTAACTATTACATGCAAGTCTTCACTGGTGCATAATGTGCATTCTATGTCAACGGACAAAAACGACACTATGTCGAATTTTAACCAAAATGACTTATTAAAATAATATTTATTTATTTATTCATTTACATGGTATACAACAGATGAAAGACATATAAATATAAACATGTAAGCGACAAAAACATTCCAATAGTCTTACATCCAAACAGTGCACACTTCAGCAATAACACACAAAACTATCATAGAAAATCTTACACACAATACATTCATTCACATAAACACATTCACACTTTCCAAATGTATGCAATAACAATACAAAAAAAAACTCCAAAAATAAAAAAATCAATTTTTTTAAAAGCAGACCAAAAATAAATACTATCCCAAACACTTCACATTTTATCAAACATATACATTTCTTTTCTTTTTTTAATTTATTCCATCTTATTCTACTCTCAACTCTCCTTTCTCACAAACCTAACGTAATTGGCACTTTAACAAGGGGAATGGGAAAGGGGGGGGGGTATTCAGCTCACCTCCGAGACAGGCCCAGGACCAAAAACGTGACGACCGATAAGTTCGTCCATGGTTCGATGTACCAGCCATGTCAATTGAATATTTTATGTTACTTTGCAAGTTTTCTATTAACTATTTTGTTATACAATAGGCTCTCATGCTGTAAAATGTATGCAGATAGTCGACAAAACGTGGATAGACAAGAGGATTGTGTCGGCAGAAAATGTGCTGAAAGCACCAATGGACAAAAATGCCCATACTTAAGAAAATATACCGTCCTATCCTCACATATGGACACCAGATTTGGATGCTCACGGAGAGCGTGAGATCAAGGTTACAGGCAGCGGAAATGCGGTTCCTTAAAGGAGTGGCTGGGGTGTCATTGAGAGACCGTATTAGGAATACGTATGTTCGTGAGGCTCTCAAGGTGGAACCAGTACTCGTGCATATAGAGAGGTCGCAGTTGCGATGGCTGGGTCACGTTCTCCGCATGCAAGAAGACAGACTACCACTAACTTTTCCAGCTAAGGTTTGATGTGACAACCCTTGTCATCGCAGAAAATTAGCCTTGAAGCGCTTTTGAATGCCATTTGTAGCCCGTTAAGTTGTTCCGGCAGTGGAATTAATACTACGATTGTGTAATATTCTTACCTGACATAGCGCAGTTTATCTCCGATATAAAACATAAATAGATATTATTGAGAGAGTGTGTGTGTGTGTGTTTATTAGAAATGTGACGTGTTTACCATTATTATTATTATAAGAATTTTTATTATAATTACTGCATTTTTAAATTTCACTATTTTTTTATATAACATTTTATTGTATCTACTGATTCTTGAAGACTTCTTTAGTTAAAAAATAATACATATAATCAACTCCACTCTATCAATTCCACAAATTTTGAAAATTTTAAATTCCGCAAATAAATGTTTCGAATAGTTTAACTATTGAACGGCATATAGATATATTTCACTTTCTGTTATGTTTTTAAAGCATAATATTATAAATATAGCAAAATTACAAAAATGATGATTTCTCGAATATAAGACATTTCTACTTTTGAGTTATGGAATTCGATATAGTCGATTCAACTGCAAGGTAAACCCGAGGACAGAAGACAGTCAGGCAGACCAAGGCAAAGATTATTAGATAACATCAACTGAGATCTAGAGGAGCTCAATGCTTAAGACGACTGGCAATCCATTGCACAAGAAAGAAAGGCTTGGAGTGTTTTGAAGGCCAAGGACATATATAGCAAGGGCTGTTCAATATATATAGTGTGAGTTACATCCATTGGATTGGTCTGCAATGAGTTTGGATTTTCTTCTCCATTCCTCCCTATTTTCAGCTAGTCTCTTTAGTTCTTCGAATGTGTCACAATTCATATCTTTCTTCAATTGGTCCATATAAAGCGTCTCTTGGTCGGCCTCTACCATTTCGCTCCTACCCTCTGCGATGGTGATAAGCAGTAAGCAGGGTTTCTGATGTTGTAGCCAATCCAGTTAGCTCGTTGTTGGCTGATTCATGTTTATTATTTATTGATAATACAGTGAACAGTTTTAATATTATTACAATGCCTAATGCCTATTGCGCCAGACCACTTTCATCAACGCATCAACCAGGTAAGTCTATAATATACCTACTGCGTCTGTGAACTTGATTTATGCACCTACATACTACACTCTACAACTATATAGAAAGGGAACTATTGTATGCAATTAAAGTTATTGAAAATTTCATGGTTAATACTCCGAGAATTTTTCTTTTTCTTCATGTGTTTTGTCAAGTCCCCCCGAAGTTGACTATCAGCTGCGAGAATGCGTCGACCCTATTACGGGCAATCCGAAGCAGCTCCGCGACACTCTTGTATATATTATGAAGCCAGGAGATCTGTCTTCTTTCAACACCTCTTCGAACTTTGATCTTTCCCCTGATGATCAGTTACAACAATTTAGACTTTTCTCCTCTAAACACATGACCTAAATAGAACACTTTCCTAATTTTAATATTTGAAATTAGTTCCCTATTTACTTTGGCCCTTTGTATGACCCATGTGTAGTGTCTGAACATTATTGGACTATCCACAAATTGTACATCTGTGGTGTGTGGAACTGTCAACGTAAATTGACAGGTACATTGTTTCTGACACAGAACAGCATATGAACTGGAGTATTGTACAATAGCAAGCCAGTTGCTGTTTGGTGTGAGCCAGAGCCAGTGATCTTCAAGAGAGCAATCAGTACATCCTGCATTGTTGACCAAGTCCGTCCAGGGTATCCGAATCATTCTTCGATGTATCCACATTTCAAATCCCTCCAAACGGTTCATAATAATGATTTTGAGGGTCCATAAAACTCCACACAACAACACTAACCATATATAGCATTTAACCAACCACTGTCTAAGCTTCAGATTAAGATTGTCGTCCGTGAAATCCCAGACAGTAAATATCTTCAGAGATATGGTGGACATTCAAGGATAATATGGAGATATGACAAATACCTCTACCTTTCTTCTTCTTCTTCATGTGCCAGTCCCCCCGACGTTGGCATCTTGCTTCTCAATCTTGCGCGACTCGGAACAGCTCCCCCACATGTCTCATCCCGGTCCAGTCTCTTATGTTGCGCAGCCAAGACGTTTGCCTTCTACCAGGACCACGCTGCCCCTCAATCTTTCCCATCAGTATCAGCTGGAGCAAACTATACTTATCCCCCAGCAGAACGTGACCCAGATATGAAATCTTACGGAACCTTATCGTACTTCAGCAGCTGTCTAGTGCAATTGGCTCTTCTCAAAACCTCCGAGTTGCTGACCAAATCTGTCCATGGTATGCGAAGCATTCTACCTTTCTAACTTCTTCAAATTAGATCTCGTACGATGTTACATTATGGCCAATTCTGAATCATAAAATAGTTTAGTTGCACTAACTAAGTCAACTAAGTGTGAGAAGATAGTCGAGTCATGATAATTAGTTCTAATTCCTATTCACAGTTTTCCGTACTAATTTAGTTCATTAGTTCATTTTGACACCTTAGTACAACTATAAATTTCGAGAATCTATGAATTTCGTATTCAGAATGAAATTTTAGTTGACAGCCGACGACTAAAATAAGTTAGATTTGGCAGAATTATATTCGCGACTTTTAATGTGCGAATATTATTAGTTGCTGTCATTTTACCGCAGAATATTGCTATATTTTGGAAATGTTAAGTTGTTTTTTCAATTAAAAGTAAAAATTTACATTTTTAAGGCAACTCTTAGCATGTATTAATTGTAAAATTACACCACCACCGACGCAAATACGAACGCCAAAATATATCGGCAAATCTGACATTTCACAATTTTCACGCGCGACAACTATTAAATTGTTGCCAGAAGTGTAAATCGGAACGTGAAAAACATTTTGTATTGCGGCATCACTGACTAATATTAGTTTGTCCCATAGATTTTACCGTTTGCACTTGGTGGTTCTCGAGTTTATAGTTGTTTATAGTTCATAACTAATGCTGAATGCTACATAATAACTAATATTAATCAACTTTTCAGTTAGTTAGTTCATTAAGATTCAGAATTGGCCCTATTGTGTAGGTAAACATGGTTATTCAATCGAAATGTCCGATTGGTTTTGTCATCTGCACGTTGTGTCCAAAACCAGGAAAACAATAAAAACTGTATTATTATTCTAAAAATAAATAAATAATATAAATTATTATATATTTTGAACATCGGCAACTATTGCATAGTCTGTTCATTGAATCTGTAAAGTAAGTATAGTTTTTCACACGACATACACGTTTATCAAGTTTTTCTATAACAATTATTATTTTCACATTTCCACTGACGTTCCTGTATAAATGCAACTTCTTGCTGCGTATGGTATTAGTTTTAATATATATCTACACACACACATTATCATAGATAAACAAGAAATTCTTATGTATAGCTACAATCATTCATAATATGTATAATGAATATTATGAAGTACCTGCCTATATTTAATCGTTATAAACACGCAAACAAAGAAACGAAAGTAATGAAATCACTGCATAATGTATATACAACTCGTTTAACATCTTGTAAATAGCGATGGGGCATACCACCCATCTCGATTTAGTACTAACTTTACTTATTTTTTTATATGGCTTCGGCAGGAACTCATTGAGATGGTAGGCCCCAATGTCAGATATCTGTCAAATATAGTTTTGTATGGATGAAAATTGTTGCTACAATAATATTATTTGGATTTTTTGGCGAAATATTTTTATATTTACAAAAATAAAATGAAACCGGCAAAAATAAAATCTAATTCGAATACAAATTTCCTAAAGCTTATATTCGAGGTAGGTTTTATTTTAGCCGGTTTTTATTTATTTTTGCCGGCAAAAATGAAATCTAATTCGAATATAAACTTTAAGAAAATCGTATTCGAGTTAGATTTTATTTTTATTGGTTTTATTTTATTTTTGCCGGCAATGTAAAGTAACTCGAATGTAAAGTTTGCCGGTGTCGAAAAACTTGGTGTGTCCAAAAATAATTTAACGTGGTGATCAAAAAGTAATTCTACATATCGACGGCTTAATCCGCAAACAAGATAACTCCTTTTTTTGTCAAATTGATTTTATTGCGCTAACAGGTTTTATTAGATATAACACATAATCCTATGAAATCATAACTCCCAAATATTTTTTAAAACTAACAAAAAATGCTACACAAAAATAAGATAACTCCATGCAAACATCTGGCAATTTGGTAAAAACGCTAACTCCGTCATTTTACCGCCATTTGTATGACGGCTGTCAATGTGCGGTGACGTTTTTGTTAGAAAACATGCACCCATGAAACTGAAATAACGCTAACTCCATTGAAATTGTATGAAAATATGGTTGGCAAAAATGCTAACTCCTTTTTTAGAAGAAATTTTGAAAAATTTTGTCATTATTATTATTGTTTACTACATTATTATTATTTAATAATAATTTTGAACTTAAAAACAATAAAAAACAGCAATGAAAAATCATTTTGATGTATTTATTGATATATGATAAGGTTTTATGTTGCTCCTGAAAAGTTTGGTTTAAGGGAGTTATCTTGTTTGCGGATTAAGCCGTCGATATGGCAACAATTTCGTGAATATTACTTTTGCTATGAAATCTCACATTAGACAACAGTGGGGCCTACCATCTCATATAGTGCCCTTCGGCATGCGCTCATTTTCTCAGCTAGATTGCTGCGTCCGATAGTAATTTCAAATCAAATCTACTACTCATACTATTATACCATCACGGCATATCCCACAAGTGGGGTAGCCAGCAGACCAGCAGTATGTAATAAACATGCAAACTGTCCTCTCCGTGTCAACATAAAGTGGACGTCCGAGGATCAAATGGCAAGATTATTTAAATCAAGGGTGGCCAACCCGTGGCCCGTTGGGTGTCCACGTGCGGTCCGCGAAGCATATGCACTGCACACTTTTTTTTAAATAACAGTCGGTACAAGAACCCGTTAATTTTTTGAAACAGGTATTTCGAAAAAATATTCTTAATGAAAATCGAGGAGTTTTGAAATATTACAAATTCCTATTCCATTTTGAATATTTGGTGACGGGGGGTAAATGTTTCATATAAGGAGTATATTGTTGTATGGCCCGGTAGGAAATCTCGTTTCTAAAATTTGGCCCGGCTGCTGAAAATGTTGGCTACTCATGATTTAAATCATATCTTACAGGACGGTCACGTGTTGAGCACATTGAACAGGAGAGCGTGCATGACGAATTGTATGACAGTGACTGAAGCGAAAGATGTAGGTGTGCAAGGATAGAAGGAAGTGGCGCTCGATCCTTTCTGCCTACCCCGCGAGGGAAGCGGCGTGGTGGTATGTATGTATGTATGTGTGATATTATTATAGTATCATCCACACGCTACACGGCAAGGTACATTATATTATATTCTAGTATATTGTGACAATCCACTTTCTCAATATCAACTCAGGTAATTATTTATAGCAGGGGTGGGCGAACATCCGATCGCGTAGACTTGATTTTTTTTTAAATTGCCCTAGCACCGCTACGCACACAGTCACAGGTAATGTGTATTACAGAACACGTGATTGCATTAGTAACCGAGTGGCATCACTGTGATTGGCTGGTACATTGTGTGGTGTGTGTAGTATACTAATTACTGAAGGATGTGTTAGTTATCATTTACCTATGAGCGGGGCACTCTTAAATAAATTCTACTCTACATACTCGTACTAACAAAACAACGCCCAGGCAGACAGGCCCGATAGTACCTACCTAATAGCGTAAATCATACAACTTCAAATACCATAATTATCAGAAGAAAAAAAAACAAATTAAATCTATCTGGTAAACTAGACTCATTCGTTATTAAACAATAATATTCCGTAAGGAATTTTATAGCTTCGTTGGTGACGAAGGAAAGGACTCTGTCCTAGATGGCGTTTGCATGTCCAACACCACCATGCCCAAAATGCTACAAAGTCATTAGCAATAATTATCAACGAATGTTATTAAACCAATCAGAAATCTCATTTGGAGAACCGTGTTTAAAAAATGTATAATTTTGCAAAATTCAATCGAAAGAAGTGAGAAAAGCATACCAACCCTTACGAATTGACTCCAGGCTGGCTTAAGTGATTGATCACTTTCGGTATGCATAGACAATATTCACCAATGCCGTAATCCTCGGTATCACGATATCGGCTGTCATTGCATTGTCATTGTCATTTATGGATGACATGGGAATTGACATTCCTGCAACATCCTTGGGTGAGGGAGGGTGCAACCCTTAATGTGTGGTGAGTGTCATTGCATTGATCAAATGTCGAATTTTTTTATTTAATTGGTAATACACACAATCAACGCCGCTTTTCCAATTCCACAAACAAATAACTATGAAAATGGCGATTTCTCGAATGGTTTGCATTAATTTTTCCTCGATTAATTAAGTTTTTTACCCACTATAAATGAATGGATTCAAATAAAAAACATCGCTAGTATAGATCAACGATTTTCTCAAGTTTGCTCACCCCTGATTTACCTATAATTTACATGTATGATCTTAGTATTATTATTATGTGTTATGTTCATCGGGTAAATTGTACTAGTATTTCCACTTGATATAGGTAACTAATCTACTTGTAGCATAAATTATGCATTTTAATTATTACAATATATATTACAAAATGTTTATTTATGTGTATGTCAAACTCAAAATATCCTTTTTTATCGATGTATTTTTACAATTGAACCATTGTATGAGGTCATATATGTAAATTTAACACATGAAACGTATAGGGCTTAGAAAAGACAACGTCACCTTATTCGGTAGTGCTCCGGACGGGACTTGAACCCGCATCCCTTACCTTGTCGCGAGGAGTGCTTTGTCCAATTAAGCTACCGGGCGACTTAAAATGAATTAAAATATACTGTTATCATTGTGCAATTTAAGAATGAAATAATAATTAATAACCACCTCAATGACATCGAGTAAATTAATAATAGCTAGTGTAGAGATTTAATTTACTCTAAAGAGAGTTTACCGTGTGAGTTGTCATTAAGAAAATACACTTCTTCCGGCCATACCAGTGGCACAGTGGATATCTACTTCTATTTCTTCTTCTATGTATCAGCGCCATATCAGGTCCCCCCGACATTGGCAATCACTCCGAAGAATCCTTCTCTGTGCCGCCCTGAGCGAACCAGCTCTCCTATCTGTGTTATTCCGGACCATTGCCGTATATTTGGGGAATTTGCTTTCCTACTTCTTTGACATGGTAAACGCTACTTTTGGGGATTAGATTTGTGGACTTTGGTGGATGTGTGTATTTTTATGAGTATTTCAATTTTTTTACATTTATTAACTTTTTTCACAATTTTTACATTTTTAACATATTTTACATTTATTAACATTTTTTTACATTTTCTACATTTTTTACATTTTTCTAAATTTTTTTAAATTTTCACATTTTTTTACATTTTTATGCATTTTTTCAGCATTTAACTCTTCCTGTATCTTTTAATTCAATGAACTACCTCAAATTTATGTTTATAAGTTTGGTAAGAAAGGGATCTTACCCTAATATTGGTTTGCTCATTGTTGTTTTTTAATGTTTGTACTTATTGATTCAACTGTTTGATCCATACAGAATAAATAAAATAAAAATATTATTACGCAGCCACGACATCTGCCTCCTTCCCACTCCACGACGTCCCTCAATCTTGCTCTCAATTATCAACTGCAGATATGATATTTATCGCCCGCAGGATGTGGCCCAAATATGAGACTTTACGAACCTGAATATTTGTCAGGAGCTCTCTATTTGCATGCACACTGCGTAGTAATTCTGTATTGGGCACTAAGTCTGTCCACGGTATTCGAAGCATTCTTCGGGGACTCCATTAAACAACAAAATATAAATATCTCATATCTATCTATTCCCTCACGCCGTATCCCAAGTGGGGTAGGCAGAGAGAACGGAACGCCAATTAGATCTGTCCTTACATACTTCTTTCGCCTCCTCCACAGTCATACAATTTCTCATACACGCACGTCGATTTCTCTTACTCAAAACACGACCGTCCTTGAGAATTTGATCAACATGTTCAAGCCATAAAGTTCTCGGATACACGCGCTTCCTCACACCCCTCCTTTCAGCCAAGTATATCCACTTTGTCATTCTTTCCTCTTCCATTCGTTCCACATGACCAAACCATCTCAATTTATTTACACGCATTCTATCCACAACACTCCTTTTGCATCCACTCATTCTTCTAATATCCTCAATCCTCACTCTATCACGCAACGTTTTACCAACCATCCTCCTCAGTGATCTCATCTCCACAGCATTTATTCCACTTTCGTCCTTCTTCAAACATGTCCACGTTTACTCTCATATAATGTCTCATATGATACTAATAAAATATTTAAAACAAAACTAATACGATATATAATATTAAATTATTTCTCCACAAAATTCTAATTCGGATGTAGGAAATGATGTTCAAATACTTTTAAAAAAATCGGCGCTTGTGAAAATAATGCCACATGCGTTGTTCGTGCGTCTCTGTGCGGCAGAAACGTTGTTTGGAAGGATATGGGCAATTTGTAAAGATTATCAAAAGATCGCACGTGCAATTTAAAACACAAAAATGTTACATAGATAAATTAATACTATTCTCTCAAAAGCACCGAGAGCCGTTTATATTAATGATGTGTAATTAATTTTACTCATTTGGGATAATCTAATACTCCTACTATACCATCCCGGTATATCCCACAATTGGGGAAGCCAGCGGACAAACCGCAAATAAATCGTCCTCACCGTGCTGATGAAATAAGGTGAACATGTTAGAAAAACTACAAATAAAAAAAATGTTGAGACAATTCACACAAATCGAGCTAGACCCAAACTCAGATTGAATCTTGTATTATGGGTACTAACGCGATGATACACACATAATATGTGCAATGCAGTAAACACATATACATGTAACACCCAAACCCAGGGTAATTTGATTTAGATCATTTTTTATTTTGCCGTGGACTTATTGAAATTTAATATTGAAATAAGAAAACATAAAATTATAAACACAACGTGAATTAAAAATAAAATAATAGAAAAGAAAAAAATATTATAAGTTGGTACAGGTGTGTGTCTAGTGATATATAAACCCAGTCAGACGGTAGCAGGGCTGTGTCCGGGTTGCCCTTCAGTGCGCCCTTCGAAGGTACAATTATTTATTATTAGACGTGAACTCTGTAATATTCTGAAATATTAGCAAATGAAAAACTGAATTGGACGAGAATTCAAAAACCGAAGTTTGCAGCAACAGAATTGAGACAGAAAGAAAAAAAAAATTATTTACCTATTGTACATATTTATTTATTTATTCTTTACTGTACATTGATTACAGATAATTACATAAAAGGTATACATTCAAATTAAATACAATCAATATACAGAGGGTGAGTTTATCGCAAAGGCGCGATCTCTTCCAACAAACCCAAAGGTATTAATTTAAATTAAAATATATGAGAAAAAAGCAAAAATTCAAAACAATTGAAAAAAAACAGAAAAAAAAATAACAAAATAAATACACATATACATACAAACATTTGGGCACAACACGCAGATGACAAAACCAAGCAGATAATATGTATGTCGGTTGCAGAAAAACAAAAAATAATAAAAATTCTAAACATCAGTTATGAAAATTTGTAAATTTAATTGGAGAAAGCACAACTCGCGGAAAGGATGGGTGCAAGTCCCGTCCGGGATACTATCGAATAAGGTGACGCTGTCTTTTATAAGCCTTAGTGTGCAAACACAAAGAAAGCAGGTTGCCAGCGCCGATAAGTGCCGGTAAGCGCTGGAAAAGTAAATCGCAATCGGCGTTCCTGCTTTTACTATGTTCGTGTCCATTGAAATCCATGTAAACATTCTCGGTGCCAGTAGACGCAGGCATCTGAAAGCAGGTAACCCGCTTTCTTTGTGTTAGTACCCTTACATAAAAAAATTACAAAAAAAATCTATTATGAACTGGTTGAACTAGCAGTCGATCTACCCATTGATCCATTTATGATTTTCAGTTGGATATGCCAAATATTTTTTTATGGAAGAAAATGGGGACTTCGGCCAGTCATTTAATTATTGAGACCCCTTTCTCCACTGCTTCCGATTCATTTATTTATTCTTCTTATAGTGGTTCGCTAATAGACGTCAAATTCCAAAGTCTCTGGATCGCGTCGTCTGTAAGAGCGTTAAGTCCTGGAGTTCTCCTTGGAATACGTGTATGGGACACACTTAATTTAAACATTTAATATTGACTTAATGATAAAGATACTAGGGCCAATTCTGAATCTTGATGAACTAACTAAACTAACTAATAATAGTTGACTAATATTAGTCATTATAGTACAAATTCGTATTCAGTATTAGTTACGAACTATAAACTCGATAACCACCAAGGGCAAACGGTAAAATCTATGGGACAAACAAATATTAGTAGGTGATGCCGCAATAAAAAATGTTTTTCACGTTCCGATTTATACTTCTGGCAACAATTTAATAGTTGTCGCGCGTGAAAATTGTGAAATGTCAGATTTGCCGGTATATTTTGACGTTCGCATTTGCGTCGGTTGTGGTATAATTTTACAATTTATAGATGCCAAGAGTTGCGAGGACCCTAAAAATATCCATTTTTTACTTTTAATTGAAAAAACAACTTTAAACTTCCAAAATATAGCAATATTCTGCGGCAAAATGACAGCAACTAATAATATTCGCACATTAAAAGTCGCGAATAAAATTCTGCCAAATACAACTAATTGTAGTCGTCAGATGTCAACTAAAATTTCGTTCTGAATACGAAATCCATAGATTCTCGAAATTTATAGTTGTACTAAGGTGTCAAAATGAACTAGCTAACTAAACTAGTTTTAGTACGGAAAACTGTGAATAGGAGTTAGAACTAACTATCGTGACTCAACTATCTCCTTACACTTAGTTAGTGCAACTAAACTATTTTATGATTCAAAATTGGCCATATTGCCGTGGAGCACCCGACAAAGACTGGGTCTCCCACTCTTACGTAAGCTTTCAAGTGTCCTGTAAAAAGCAGGTGTTTGATAAAATAAAAACATTTTATATCTCAAATTCAGCAGTGATGAGATTTATTGCCAGCCCATCCTGAACATCTTAATTTTTTGTAGGCACGGAGAAAGGCCAGGCTTATTACATAAAGCTGATCTGCTGGCTACTCCTTTTGTGGGATATGCCGTAATGTTTCTTTCTTAGTTATAGTTTTCTCAAAACGAAAGCCGTTTATATGATAAAAAAAGATAAAAATGAAAATATATTTGGCTGAGAGGAATAGTGCTCGGAGACGTGGACGTCCGATGATCAAATGGCAAGATCATTGAAATCAAATCCTACAGGACTGTCACGTAATGAGCACATTGAAGAGGAGAGCAGCCTGCATGAGGAATTGTTTGACAGTGACGGAAGCGAAAGATGTCTGCAAGAATAGAAGGAAGTGGCGCTCGATCCTTTCTGCCCTTCCCTGCGAGGGAAGCGGTGTGATGGTGTGTATGTATGTAAAAATGAAAAATAACAGTGCTTAAGCTTTTTCAAAATCCCAGTTTTAATATTCTGCCTACTTTTCATTCCCTAAAACTCAAATACAATAATGTTAGTATTACCTACGTAGAAATATAATATATATTTTGGTGGTGGTATATTAAGTCTATAAGGGCGACAACCGTCTAGGCCAATGAACGGCTAGGACATGCAGCGGCAGGGACGCTTCTAAAACTGAAATCACTAGGCACACTCAATATTATAACCGCGTCCTTCAGGCGGCCCTGAGAGCGACGTACTCTCATCATTTTGAAACCTAGCGACGGCCCAGCCTAAAATACAGCATGTTTCAAAATGAATAAATTCGTATTTACTAAATGAAAAAAAAAACATATTATAAAGACTCAATTAGGGTGGCTATTGGACTAACCTCTATCTATCTATTATATTTTTTCACGCCGCATCCCAAGTGGGGTAGGCATAGAGAACGGAACGCAATATAGACCTGTCCTTACATACTTCTTTCGCTTCTTTTACATTCACGTCGAAAACGAAGAGGTGTTGATAAGGGTAGGCGAAGGAAGGCAACTCCTTAAAAGAATCAGAAAACGAGCTAACTGGATTAGCCACAACATCAGGCATCCAGGCCTGCTCATCACTACCACAGAGGGCTAGACCGAAGGCAGAAATGGTAAAGGCCGACCAAGAGACATCTATATGGACCAGTTGAAGAAGGACATGAAGTGTGGCACATATTTACATAGAACTAAAAAGACTAGCAGAAAATAGTGAGGAATGGAATTGAATGAGAATGGAGAAAATTCAAACTCGATGCAGATGAATCCAATGAATTGTTAATTTCTCTTATTCACAGGTTCGCGATTCGATCCCAGGTGCCGGTAAACTTCCCTTTCACGACACAAACTTTTAGCTTACTGTGAAAGGTTTAGAACAGTGGTTACCAAAGTTGACTGGGCTCCGACCCATCTAGGAAAAATTTCCAATCTTGGGACCCACCTTTAAGCTGTCTTAGAGAAAAGAGGTCATAAATATTGGTAATGCTCAGATTTTCTAGAAGCGAGTCATAGAACTACTTAATGCTCAGGGCCCACTCAATATTCGCTCGCGACCCATAGTTGGAAACACTGGTTTAGAAGGTTTTTTTTTTATTTATAACAAAAAAAAACAGATACATATTTTTTCTTAAAAAAAAAAGTAAACGTTGTTTATAAATAAGAAAACAAAATTTAGGACACTCTATATGTTGCAAACGAGCTTCCATCCCTGTCAAAATCACTTGCCGAGACATACATATAAACCAACACTTGTACGATTTATGTACAATAGACTTGCATTTCGCTTTCAGAACTTATATATATAATGAGTTACAATCCATTGGATTGGTCTGCAACGAGTTTTGACTTATTTCTCCACTCCTCCCTATTCTCAGCTAGTCTCTTCAACTCCATATATGAGCCACAGCTCATGTCCCTCTTCAGTTGGTCCATATAGGCGTAATACCAAACACTAACTGAGACACCTAGCGTTGTCAGGATTTATTTTGAACATCAGCTGGCCACTCCAGTAACTTATAAGATATTATCTTTCTAAATATGTATCTATACTGTCACGACATCTTTTGATGGTATCATATGTAAATATTTGTTTTAATTAGGTATATGTCAATGTGTCGTGGTTAGATGGAAGAAATCACTTTATAGTGATAATCTCACCACTGCACATCGTCCTAGTATTTTAAATTTTATATTGTTTTGTTAACACTGTTATATAATGATGATGTCCTAGAAGAATAAATAAACAAGCATTTGACTATCTATTTTTAATTATTTAACGACCAAGCTAAATTATTCTTAAAATTAACATTAGTAAACTATCATGTGTGGATGTGTTGTTTTTTTATTCTGGTTTTATATGGAGAAATGGTTTGTTTGTGTGTTGTTTCATGTATGGATGGTTTGGAGCAGTGTTTTTCTTGTTATGAATGTGATTGTGTTAATATAGGAGATGAATGCTTTTTGTGATTGTGTATATGTTTCAATATGATTGATATGTTTGTGAGATGTTTGCCCTAGAACAGGTTATACCTAGTTGGGCAGCATCAATGAAAATATGTATAAGATTTGTTATTTATTGGTGTAATAAAATAAAATTAAAAAAAAATTAAAAAAATCATACAATTATAAGGCCTAGAAAAGACAAAATCACCTTACATATTTGGTAGAATTCCAGAAGGGACATGAGCTCGCAGTCCATCTTTTGTTCGAGTATTGAAGACAGACCCACCTCTCACCCGGATATCTTAGGAGTCGTTAACTCCTACTTATACGCACATTCAAACCAAATTGTCCTCACGGGTGGGCCATTGGGCAGGCCTGAAGGCCCGGCCAGCCAAAACCGCCATCGTGCAAGTAGTGCTTTATCCAATTAAGCTACCGGGCGATATATATAACATAACTCTCTCTCTCTCTCTCTCTTGTTGTATTCTTGTTTTATATATGTATAAACACTGTAATTGGCCTTATATTTTTTTTTGTTATTATGATTTTTATTACATATTATGTGCTGTTGTGTTAACGAAGAAAAAAATAAATAAAAAAAAAATAACACTACATGTATAGACAATTCACACAGACCGAGCTAGTCCCAAACTAAGATATGAATCTTGTATTATGGGTACTAATAATAATAATAATAATAATAATAAAATGATGATTTGTATTTGGCGCTGTTTCATGGTCCGTGACCGTCTCAAGAGCGCCGTGGCTTTTTAGTCAAGTTGGAAGCATCTTCTAGGTCAAACATGAAGTTCATGTAACGCTGCTGCCACTGCAGAGGACTCTCTATCTTTATTGGCATCACTTGTTCTCTGCCTCAGGCCATCCCATATCTTGGTCATGGTGTCGTACATCTCTACGTTCTTGGGATGACTCTGGGGGCACCCACGAAGATTGTAGATTTTCTCAACAGCCGACTCGAAGTCCTTCTTTTCGAGCGTTCCACTTTGGTTGACATCAAAGAAAACGTTGGACACATAGAGAAGCTTCTTCTTACGGAGATCTGAGATAGGCATCGTGGTAGACAAAACAGTATTTTTGTCTCTTTCACCCGCTGTGTTGTTGCGAGTAGTCGGTGTTGTTATCCTTCTCTGTTACACTACTGTACATACACTGATCACTACACGCTGGCACTTTGTGAGACAACAGAGTGATTCCCGGAAGGGGTCGGTTTTTTTAACACATGTTTTGGCAATAGAAGCGGGAATGTAACACAAAATGATGACTTGTTAAAGTTTTGAAGAGACAATCAACAATAATGAATATTAATTTATTTCGAGTTTTGATGAAGTTTAAGAGATGATGAAATGCAAAAACTACGCGGTTTTGAAATGTTAGCGTGCACAAGAAAGTTCAGCACTATGGGACCGATATCTTTCGTAAAATCAAATTATTTAAATGAGCGGTTTGATTTGCGTGGCGGCAGCCAAACGGCGCGCAATCCACATGACACTAACACGACGATACACATATATACAATGCATTTAACACATATACATACATGTAACATATACATATGGGTTGCGTATTTTTATATTTTTTGCATTTATTTGCTTTCTTACATTTTTCGCATTTTATACATTTTGCATTTTATACTGTTTTACATTTTTCGCATTTTTACATTTTTTTTGCATTTTATACATTTTTATAATTTTTTACATTTATTTGCATTTTTTACACTTCTTTATACATTTTTACACTTTAACATTTTACATATTTTTGCATTTTTACATTTATATGTGTTTTATCATTTTGAGTCTCAAATTTATGTTTATTAGATTGGTAAAAAGGGGATCTTAATTGGTTTGTTTATTGTTGTCTTTTAATGTCTATACTAATTGTTTCAACTGTCTGATCCTTACTGAATAAATAAAATAAAATATACCGGAGGCTCCTAAAAGATTTCTTATGAACCTGAATGATAGAGCAAACCTCGCGAATAGGATGAGTTGCGGTTTCAAATCCAGTCTGTCAAACTACAAAATAAAGTGACACTATTTTTCAAAGCCCTATATGATTGTTTCAAACGTTAAATTTACAAACTAAATTATATTTTAGGTGTAAGTACAGAATCGCACAGATATTCAAGAAAGAGTGATAATTTGTGGCGACCTTTCTATTTCGCTGAACCCTTCACATAAGGGCTCGGGGTCAGGAGGGCATTGGCAGCCCGGCCACATGGAATACAGTAATGGGCCGACCTTGTCTCAAGGAGCAAGGATATAATACGTACATAATACTATCTATCTATCTTAAAGGAGGCAATTTTCATACTGAAACAGATTGATGGAAAGGTGCAGAAAGGGAGATGTAGTTCTATGTAAGGGATGTTTGAGTGTGGGAGTTATTTTCTAGGGAAAATAAGGAACCGATTATTGTTATTATTCAATGGAAACATTTTTAATATAAATTATATAATGATAATAATCTAATATATATGTGTAATATACAAACTACCGTCGCAGAAAAAATACGTGAATATACAGAACTAGCAGGAGAAATAGAAAATATTTGGCATTCTAGGTCCATTTCTATTATAACCTTTAGTCATGTCAGCTACAGGGGAAACTCCGAAATCTTTAATAAATAATTTACAAAAATTAGATTTACCGGTTAATTTATACATGAAAATTCAAAAATCTATTATAATAAAAATTTGTAATATTGTTAGAAAGTTTCTGAACACAGATATTTCAGGCACAATGCTGGTATTTTGAACCCGCGTTTTGAGACCTTTGATATCCTGTAATATATCTGGATAGGTGAATTTTTTCCGGCATTAGACTGATAAGTTTTTGTGTGACCATAACTGATCATAATATAGAGACTTATCTGGTTGTATAATGCTGAGAAATGTGAATGACAATTCTGCTGCCGCGTTAATTTAAAAACTTGATGATTTGTCCATTTAGTTTATAGTTTTGATACACATCTAGTAGAATTCCATAATTGGGTATATTGAAATTAGCATTTCGTTCTCCTATAGATTAAACAACTCGAGAAAGATGTCTTTCCATATCTTAGGTCACTATCAATCAACGTGTTTTATATCTAATGTACACAACAGCACTTACTGCTAACCCTCTTCCATCCACTGCTGGATATAGGCCTCTTCAAAACTTCTCGAGCAACACGACACCACTGTTTTCCCGTCATCTGGGATTCAACAGTATGGTCAGGTTAGCCCATCTTCTTTGGGGTCTTCCCACACTTCTTCTTTCCTCCCACGGTATCCATTCAAGAATTCATCCTCTCGCCTTGCCACATTATCAGCCCATTGCCATTTTAGCTTGGAGACTTTATCTACAATGTCAACAAATGTTGTCTTTTGTCGGATGATTTCATTACCTACTTATTTTGTCTCTCAATCATTAGCCTAGCATTAATTGTCTCTCCATGGCACGCTATACACACCTCAGTTTCCGTTTGTTCGCAAGTGTTAGCGTCATAGTTTTTAGCCCATATTTAATCACTGGCAGGACACACGAATCATTAAGCTTTCTCTTAAGATTTATGGGGACTTCGTTATTATACACAACAGTAACTTATATTCAAAAAATATATATGATAGACACAACACGACTCTGTTGCACAGAAATTGAAACATAATTAGGTATAATAAAAATAAACAATTAATAACATTATAGATAGATATAAATGTCAAATGAATGAATATTATTTATGGCCAATTTGAATTATCTAAAAAAAAAAGATGTATTTGAGTTTTTGTTATAAATCCAAATACAACCTTATACACCTTTCCCGGTAAGCTAAAAGCTTGTGTCGTGAAAGGGGAGTTTGTCAGCGGAATATGTAAATCATCATCATCATCATCATCTCTGTCGGTTCCTCGATCCTGAGGATCGTGACCATCATGCCTCGTTCTGTAAACCATCTGTCTCCATGTTGAACGTGTGAGTGAGTTCTGTCCTATATTTTTTCATGTAAATGACATGAAATAATATAGTTGTCGTCTGTTGTGTGCTTCTTTGAATAAATAAAATTAAAATATACAAGTTTTCTGAAATAAGTATTTTATTAACTTTAAGTTATTTAGAGGAACAAAGGGGGTATATAAAAAAACAAAAAAGAATTTAAAAATAGAACAAAGGTGAGTAAAAATAATCAACGTTAAAAATAAAACAATAATTACTTTATCATAATTCGCTACTACAGGAGACGATAAAATAAATAGTTTTTTTCCGGTTTTTTCTGTGATGTCTTCTCGTCTCCCACGCGCCTGTAAGTGGGGTAGGTTATGTTCGCCCTTGTACGACATTGCTGTATCGCCACCCCACCCACTCCTAAAGCCTAAAATAGGCAGACGACGACTAGCCTCACACCCATAACATGAAGATCACTACCCTGGATGAATGGCAAATATAAAATATAATCACAAAACTTTACGGACTGCTTCAATAAAAATATAATTATCTCAAATTCATATACCTACACCCGATTTAGTATTACATGATAAACGTGATAAAATAACGTACCTACACTGAGAAAAATACTCAAAACGAATCATTGGTACGGTACTATCAGATTGGGACCAGAGATCGTACAAACGATTCATTGGTATAAATCTATAATATTGACTCTTCGCAAACAAATCATTGGTAAATTTACCAACAACTTGTTTTCGAAGAGTTAATATTATAGATTCGTACTAATGAATCGTTTGTACGATCTCTGGTCCTAATCTGATAGTACGTACCAATGATTCGTTGTGAAATTTCGTTAATATTTTTCTCAGTGTAATAGACATCGTTGTTCATCCATCGCAGAAAAAATACATAATAATACAGAACTAGCTGGAGAAATAAAAAATATTTGGCATTCTAGGTCCGTTTACATAATTCCTTTAGTCATGTCAGCTACAGGGGTAACTCCGAAATCTTTAATAAATAATTTACAAAAATTAGATTTACCGGTTAATCTGTACATGAAAATTCAAAAATCTATTATAATAAAAATTTGTAATATTGTTAGAAAGTTTTTGAACACAGATATTTCAGGCACAATGCTGGTATTTTGAACCCGCGTTTTGAGCCTAATCCTTTGATATCCTGTATATCTGGATAGGTGAATATTTATCTGGCTGTATAATGCTGAGAAGCGTGGATGGCAATTCTGCCGCCGCGTTAAGAAAAGTGAACATTGTGGCTTCACAGGTTTGGCATTAATATCTACCAATAGTGAATACTGTGAGTGTGAATTAAATGTAGAGACACTTAGAAAAGGCAACGTCACCTAATTCGGTAGTGCCCCGGACAGGACTTGAACCCGCATCCCTTAACCTTGTCGCGAGGAGTGCTTTGTCCAATTAAGCTACCGGGCGACTTGCCGAAGGCTCCAATATTCTCTCTTATAAACCCCGATGACAGCTTCGCGTGTAGGTATTGTTCGCTGAGATACTTTAATTGGACAAAGCGCTCCTCGCGACAAGGTTAAGGGATGCGGTATGAATAAGGTGACGATGTCTTTTCTAAGCCATATTTAGTAGTTTAATTTTGTGTTCAATTTAATAATATTGTAAAACAGTTCGGAAAGTTTTGGAGCGCACAATAATGAAATTATATTAATATACATTTTGCACACAGTAGCTTTAATGTAAATTTGTCTGTTGTGTTTTAGGAAATCTTTGTCTACCCCACAAGGCTAAACTAGCAGACGGAATAATAATAATAATAATTTATAGAGACACAGTAATGATATGCGCATGATCGTATTCAGTATTTGAAGGATACATTCATGCAGAAGGGAGGAGGCCATTGTAAGAAGTAATATTCTCAAGGAGATAGATGGATAGACGTAGCTGTCCGAAAACACGTGGAACGGTGGTTGCCAAGGACGGACACGTTTTGATCGAAAGAAATCGAAAAGCGTGTAAGGTAGCTGACTTCAATTTTTCGAGGGTCCTACTGTCAAAGGCTGATGTTCAAAAAATTTTTACATTTTACGTCTTAAAGGGCCTCTTTAGCAAAAACGATAAGACATTCAATTTTCAACAAGTTTGGTACACAAACTCTCAAAACCTGTTGACCCTATGAAAATTTTGATTTGATAAAATATGAAAACAAATATTAATTACCATTATCAAACTTTAACTTTAAAAAAAAAAGTCGATTTTAGCTTCATAGTACTGTATTCGTTTATAAAAAAGCATATTTCTAAAAATGAAATTCGGGGGTGTGTTTGGTACATAAATGCACGAGAATCCTAATTTTCATATATTTTTTTTAATAATACGTATACTTAGGTAGTTATTACAATTATAGAACAAATAAATTATATTTTTTTTTTCATGGGTATTGACCGATTTAAAAAATATTTTTTTCGGTAAAATTTCTCATATTTTGGAACCAAAAATCACCACATGAACTCGATTTTTTGTAAATTAAAAAAAGTTTGCTAAAATCTATGGTATTTATTTGCTTGATAGGATGAATAAAAAATATATTTATTTTACAAATAATTTGTATTTTGATATAACAAAGAGTACCTAAATATATCTCGTCAGTCTGCGATTAATTTATTTTTTAGTAAAAAACTAATATTGGTAATAAATATTTGTTTTTTTATTTTATCAAATCAATATGTTAGCAAGGGTCAACAAGTTTTGGCATTTTTTTTATCAAATTTGTTGAAAATTGAATATTTACCGTTTTTGCTAAACGGGGCCCTTAAATTCAAGAGTAATGATAAGGTTTTTTGCCACCCATCCTGAATGTCTTAAATTTTTGTTGACATGGAGAGGACAGCTTTCGATATAGTAGTGGTAAAAGTGGACCATCTCGTGGAGCATCCGGTAAGGAATTATTGGTCTCCCACTTTTCTCCGTAACTTTTCCAGTGTCCTGTAAAAGGGAGGTGTTCGAAAAAACTAAGACATCTTACATATTAAATTCAGCGATGAGGTTTACCGCCCATACTGAATATCTTGATTTTATATTGGCACGGAAAAGACAGCTTGCATGATTATTATATCGATGGTATAGCGCACAGATGTGGTAGGTAAGTGCAGTTTTTACCGAAAATGAGTTATTATACGCATACGAATCTATATCATCTGAAGTATGTTCCTTAGGAATATTATTGCGTAGCTCTGTGTCATTCACGAGATATATTAAATAAAAACTATGTGTGGTTAGTACTAAATTGTATGGCATCTCAAACTTTCAACATTGATTATCTCAAAACTATGAATTCAATTTATTCAATTTCAATTTATTCAATCATAAACAATACCTCAAAACAGCAACTAAGGTTGCTGGTGTCAGAGGCGTGCAGTATTACAAATCTGGTAAAACAATTCATAAATTTAAATTATTTGATATTATAGTAAAATATAAGACACCAGAGCAGAGAAATGAATGAAAATGAAAACTGCACTTACCACATCTGTGCGCTATGCCATCGATATGCATCTGCAGGGCTACTCTTGAAACAATCTAAATACGATCTAAATCTAGTCTTGATCTAAATCATACGACGCACGAAGGGACTATGGTCAAAAATACCACGCCACCGCTACCGCGAGATTGGTATGCACGTATTTTTGACTAATAGTCACTTTATGCGTCGCATGATTAAGATTAAGATCGTATTTAGATTTTGCCAAGAGTAACCCACATGTGGGATAGGCCGTGATGGTACAGTAGTAGTATTATATTTAAAAAATGTATATAGAAAGAAACGGCAGTTGCAATAGACATTAATTGGAACTTTTCATCTCTTACACGCGTCCTTCGCATTGAGACTAAAAATCCTTCAACCCTAAAGCAGCCCTTGTAGTCAAAAGGGTGTGATAAGGGTGAGGGTGGGACTCTCTCCCTGTCCCTCCTGTTGTGAATGTTAGGTCTAGGACGAGCAGGCTGCAGGAGTATATTCATATCACACCAGGTCACTGAAACGACTGCGCCAGGATTCGTCTTATCAAGGACATTACCTAATGGTAATTTTTTTTACGTGAAAGAGATTAATGCCTTACTAATGGACTTTATTTTATTTATTTATTTATTCTTCATTGTACATTGATTACAAGCAGTTTTCATAAAAATATCTTTATTTAAATTGTAAAACAATCTCAAAAATTTTGAAATAAAAGTTCGAGTTCGTCAGCAGAGTCTCGGCCTCATAAACAAGGGGTCCGCGGTTCGATCCCAGGTGCCGTCAAACTCCCCTTTCACGACACGAGCCTACTGTGAAAGGTTGCATTTGGGTTTATAACAAAACCCCAGATATATCTTTAAAAAAAACCTACTTTACCTACATAAAGTTTAATTTATCGACCGACGGTTCTTGGTGGAAGTTCATATTAATAATTTTTAAAATGAAACACAATATGTAGTTATTCCACTATTGACTTTATTTATTTTTGCGAGCCGGATTTCAAGAGCTTGCATATTTTATATGCAGCTGGTCTGCTGGCTGCCCCACTTGTGGGATATGCCGTGATGGTATAGATAGATAGATTTCAAGAGCTTCCGCTCTCATTTACATTTTAAAAATTACTTTACCTACACTTTTGTCCCCAAATTAATAAATATATTTCAAGTAAGACTGTAGAAATTTATTTATTTTATTTATTTATTCTTTACTGTGGATGAATTACAAGTAATTCTACATAAAAATACATCTGAATTAAATACAATCATATGTACAATCAATATACAGAGGACGAGTCTATAGCGGAGGCTGGAATTATTCCAACTAACAAAATTTCATGAAACTTTCATAAAACAAAACTTTAAAAGGCATGAAAAGAGGTGGCACATAGGAGAAAATCAGGTATGAAAAGGGACTAGGAAACAGATGCCAAATTTTGAGCTATTATGTGATACTTGATCAATGAAAGCATGAAGAGTGGGGAGCAACCAAAAAATATTGGCCAATCAGAAACCTCGATTGGAGAACCATGTCTAAACAATGCAACATTTGCAGAATCTAATCGGAAGAAGTGAGAAAGGTGTCCCAACGCTTACGAATTGGCTCAGGGCTGGCTTAAGTGATCACTTTCGGTGTCCATGGACAACGTTCACCAATGCCACCATTCTCACTGTCACGATGTAAGGTCCACCAATCGAGAGACGCTTTATGCAAACCTTAGAAGCAACCATCCTTTTGGGATCTCATTTTTCAGATCTCAAATTGATCGCGATCTCCCGTCTAAATGGTGCCGGAACAATTCAGTTCGATAAAGTATAAAAAACGATAAAGTATAAAAAAAAATATTGGCTTCTAACTCAGTATCCGTTCCATAGCCTTATCCCCCTTTCGGATCTATAATCTCGTTTCTAAATATGTTTTTAAATTTTGTTTATATTTACACCTAATTGTGTCAAAAAAAATTATCAGAAGTTCGATATTTTTATGTTTTTTTTTGTAACTTTTGAAATATTGTGTGATTAATCTTGTAGAATTCCATTTTGAATGTAAAATATTTATATTTAAAATAAATTAAGAAATTAAAAACACTGTATTTTCCACTTTTATTTTTCGCAAAATATAAGTGGAAAATACAGTGTTTTTATTTATTTATTTATTTACATAACAAACGGCTGTGTCAACCTTTACAAATAATACAAATTGAGTTCGTCGGTAGTCTGGAGGTAGAGTCTCGGCCTTCAGAACAAGGGGTTCGTGATTCGATCCCAGGTGCCGGCAAACTCCCCTTTCATGACACAAGCTCTTAGCTTACTGTGAAAGGTGTATAAGGTTGTATTTGGGTTTATAACAAAACCCAGATATATCTTTTTTTTTTTAAAAAAAAGAACAGTCAAGGGAAATAATGCATAAACAAAGAAAAACAATAGGTTTACAAAATGAAATGTTTTTAATTTTTTTGTGTTCTTTTACGGCACGGAGAGGACTGCTCGCAAGTTAACTACACGCAGTTAGTCCGTTGGTTACCCCACATGCCGTGATGGTTCAGATAGATATAGAGATATATGTACCTATATGGATTCATTATATTAATATTATCTCACATTGTACCTACACGTAGTGTTGTGGAATTCTCAAGAAATAATTTTTCGAGAAATTTACCGAGAAAATTCTCGGTAAATTTCTCGAAGTAGAGAATTTTCCGAGAATTTTTTAAATTTTTTATTTAACAGTATAATAATAATAAATACTTTATTCAATCAATCAATAACAATGTACAAATGTTGAGACAATATATCACCAATATGGCTACAATTAATTATGGAAACTAAAAATGTTAGGTACCTACATAGAAAAAAGTGCTAATTGATGAAAAATCTTGATTTTTGACACCCCACATGCCCATATTTAAGTTAAAAAAAAAATTGCAGGTACGTCCATGGAAAAAAGTGTTAATAACCTCTGATTTGGGCTTGTATCAGCCCCACAAATTTTTGGATCAATCAGGTTGGCTGCAAAGTGTACTGGGCAAAAGGTCATGATACCACTAAGAAAAAATATGGAGAGAAATTTCTCTTCCATCATTCTCGTTCTCGAGAAATTTCTTTGGAGAATTTTCTCTTCTCACATCACTACCTACACGCATGCAATTTTTTTTTAACAAAAACGATCATTTATATTTTAAAAAATATATCATTCAAAGTACGCCGTGATTCCAGGAATAAATGGCTCTTGCCTGTTATATTTCAAAGTCATACAGAGCAGCAAAGAAAATAAAATCAAAACTGAAAAAAAAGCATTTTACACACTTACTCGCGAAAAAATGAATATTTAATTAAGCCTGCCTTACTAGTCAAGAATGTTACCTGAGAATGCCTAGTGATAGTTGGCCAAAAAGAGCACTGTTCTTCCGTCCGCAGGGGTTCCGTCGGCCCGGGCGTCCCTCTTTCACAATACACCGTTCCCATGACAACGATATCAGAGCGCAAGGAATGTCGTGGAAAGAGGTGACGCAATTGGCACAGAGACGCTCTGAATGGAGGAGGCTGGTTTCTGCCCTGTGCTCCAGAGAGGAGCGTTGAGGGCGATGATGATGATGATGATACTAGTTAAGCTGTGTGTAGAAATATTATTTTTGTAATAATTCTTGAATAGTGCTTGTGTTCACACTTTTAAAATTCATTTTATATTATACTACACTATACGCTCATGCCATCCTTAAAAGTTTCTGGACATCATAATTCTGATTTTTATAACAAATATTGATTATTGGGTATATTTATTATTTTTTTTCCCTATGTGTGCATTTCGGATCCTTGTATTATTTTAATAAAAATATAAATATTGGTGTTTCTCTACGTTAAGGGGATATTGAAAGTTTAACAGTAGTTTAAAAGATTCCCATGAGGCGGATTTGGCCGGCCGGCCATTCAGGCTGCCCATATGGCTCGCCCGTGAGGTCAATTTTTTTTAAGTGCGGATAAATAGGAGTCTTTGACTCCTGAGATATCCGGGTGTGTGGAGGGTCCTTTCAATATACGCTCATGCCGTATCTCAAGTGGAGTAGGCAGAGAGAACGGAACGTCAAAAATCTATCCTTACGAATTATCTTCTTTCGCTTTTTCTACGTTCATACAATTTCTAATACACGCACGTCAATTCTAAATTATTATTTTATTTATTTATTTATTTTATTCTTCACTGTACATTGGTTATAATATTACATAATGAAATAGTGTCATAAAAATAACAATTATACAATTCAATGTACAGAGGGCGAGTTTATCGCTAAAATGCGATGTCTTCCAACTAACCCGGAACCCTAACTAAATTATTAGTCAATACGAGAACATGGCCGTCCTTGAGATTTTGGTTCACGTGATTTTCGATTAAAACTTGAAACTAACTAACAAACAACGCTACGTGTTTATATTTAAGCATTCTTCATGCCACACTTGTTGGAGTGTCCATTGTGTCCTGTCACATGCACTATGGAAGATGTTTAGGATATTTACTAATTTTATTATTGTTTAACCGGGTTTGAGGGCAGGTGACAAAACCAATCAGAAACCTCGATTGGAGAACCATGTCTACACGATGCAACATTGTGTAAAATCTAATCGGAAGAAGTGAGAAAGGTGTCCCAACACTTACGAATTGGCTCTAGGCTGGCTTTAAAAAAAAAAGATATATCTGGGTTTTGTTATAAACCCAAATACAACCTTATACACCTTTCACACTAAGCTAAAAGCTTGTACCGTGAAAGGGGTGTTTGCCGGCACCTGGGATCGAACGACGGACCTCTTGTTCTGAAGGCCGAGACTCTACCTCCAGGCTACCGACGAACTCAACGAAAGCTTAAGTAAACACTTTCGGTGTCCATTGGTGACATTGTCCATGGACACCGAAAGTGATCACTTAAGCCAGCCTAGAGCTAATTCGTAAGCGTTGGGACACCTTTCTCACTTCTTCCGATTAGATTTTACATAATGTTGCATTGTGTAGACATGGTTCTCCAATCGAGGTTTCTGATTGCCTATGGAAGATATTTTTGATGCATCTCCACGTGCTGTGCATTTTGTACAGAACTGGAGATCAGTTTGATTTTTTTTTGTGTTTCGAAACGATTAATAAATTTAAATATCAATATTAACCAGGAATAAAATTTGGAATAACAACAGATGTTGTTATTCCGTGATTACGTATTGTATGATCGAGTGTTAATATTAATATTGTGTAAATGTGAAAAAATGTTGAATATTATTTCGTATTTGTTGCTATTATTACTGTTGTTATCATCATCAAACTCTAGAGGACAAACAGGGGCAGACGTCTGTATGTCTAGGGCAATGCACCACAGCCAGTAGCGAGTCAGCCAGGCAGCCAGCCTCCCTTCTTCCTACCCTGCAGGAAGAAAAACGAGGATGGGGAATAATAGATGGCGTGTGCTACGTAAGAGGTGGTGCATGTGGGTTACGGAACTACCCCTATTATTATTAATAATCAAAATAATAAATCTTCGAATCAAAATAGGTAATGTTAATTTGTACATTAAAATTCAAAAATCTATTATAATAAACACTTGTAATATTGTAAAAAAAGTTTTTGAACACAGATATTTCAGGCACAATGCAGGTATTTTGAACCCGCTGCGTTTTGAGCCTAATCCTTTGATATCCTACTGTATATCTGGATAGGTGAATTTTTCCCGGCATTAGACTGTTAAGTTTTTGTGTGACCATGACTGATCATAATATGGAGACTTGTCTGGTTGTATAATGCTCAGAAGTGTGGATGGCAATTCTGCCGCCGTGTAAAAAAAAATGTTTATAATTAAGACTTTATGAAAATTAGTTTACTTACTGCTGGCCCTTTTTTCTTCACTGTTGGATCTAGGTCTCTTTAAAAGTATACTATACTAAACCAAGATATGTGATATTTGTTGTTGATGACATCTCTGCTTGATTATTTTCTTCATCATCGATTTAATTTCCTGCACCAATCTATTTTCTATCCTCTAACAAGTTTTTATTTCTCTCTATAATATTGCTACTGATCTACACACAAATGTTTTTCTGATCTCTGTAGTCTATTGGTGTGTGTTGTATCTAATCTGTTTATTATAATGTCTAAATTTGTTTCTTGCACATAGGTATATTATTACTGATTGTACTGTCAGCCTCAACACAGAATTTAGCCTAGTGAGGTGGCAAAATGGAATTAGTTGTATTGGCATATTATGGATATTTCAATTGTATTTGATTGCTTATGCTTGTTTGAGGAAATAAATCATCACAGCATTTCCAACAAGTGGTATATACAGCAGATCAGCTGCATGTTATACAAATGCAAGCCGTCTTCTCTGTGCCAACAAAAAAATAAGGCATTCTAATGGGTGTCAAACCTCATCATGCTGAATTTAAGTTGTTAAATGTATTTATTGTCTCGAACACCTTTCTTCTACAGTACACTCGAAACTTACGGAAAAGAGTGGGATACCAATTCATTGCTGGATGCTCCACGGTCTTAAAAAGCCTTCCACAATGTTCGGAAATTTATTATTTAAGGTTAAACTTTAACTAACAATAACTTTTATTTTATTAATTGTATCGGTGCACACGTAGTAGAATTCCATAATTATGTAATTTGAAACAAGTGTTTCTTTCTACTATTGATTGTTAATTCCCAGAGAGACATCTTTCCACTTATAAGGTCATTACCAGGTCGATACCAGGTGCTGGCAAACTCCCCTTTCACGACACAAGCTTTTAGTAGCTTACTGTGAAAGGTGTATAAGGTTGTATTTGGGTTTATAACAAACAAAACCCAGATATATCTTTTAAAAAAAAAAAAATATCAATCGATAATGACCTTATAAGTCGAAAGACGTCTCTCTGGGATTTAATAATCAATAGTAGAAAGAAACACTTGTTCCAAATTACATGACTTTTATTTTATAATTTAATATTAATTAACAATAATATTTATGCACTTTGATTTGGTTTAATTGTAAATATATTAATTGTAAATGAGTACGTCGGTAGCCTGGAGGTAGAGTCTCGGCCTTCAGAACAAGGGGTCCGTGGTTCGATCCCAGGTGCCGGCAAACTCCCCTTTCACGGCACAAGCTTTTAGCTTAGTGTGAAAGGTGTATAAGGTTGTATTTGGGTTTATAACAAAACCCAGATATATCTTCTTTTTTAAAAAAAAAAAATTAAAAAAAAACACAGTATAAAGTTATCATCCAAATGACTTTATTGAATTCGCTTACTAGTATTCAGAGACTCTCGACTCCATCATCAGGCGATTAGAACCAAGTGAAACAAATACAGAGACATGTTTAATTTTTTTTCTAATCGCCCGATGATGGAGTCGAGAGTCTCAGAATATTAGTAAGCGAAGTTAATAAAGTCATTTGGAAGCTAACTACATACTGAGTTTTTTCAATTTAATTCGAAATCGACTTCTAACAAGAAGGAACGTTCGGTAATTTTTTTTATTTATTAATAAAATATAAACATATCTACACATACAACACATTTACTTCAAAATAAAATACACTTAAAACTATATAATTTCCTACCCCATTTAAAGAGTTAAACTAGTGTATGGGACAGAATACACATATTTTTAATTATATATACGAAAATGTAACATATATAAATTATACCAATTTTCAATAATATCGAAAAAAAATGGAGACACTCGTTCAAGTGGTCGTCAACGTCTGGACATGGCATAAGAAGAATATGGAACTTCTGAAGTGGATACCTTTATGTATCCAAGATTCTCATTTAGGTAATCTGTTTATTTATCTATATTTATAATATGACGTGGATGTAATGTCCTAAAATTGATGAATTGTACAGTGTCCTTGAAGTGCACTGGCACGTAAACGATACTTTGATGTTGTCCAATAATAATAATAATAATTAGAAGAATAAGAAAAAGTTTCTTAGAAATGTTCAAAGAAGAAAGAGTAAGAATAAATTATATTTATCAATCAAAGAAATGCAGTATGAAAATGTTTATCAACTTTCAGTTTCAAAACGTGTAACGGACGAAATGAGTTTATCAAACTTCAGCTTTCTCTTTCACAATAACAAAGAAAGGGTGGTGGATGCATTACATTATGTTATGCTGCTATAACATCCTCCCTGCGACACTAAATCCCTCCTCGCTGCTTCCTACAACTACAACTGCTATACATAATATTTACCACCCTGTGAAATGGGTTCCGTCTGGACTGTAAATATTGTAGAAAAGTCAAAATTATAACTCGAACTTTGGAAATGTCGAGATTGTCGGCATTTATATATTGAATTCGTCGGTAGTCTGTAGAGTCTCGGCCTCGTGAACGGGGGGTTCGTGGTTCGATCCCAGGTGCCAGCAAACTCCCCTTTCAAGACACAAGTTTACTGTGAAAGATGTATAAGGTTGTATTTGGATTTACAGTAAAAACCTAGATATATCTCTCATTAAAAAAAACTTTTCTTTTCTATCGCGAGCAACACGAACAAGGATGGATTTATGGAAAAAATCACTACAAATTGATAATCTTGCCTCTGCATATTAGATCTCTTTCTCTCTCTCATCTCATCCCACTTCTGGACGAAGGCCTTCTCCATTTCCTTCCAATTTATTCGATTCTGCACCGTCTGCATCCAGTTGACTCTAGCGTGTCGAATGATATCATCCCTCCATCTTATTGGGTGTCTTCCTATTCTCTTGGTTTCTTCTAGTGGTCTCCAAGATGTGACTTTACCCATTTGTCATCTGGACTTCTAGCTATGTATTCTTCTGCATATTATCATCTCAATATTTTTTATTCTATTTTGCTTAGTAATTTCTGTTTTATAATGATAATGCGCAAAAAGAATTTATAAATTTAAAAAGAAACTAACCAAATTTATTTCCATCAATGTGACATTGAATTTATGCCAGAAATGAATGATTACGTGTAAAAATAGAGAGCTAACGTGTTATGCAATGTCAAATGTTAGATTGTCTTTAGTCCTGAGTGTAAATGTGGGTCACAACGTCAGACTATGAACCATATTCTAGAATGTCCTCTGTAAGAATTTGAGTTTGCTCGAGAGGATCTATTAAAAGGGTCTTCTCCAAGAAAATACACTCAAAATTTTAAGGATTTGTCCCTTGGACGAAATACTTTTATAACATTAATTGAAATTCTTATATATATCTACATCTGGGTGTGCTTGGGTTTTTTCCTTCCTGGGACCTTGTCTATCGGGATCTTCCTGTCGTATCTGGGGGACCTCCCGGAGCTCTCAGGTTCTTTGAATGCTTCGGGGGTGCTGGGGTGGGCGTGGGCTGGGGGGGTGAGTGATCCAAGTAATACTACATTTATGCCTGTAATAGGGCATAGCATTGACCATCTAATTTCTTCACTGTTTTTGTTTTCAACCTTTATGTTGTACCTGTCGGCGCATGATTGTGAATTAATAAATAAATAAAAAGCTAGGAATTTGCAGTTGCGGAATAATACGTCCTAAAATTTTTAAACTCGGGTGTCAACTTTATCAGCAAGCAGGAAAAAGCATTTGTTTTCTTTGTCGAGATTAAAACCGATATTTCCCATAGCACGTTCCAGACACTAGACACCATGAACCGTTGTGTTTTGAGACAAGCATGACCGTGAAAATTTTTACGGTGTCATTGTCGTTGCAGGAAATACCCAATACCCCGTCGTAAAAGGAGGGGGGTGGAAGCTATGAATACACGAAAAGGGAAAGTGGTTGGTTAGTGAATGGATGGAGAAGAACTTTTACTACCATCTACATAGTTTAAACCATGTTGCTTTGTTGGAATAGTCAAATTATACTACCGCGAGCTTGTACGGTATCGTGAGGACATTTGAAGGGCGAATAGAAACTATATACATACATTTAACCTCTCTGTGTACAATGAATAAGTATTTAAACTATCCGTTATAACTGTCCCGTAAAGTACCTGGTAAAGAATATGGTTTCACACTCTTTTCTGCAAGTTTTTCAGTAATGTCTTAATATACAAAGTGCAAGCGTTTGTAAAACATCATGTAAAATATATTTAACATGCTCAATTGAGCCAATGATGAGATATGCCATGCCACCAATCCCGAATGTCTTATTTATGCATGGAACAGAGAGGATGACCATAGCACGGAGTTAGAATGGTGGATCTTTTTTTTTTTTTTTTAAACAGATATATCTGGGTTGGTTATAAACCCAAATACAACCTTATACACCTTTCACAGTAAGCTAAAAGCTTGTGTCGTGAAAGGGGAATTTGCCGGCACCTGGGATCGAACCCCGGACCCCTTGTTCACAAGGCCGAGACTCTACCCCCAGGCTACCGACGAACTCAATGGATCTCTCATTTATAAGAGATGCATTGATGGTGAAAATACTTAGAATTGTTATTATAGTTTTAATTGTAACGTTGGGCGCCAATTTATCTCTTATATTTACGTACCGTCATACTATCTGTTTTATTTATCCTTTACTATAAGAACATCTTCTCATGAACAGAATGTGGAGACACTACCTGCATCTCCGTAAAGTGGACTAACTATGTGTAAAAAAATACAGGTCGTATTCTCCATGTCACAAAACGTCAGATAATAATATTAATACTATTGAAAATATACTTTTTAGTTTGACTCGCACTTAACTAAGGTGATCCGAGTTTCGAAATACCACGTTTCATAAAAATACACGTTTATTAAGATATTTAACATCCTTGGCTCAGCAAAGAGGTATGCCACCCTTCCTGGATATATTATTTTTTACCGACAATGCGGGAATAGCCTGTTTGTTTATTTATGCAGTTGGACTGCTGGTTACCCTACTTTTGGTAAATTCCGTGATATTTGTAACTTAGACCACTTTGTCAATTATTTGATCTATTCTAACCTCCCTCAAATACAATTCACTCCCTGCACTGCCCACCTAGATCCTGTCTTCAAACTGATTTTAGTTTAGTTTCTCTAGACGACTGGTAGGGTGGGAGGTGTGGGCTGAACTGTGGAGATGCTATTGAGATTACCGTCACAAGTGGTTCAAATGTGCCCTTCTATCAAAACAAGGAGAAAAAGGAGCCGACTTCCGCCAATTTCCTCTAATACAAGCTAAAAACACTAAGTTTTTATTATAAGCTATTTATCCATCACTATCTTTACCATCACGGCATATATCACAAAAGGGGTAGTCAGTGAAATAACTGTATGTAATAAACTCACAGGTATAAACATCAAGTCATTCTTTCGTATCACAAATCTATCAGATTGCTGCCACATTACTTCAGTGCCAAAAAAAATGGATTTTCTGAAAGTCCCAGAGACAGAGAGTGAGTTCCTAACTAAGATACGAGTATGAATCTTGTGTAACAGGTACTAGCACAATACACACACATATATACAATGCTACAAGCACATGTACATCTAATTCCCAGAACCAAAACAATTAGAAAAAGGTTGTTCTTCATTTTGCCATGGCAGGGAATTGAAACCGGGACTTCGTGACTCAAAGGCAAGAACATTACCTTTGCGTCACACAGGTAGTTAAAAAGATATTTAATTTCAAGAAACGAACACAAATTGTTTGAGTATTGCTATATTTATATTTAGGTACAGAAATCTGCTTTCGACTTACAAAGTCATTGTCAAACTGACATATTTTACACTGGCTTTGTAAGTCGAAACCATGTTACTGTACTTATTATTAAATATAGTAAAACTCAAATAATTCAATTCCATAAATTAATATGGAGTTTTACAAAATAAATGTCAACTCAATCAATAGGCTCTTTAATATTGTTTTGAATCATCATCATCACCATCAGTGGTGCTACAACCCTGTGTGGGTCTTGGCCTCCTCAAGAAGTCGCCTCCACTCCCTCCTATCCATCACCTCTCGTCGCCAATTGGTCACGCCCAAAGCTCGCAGGTCCTTTTCCACCCCATCCATCCATCTCAACTTTGGCCTCCCGACGCTTCTTCTGCCACTGGGCTTTGTGGAGTACATTCTTTTGATTGTTGATGTGTCGTTCATCCTTTCCACATGCCCTAGCCATCTTGTTTTGAGTACAAAACTGTAAGTCGAGAGTTTGAAAAGGTGTAGAATTTTATTCTACAACAAGCAGCGGTCCAGCCACACAGAAGGCAAAAAAATTATCTGGCGCAAATCATCCCAAACTCAACGTGAACGAGAGTAATGACCTAAAGGTCGAAATAAAATGAGATTGGTATAAAGACTGTATGTATGTTCCGCTCCTGTCGTTGTATACCCTTGCCAGAGAACGACAGTGCAAAGACCTGCCGCGGCGAATAGGGAGAAACCACCCTTTCACAATATATTATACCAACCCCATAAGAAAACCACCTGATTATGTACTAGTCTAGTTTCACCAGGCTTCTACCAGGAAACAAACATCAAATTGACAGACAGACTATTAAAAAAGTTATTTATTAAATTTTTCCAGGGATCCAAGCAGTCATAATGTACAAATAATGTCAACAGAATTATAATATTAAGCTATAAGTGGACCAGTAAAGTTCCCTAGCATTATGTAAAACAAAGAAATGGTGCAACAATAATGCCAAACATGTGGATTCAAATGAATCTAGTATGAATAAAATACAAGAGGATTAGATTAAAACAATAATTTGAACACGTATTTTTTTTGGACACAATCAAACAACAAATCAAATACTCGTAGCAAGACACGATAATGATGCGATGTTACAATTGTGTTTTCTAGGTAATGGAGCAACTGATCGGTTCCAAAGGATCGATTTTGGTCGGATCCATCGGTTTTTACGAAGGTACTCAGGGAGTCAATTCTACATAGATCATAGGTCCTGCGACATCAAAAGCCGTGTCGTGGAAGCAGGACTTGTAGACACTATTGATGTCATCTAGCTTATTGGTGGATGTTTTAGCTGTGCGTAGGGATCTACTTGCAGGTGTTTTGAGAACAAAAAGTTGAGAGAGTGGTTGAGGTGCCATATTATTCAAAAGCCTTGTAGACCAAAAGGCAAAGTTTTTATTGGACCCTTTCACTTATTTTAACTAGTACAAGTTTTCCAGCAAAGGTGTAAAGTGACAACTCTTGTCCACACCGAAAATAAGCTTTGCAGCGCCATTGAATGCCATTTGTAGACGTCTGTCTTTCCTAACTACGACTTTTATTGAGGTCAAAGTCTGAGTTGAAACATATAAACAAACCGACTTAAATATAATTATGTAGATTATTAGCTCCCTGATTCTGTAATAAATATTTCCAGAATGTATTATTTTCACATCAGACAGGAAACTGTTGCTGATTGACAGGTACTTAACTAAAGGTAAATTGTATGTTTATAAATAATATTAATTAAATCAATCCAATCCACGGTAAAGTTTAGGTCTTCCGCTCTTTTCTGTGAGTTATCCAGTAGAGACATCCTGACATGTCCAATGGCTCCCATGACAGGAATTCGTGGAGCGAACTCATCTGGGCAGAGCTGCAAGAGAGGTCGTCTGGATTTCTGGGAGGGAATGGGAATATAGACTTGATTTTTAAATGTTTGTTTTTTTTTTGTTTTAATAAGCATTTAAAGGGTGATCAAATTGGATTGGATGCAAGTAAATCAAATAACTAGAACAACGCTTGCACGACCAACTATTTGCAGAGCTCATTCATATACCGGGCATATACTGTCACTAGCTTCTGAAGCAAATTAAAAACTGAACTCTTCACTGGCACCCTTGAAACGGTATAGGGACTGTTAAACGGCGTCAAAATAAAGTCATCCAGAATCATCATCATCATCATCATCAGCTTATAATTTCAACTCCTTTTTTAATAGTCACCAATAGCTAAGTCAATTAGATTGTTAAATAACACTTCCCAGAATGTTGACATATTCCACATAACATACGGAGAATTTGTGGAGAAAGTGGAAACACTATTGTAAATGTTTGTTTTCTCTGGGAACGCGTTGGCTGTAATGGTCCCAGTGGAATAATATGGTGTCATTTTAATAATAATAATAATTAGACATATTATTTGGCACATCTATACTGCGATCCAATGAAACTATGAAAATATCCGTGACGACTTAGGGGTCTCAAAGGGTTTAATCATTTGATGTTTTAAGTCCTTTCTACTCCCATTTTCAGTCCCATTCCTTTATTTACTTCTTGATTGGAGATGATTAATTCCATGTGCTTTAAAATTTCCGTTCTTTTTTGTGAATATCGCTGTAGATGTTATACTGTCAAATGAATGTAATATTATTATAATCTTAAAAATGTCACCTGAGAACATAACAGATTTTATCCAAGGCGATCACATCAAGACAAAAAACAAAGCAAAATCCAAAGTAAACATCAAGACAGAAAAATGCATATATTATGTCACATGTATGTAGTTTGCGTTCCTATGACAACGATATCAGAGCGCAAGGAATGTCGTGGGAAGAGGTGACGCAATTGGCACAGAGACGCTCTGAATGGAGGAGTCTGGTTTCTGCCCTGTGAGGGCGATGATGATGATGATGATGTAGTTTGCACTGAATATATGTATATTTTGATTATATTGTTTTATAACTTGTAATATTTACATCAATTTCTAAAGTTTGTTACATATTTTAATTTTGTTATACTTTTTGAATTGTCTTTCTTCTTGTGTTTATACCTAATAATGTTAAATTGTATGTAGTGTACAAAAATTATATGTATTAATGTGAATTTTATTAGTAAGGTATATTGGCGATGTAAATTATTAAATGTTTATTATTGTATTGTTCATTGTTAAAGCTGTTGTATCTGTTAAAATAAAAAAAATATTTAATATCATATTGTTCATAAAAAAGGCAAGAGCCGTTTATACTTTGATAAATAAACCTGTCTAATATATAAAATTTTCGTGTCACGGTGTTTGTTATCATACTCCTCCGATACGGTTGGACCGATTTAGATGAAATTTTGTGTGCTTATCGGGTAGGTCTGAGAATCGGCCAACATCTATTTTTCATACATCTAAAAGTAAAGGGTGGTCCAACCCGAATATTTTTTATTAAGACTTATAGTAAAAAAAGAAATTTGCAACGCGGCGCGAAATAATATTTCTCTGTATTTCAAAAAGTTAAATGTATTATCTGCTAAAGGCTTGTTTTGGCAGAGAGTTGTCCTTGACCAGTTTTCAAAAACCGAATATAAAGAAAAACCTCGACATATGCATCACACAAGATTTAAATTTAATGAAGGATATGTAGTCCCTAAATTCAATAATAAATACGGAAAAAGAACATTTGAATATAACGTGCCAAAAATACTTAATATGATGCCGGTATCTATTAAGAAATGCAAGAGTAAAAATATTGCAAAAAAATTAGTCAAGGAATGGTTAATAAAGTGTGGATTTATATATAACTAATAATTATTTTTGTATTTAGGTTAATGTCGTATTAGGTCAATATATGTATAAAGTATGTTATAAGAGAACACGCCGACAAATCTTTTAGATTTGGCGTGACTCATTATCATAAGATGTATATATTTATTATTCAATGTACTATTTTCATTAAATAAAAAAAAAAAAAAGACAATTTTTTTTTTATAATTTTCATATTACAAATTTTCACCCTTCTACCATCAACCCCTATTTTTTAAAAGCGATATTAGTAATCTAGAAATAATGTATATGGCAAAACAACGTTTGCCGGGTCAGTTAGTATTCTTATATATAGCGAGTTACAATCCATTGAATTGGTCTGCAACGATTTTTATTTTCTTTTTTTCTGCTAGTCTCATTAATTCTATGTATGTGCCACAGTTCATATCCTTCCTCACTTGATCAATTATAAATTACAAAACAATGTTTAAAATTAATTTAAAAAATTAATACCATTGTATACTGTCTTCAGTAGAATTGTCTTACCTTCCCTTCAGACTCACTTTAGGTTGAATAAAGTAGACACATACCTAAAAGAAAGAAAAAAAAACAAATTAATATATTTCACTATGGGAAAATAAATAAATGAAACATATAAATATATATTTTAGGTATATTATTTTCTGTTCCGTGGAGCACCCGGCAAAGAATTGGTCTCCCACTCTTTGCCGTAAATTTTCGAGTGTTCTGCTGTAAAAGGCGGGTTCTTGAAACAGTAGAGACATTCTACATCTGAAATTCAGCACAAAAATCTATTATCTTTATCTTAATTCTGAATTCACATATTATTCATAATTTTTTTAACGGAATTTACCACCTCGTAAGACTCGAGTCTGTTCTGAGCCAATGTGTTTGTATTTATATCAAAAAAATGAGAAAGATTTTGAAATATGGATAAAACGATTGATGTCAGACCATGTATGTAAGTAGTATTTTATAGATTGTACAGTGTAGAATAATAGTAGTAGGAAGGGAAAGTCACGAGTCAGTCTGCAGGAGGTGGAGTTCTGGAGGTCTAGACCCAGTCAACAACCGCCCTTGCTACCCCCGACAAGGACAAGGGGGGTTTATATAGGGAGCAATACATACATACACACAACGCAGTTGACTAAATAGAACAAAATATATATTATATTCTACAAAGTTGTCTACGATGATCAGTTTTGTACGAAAGAACCAGACAACTAATCATTATATAGTGGATCAAATATGAACTATTAGGTATATAAAGTTGATATTTTTCAACCGACGGTTCTTGGTGGAAGTTCATGTTGAATTAATTGTAAATACAACACTTTTGTATAAAGTATATCCACTGTGACTTTTAATGGACGCGAGCCGGCTTTTAAGAGTCGGTTAAGAAAATGCGAGTCGACCAAATAGTCATGGATAGTAATAAGAAGTAAAACTAAAATTACTGATATTGCACAACGTATCAAAACTATTAAATGAAGATGAACGGGATAGTTAGAAACCCAGATGATAAATGGCCAAAGTCTCTTACAACTTGGAGACCACGAGCAGTAACCAGGAACAGAGAAAGACCCCCAATGAGGTGGAGGTATGATATCATTTGACACGCTGGGGTCAATTGGATACAATTTTTTTTTAATTTTTTTTTTTATTTTTTATTTATTATTATTATTACTTAATAAAATTTAAATAAAAAAAAAATAAAAAAAAATAAAAAAATTAAAAAAAAAAAAAAGTTGGATGCAATGCAATGGCGCAGAATCGAATTATGTGGAAGGAAATGGAGGAGGCCTACGTCCAGGAGTGGACGGGAGTGAGCTCAGAAGAAGAATAGAGTATTAGTGAGTGTCCAAGATTAGGAAGTTGAATAAAAGTGTCTGCGAAATAGATACATAGCTGCTGGAAAAAACCACTACAATACACATATCTTGGGGTGGGATGGTACAATAATGGTTGTAAGAAGGAAAATAAATTTAAGTTTCCAGATAAATTAAACAATAGTAAGCAATGTTATGAATTTTTTGACACAAATGGATGTCGTTAACTGAATTTTTTACTTACTAGAAGTGTAGATGTCAAACATATCAAACATGGCACAGAGGAATTGGGAATGTTACCTAGGTATCAAGAGTACTCTTAACCAAACCAGGTCGATTCATAAGCGTCGTAACTTTGTGTCATGCACTCCTTAAGGAAGTTCACATATGTACTAGCTGACCCGGTAAACGTTGTTTTGCCATATACATTATGCCATATACTAGGATCACTATTAAAAAATAGGGGTCGATGGTAGAAGGATGAAAATTTAGGGCTGTATGTTTGTAGGGCCTGTATGTTTTTAATGCCTTACCATTAAAAAATAAAAATTTTTTTTTTTCATAAAATAAAAATGAAAAAACGGGGTGGATCACCCTTAACTTTTAGGGGTATGAAAAATAGATGTTGGCTGATTCTCAAACCTACCCGATAAGCACACAAAATTTCATTAAAATCGGTCAAGCCGTTTCGGAGGAGTATGATAACAAACACCGTGACACGAGAAATTCATATATTAGATTCACTTTCTATTGTGTTTTTAAAGCATAATATAAATATAGTAAAATTACAAAAATGTCGATTTCTCGAATATAAGACATTTCTACTTGTTGAATTATGGAACTGTACAGTCGATCGATATAGACTTGAATTTTTTTAAAAGTGCCCTAGCACCGCTACGCACACAGTCACAGGTAATGTGTATTACAGAACACGTGATTGTATTAGTAACCGAGTAGCATCACTGTGATTGGCTGGTGCATTGCGTGGTGTGTGTAACATACTTATTACTGAAGGATGTGTTAGTAATCATTTACCTATGAGCGGGGCACTCTTATATGAATTCTACTCTAACTACAAGTATATCGAGTGAATAACAGGCGAAACCAAGACAAATACGTTAATTAAATTTTTATTCTAAATTTAAAATATCCCGGAAAAACGTTATTTTAACGTAATATGTTAGCGCCACTTGTAAAGGGCATATTACGATTATTGAAATTATACTTTTAGTAGGTATATGCTTTGGTTCGTCTGGGAGTTAAGGCACAATCCTAGGCATTTCGTGTAAATGTGTTCAATAAAGATATTCCAAGAACTCACCAAGGCAGTTAGTTGAGGGATTGACGTGAATATTTAAGTGCGTTCGTATCTATTTTTATAATATACTAGCTGACCCGGCAAACGTTGTTTAGCCATAATTATACTAATATCGCTATTAAAAATAGGGGTTGATGGTAGAAAGGTGAAAATTTAGGGCTGTATGTATTTTTTACTCCCTCACAATAAAAAAAATAAAAATATTTTTTTTTGTCCAAAAACTAAAATAAAAAATACGGGGTGGACCACACTTTACTTTTAGGGATATAAAAAATAGATGTTGGCCGATCCTCAGACCTATCAGATAAGCACACAAAATTTCATCAAAATCGGTCCAGCCGTTTCGGAGGAGTATGATAACAAACACCGTGACACGAAAATTTTATATATTAGATTATGTACTTTATAGACATGACAGAAAAAATAATACACTCTGTGCAAAGTCCCAACCCTTGGGCAGGCAGGCAAAACACCACATCACCAGAGATGTGACGTATTTGAAATAAAAGTATTTAAAATACAAATACAAAATACGTATTTGTATTTTGTATTTCAAATACCTTTTTGTAAAAAGTATTTTGTATTTTATTTGAAATACTTTTTTTGAGTATTTTGTATTTTACACAAAATACTTTTACAAAATACCTTTTTATTGTTTGAAACAAAATTCTGCCATTAATTGATATGCGCGTACGCAAGCTTTTTTTGCCAATTTGTTGAATTACAAATACATCGTTTCCATTAGAGTACTCCATGTTTGAGATATACACACATAATAATGATGATTGAACAAATTATACATGACGCCGTTTAATGTTTCATGGCCATTTCAAGGGCGCTGTGATTTCTCCTGAATGGTAGCATTTTCAATTTTGTCTGAAGGCAATCTATTCCAGGCAGATGACGCTGCGACTCTGTTTCTTCTTTCTGCAAATTTAGAGGTATTTGCCCTTTTGAGTTCAACGAGTTTAAGAAGCTGATCACAGCCTTCGCCACACATTTTCGTCAGCGGAACAGCTCAGTGGGTGGTGTGCTGCCTTGTGGACAGTGAGACACAGTTTAAACACCTCTATCTCTAGGACTTTCAGTTAGTGTAGACTTCTTAGTAGTGAAGTTATGTGGCAGCTCTTATTCTCTCTGTAAATGATCCGGAGGCAACATTAAAAACCATCTGAAGACGATAAGGAAGAGTCTGGAGCAGTCCTGTATATAATATGATGTTACAGTAGTCCATACGATTTCAGATTTGGATTATCCATTCTGATTTATTTTGCAGCCCAAGTCAGGAATTCTCTTACCTGCTTGATGATACTCAATCCATTTATGACAATTTTCGGCTTATCTCTTCTAACAACGGTACATTTTGTCATGACTTAATCATTTTTTTATTTTTATTTGAACAGTTCTTCCTAAGGCTTATCCTCATTGTCTGCAAGCAATGCTATATCGAATCATGTCAACCCTTTCTCCATTTATGTATACTCTTGTCCAGTTTTTAATTTCTTTTTCATTCATCAATGGTTTAAATATTAAATACTTTTGTCTTACACCTTGTTCGACTATTTGTAAAAGTATTTTAAAAAGGTATTTTAAAAAAGTATTTTGAAAATACGTATTTTGTATTTTGTATTTAAATACCATTTTGAAAAAGTATTTAGTATTTTGTATTTGAAATACAAAAATTCAAAAGTATTTGTATTTTGTATTTAAATACTTTTTTGGAAGTATTTTGCACATCTCTGCACATCACATACAAAATCTCATACAAAATATCATTGCGATAGGCGAAAAGATGGGCCTTAATAATAACTCAACGTAGCCAAACCAAAATTCACGGTTTTTAGCCGACAACCACATACTCGTAATGATGCCAAACTTCAGCTTAATGGATATTACTACTACTACTATACCATCACGGCATATCCCACAAGTGGGGTAGCCAGCAGATCAGCTGCATGTAAGAAACATGCAAACTGTCCTCTTTGTGCCAATATAAAATCAAGACATTCAGGATGGGTGGCAAACCTCATCGCTGAATTTAAGATGTATAATGTCTTAATTTTTTCGAACACCTGCCTTTTACAGGACACTCGAAAACTTACGCAGAAGAGTGGGAGACCAATTCTTTACCGGGTGCTCCACGGGATGATCCACTTGCATGGATATTATCCTATTTATTTATTAATTATTTCAATTTTTTACAGGATACATACAGTTGATACAAAAAATACAATGGTCTATAACATATTTAGCAATAAGCAAACCAGTGAAGATCCCTATATTACCCTTATGTGCTCTACAAAACATACATAACTAAACACAACAGATAAAATCAACAAACAACAATTACAATAGAATAGAGTAAATTATGTAAACAAAATTAATAGAATAATGCTCACAAAGCAATAATCGCAGAATTAAACAATAAAACAATAAGCAATGAAAACAATACAATGAGTCATGAAAAATAAAATTAATAACATCATATAAAATCTCTCAAAGTTTAAAATTCAAAATTTAACATTATTTAAAATTCAATAGTAAAATTTGTCATAAGCATACATACATACATACATACCATCACGCCGCTTCCCTCGCGGGGTAGGAAGAAAGGATCGAGCGCCACTTCCTTCTATCCTTGCACACATCTTTCGCTTCCGTCACTGTCATACAATTCCTCATGCATGCTCTCCTGTTCAACGTGCTCAACACGTGACCGTCCTGTAGGATTTGATTTAAATGATCTTGCCATTTAATCCTCGGACGTCCACGTCTCCGAGCACCATTCCTCTCAGACAAATATATCTTTTTAGTCATTCTGTCCTCATTCATTCTTTCCACGTGCCCAAATCATCTTAACTTATTTACATTCATCCTTGTTATTACACTAACTTTCATTCCACATTCCTTTCGTATCTCACTGTTACGCACACGATCTCTCAGACTTTTACCACACTTCCTTCTCAGTGATCTCATTTCAACTGCATTTATGCCACTTTCATCCTTCTTTAACCATGTCCACGTCTCACTTGCATACATAAGTGTTGGCACTAAGATAGCAGAGTGCACCAACCTTTTAGCTGTGGTGGATATGTTTCTATTTGCAATTATTGGTCGGATTGCACCATTTATCTTATTGTCATAAGCAAATAGGAATAATATTATCCGACACATGCAAGAGATTAGTTACCATTATCCTGTGTATATGTATGTGTCATCCTCGGTGTGAGATTTTCCACCAAGGATACATCAAGGGAGTATTTTAATTTTCTAGTGGGTTTTGTAGAGGGAATCCCATAAGGACACCTCGAGCCCACTCTTGGATAAAAAAAAATGAAAGCTTTTGCTCTAGATTGACTGGATGACATGAGAACTGATGTTCTTGAAACATCCAAGGGTAAGTTGTGGAAACCCCTCTCTTGATACGTATTTATTATAATCAAAATGGACAGGGAGCAAATTTATCTGCATTTCCTTTCCTGCATGCCTAGGCAAATTTATCTGTATTTCCTTTCCCCTAGGCAAATTTATCTGTATTTCCTTTCCTGCATACAAAGGCAAATTTATCTGCGTTTCCTTTCCTGCATGCCTAGGCAAATTTATCTCTATTTCCATTCCTGCACGCCTAGGTAAATTTATCTGTATTTCCTTTCCTGCATGCCTAGGCAAATTTATCTGTATTTCCTTTCCTGCATGCCTAGGTAAACTTATATGCATTTCCTGGCTCCTATGTGGTGGGGGGATTTGCAATTTTATACATATCCCAGATATTCTCACAGAAAGAAATATGCTTGTATCGTATAGATGAAATGAATTTGGCAACGGGTGATATTGAATCTGGATTTCTCGATTGAAAACCCAATACTTTACCATCATCAGGTAACCGACTACCTCAATTAAGAGGTGCATTACATTTTTACACAATCGCATTCACAAAACGTTTATTTTTATTATTATTGTTAGTAAAGTTTTAAAGTCGCAGCGAAGATGCCTCGAGGGCTTGCCATAATGCATAATATAAATAATATGTATGTGCAATAACGCAACCAATACTACATATATCTGTATGTCGGAGGGAGACTGCGCTATGTCAAATTTTGGCCAAAGTGAATTATGAATATAATTTTCTACTTTTATCAGCTGATTTTACAATCATATACCCTTTCCACCACCAATAATGTAACCTAAACTATATGTATCACTACGTATGTATGTATGGAACAATAAAACAAACTTTTTTGATCCTCTGGAAATTTCCATTACTTCTGCCAAGAGGGAATGGTCTAAGATTTGAAAGCAATAAAAATATCATTGAATACAAGTACATAAGAGTACAATTAATACCTTGAAAAAAGCAGATTCGGGCAATTCTTCTGCTTTCTATGCCTCTATGAGAAAAGGTAGTAGTAGTAGAGAATATAATATTGTTGAAGAAGTTTTGAATAGCATACAAAAAAATTACATCTTGGACATAAAGTGATTTCGCTCCGACTAACAGATATATACATGAAGCGGAGACTTGTTATATATGTACATGAGACAACTTCACACAGAACCCGTCAAAATTGATTAGGTATTAAAATTGTTTATAATGCTGCGGTTGCGACAATTTGGACACACAAATAATTTTCAAGAACGGCCGCGTGTTGAGAGCCACAAATCGGTGAAGCATGCTAGAGAAATTGCATTAAAAGCGGGAAGGAAATGAAAAAGCGTATAAGGATAGATCAGATCAGCGTTTCGACCTCTCTCTCTACCTCACGAAGGATTCAGCTTCAAGGAGTTCAGATAAGAAAGAAAGGTAATTTTTTTATTTTGTTTTTTGTTGGATCACTAGACATCTCTTTTCAGGACGAATAAATAAAGGAATCTCCACTTTGTTTTGATTTTCAAACTCTTTGTAGGAAGATGTTCCAGTAATTATTGATGATTGAATACAGATCTATTTGCTTCGTGGAGACCACAGCGAAAAATAATAGGTCTTCTACTCTTTACATATGGCGCCGTTGAATTATTCGTAACCATTTCAAGGAAGCCGTGACTTCTCTTGAACAGTTATATTTTCAACAGGTTTGTTCTGTTTTAAGTACGCTAGTAATCTGTTCCAGACAATTGGTCCCGCTGAAGCTCCTCTGCAAATTTGGAAGTGTTTACCTTATTGGATTCAACGAGTTCGTTGGAAATGGTGGAAGCTGAGCAATAATCTCCTATGCACAGATATCAATATAGCTGGCAGACTTATCACTATTGTCATTTATTCCAGATAACCAGTTCTGTTTCAATTACACTAAAACAGTTTTTCTCCTATCGCGAAAATCTCTGTTGAATTTTTCGCGATCCAGCTAGGAATTGAACCTGAAACCTTGCTGAAACTTAAGTCAACTGCTATTGCCGTTGCAACACATGGCCCGTGACTTTTTCTGGAATTTTTTGTAAACTCTTGAGTGTCCTGTATAAGGGAAGTATTCGTATAACGATAACTAAACTAAAAAAAAAACAGTGAAAATTATTTTCTCTCAGCCAACCTTGTTCGAACACACATTACATAATTTTCGTTGAGTGTTACGAACGGACACATAACACAGGTTATTTGTCACAACGCCTAGCCAGTATTAATAATAAGAATAAGGTAGTAATACTTATAAAATAATTTTATTCATATTAATAAGGCATCGGACACATTGTATAATTTGAGTAGGATACTAGTCGTGTTGTCCATAGACAACGAGAGTAATAGCTACAGACAACTAAGAGCAGATTTTCAAAGTTTTGTGGAGTAGCCCTGCAAAGAATATATTTCCTCATTCGTGGTAGATGCTACTACAACACTATCATGGCAAATCCACAAGTGGGGTAGCCAGAAGATCAGCAACATGTATTAAACATGCAAGCCGTCCTTTCCATGCAAAAAGACATTCAGGATGGGTGGCTAGCTCATCTCTGCTGAATTTAAGATGTAAAATGTCTTCATTCTTTTCGAACAATATAACGAACAGTATACTGAATCAGATAGGATTTAGTTATAAATTTCTAAGTAAAAATTAAAAAGATCGGGAAGAGTTTTTAAGGCATAATGTAAATATAGTAAAAATACAAAATGCGTATTGACAATTAGACGATTCTTACAAGGATCATAACAGATGAAGGCCAATGCGATCCAAGAAGACAACTAACAATATCCAAACGACAACACAACTACAATATATCTTCAATTTTCTTATAAATTCTGCATACATCACGTTGAAGATTTCAACTTCTCCAGCCAGACCATTAAACATTTGAATAGCCCTTCCCACTGGCGAGTTTGCCAATATATATTTCTCGAATATAAGACATTTCTACTTGTTGAGTTACAGAACTGCCTGAATCAAAAACATTTTAGCGTTACGTTTTTGTGTCGCAGTTGTTCAAATATAGACGACGTTGCAAGAAGTGTCAATTTTTGTAGCTAAAATACACAACAGTTACGAAAATTGTCACTTTGGCGCAACGTCGTCTATATTAGAACGATTGCGACACGAAAACGTAACGCTAAAATGTGTTTTGACGCAGGCCTCTGGGCCGAACTACTGTGTATTTTAGCTACAAAAATTGACACTTCTAGGAACCTCGTCTATATTCGAACGATAACGAAACAAAAACGTAACGTTAAAATGTGTTTTGTCTATGGGCCCAGCTGCTGGACAATCGAATGGGCCACTTGCAGATTTTTTTATCACATAAAATTGTCAATTAGTATGAATTAAACACAACAATTTATTTTAATTTTTATTGCACTATTTTCTTAGATATTAAGCTTTTAATTATTGAATTTTCTCGAAGTGATCAAACACAATATGGCGGCACTGTGACGTTACGGAGTCCGGTGAACCATAATAATAACTTTCGCACCACAGATTATAATATCAGACACACATGGGACTCCGTGACGTCATCAGCTGTCAAAATCCATTTTACGTGTTTTACCAAACGTCAAAAAATTTGTATTTTATTTTTGGAAATTCTCCATAATTTATTTATTTTATTTATTTATTTATTCCTTGAAAACACACAACAGACAACAACTATATACATATGTAATGTTTATTTAGTTCGTCGGTAGCCTGGAGGTAGAGTCTCGGCCTTCAGAATAAGGGGTCCGTGGTTCGATCCCAGGTGCCGGCAAACTACCCTTTCACGGCACAAGCTTTTAGCTTAGTGTGAAAGGTGTATAAGGTTGTATTTGGGTTTATAACAAAACCGAGATATATCTTTTTTTTTTTAAATGTACAAGGTAGAAAAAAAAACATTTCACTCAGTCGTCATTTAGATATATTTAAAAAAATTTAACTGACATATTTGTGTTTTCCGATCTCAAATTTTATTAAAATCCCCCACGACTGCAAGTGGCCCATTTATTAACTATCGTTGTAGTAGCAGGTTTCGCGAGCGTCAGCGACTGTACATTGTTTGTCACTGTGTAAATCGCCTATTTTACTATTAGGTATAAGTTGTCACTTCTCGTAGATACTGTATAATGGAGCAGAAGCAAAACTATAATAATAATAATATATAATAAGTAGTATATATAGTATTGTCGAGCATGCGGCCTTGCGCCCATTAGAGGCCCATGACTCGGCTGTTGGAGATTGTTGATCTTTCTTGAGGTCATACTTATCAATAATAATATTAAAACTATTACCTATTATAAAAAAGTTAGCGTTGTTTAGTGCCATATTATTATTAATTTATCGAACGATGTTATGTAATTCAACCAGCTCCGTGGAAAGAATGGGACAGAAACAATAATAATAACGTCTTGTTCATGCGCATCTTTCATAATAAATATCTGTTAATTTTTATCAATGGGGAACATGCATGTGTGAGGAATATGAATAAATGTTATCAATTCATACCTATTTTGATTTAAGCGTAAGGAAGAACCTTACTAAAGCCTTTGTCTGGAGCATTCTGCTTTATGGTTGCGAGACATGGACCATCAGCAAGAGTGAAAGCGGACGGTTGGCGGCCTTTGAAATGTGGTGCTACAGACGCATGCTGAAGATCCATTGGTCGGAACACATCGAAAACGAAGAAGTATTAACCAGGGTAGGCGAAAAAAGGCAACTTCTCAAGAGAATCAGCCAACAACGAGCTAACTGGATTGGCCACAACATCACCCATACAACCAAATACGGTCGCCGTGACTAAAATATCAGCCACAAAATAATCCATACACATATTGTACATACGATGTTCACCCGCCGTGTTCTAAACGCTATAGTGTAAGGTTATATGACAAAATGTACACTCAATATCCACGCACTGCAACTAATTTGAGAATGCGTGATGTTAAGAACACAATGTAAAGGAATAATGTCTACGCGTCGGACCCAAATTGCCACTGAATGATGTTTAGTACACTTAGTGTACCCAAAGAAGTAGCGGTTATAGAAAAAGTTATCTCAAGGTCTTGGTCGTATAATAAATTGACAGTTGTCAAAACAATACCAGTGTTGCTCAACATTGCACAGAAGGGGTATGAACAAAATGAAATTAAAATGTTCGATCTTGATAGAGTTAAGTGTTAACTCATTTCTATGAGTGATAAAAATTATATAATATTCATACCTACCTGTTTTATCAACAATGTGAATTATGTAAATTTTTTTTAAAAATATTTACCATCTTTTTTACTCTTACTCCAACATCGGTATGGAATGGAAAGTATATTAAAAAAAACATACACATACATATGTAAAACAATTTAATGTACATAAACAAGAATGATTTTGAAATAAATTATGTAATTTCTGTTGCAAATTCCTGCAGGTAGACTGGTCTAATTAGATGCAAGATATTGTAAAAATTGGTCAAATTTCACTTCATGATCTAATGGTGTCTTCAAAAAATGGTTTTAATTAAATCAATTGGTCATTTCCATTTCAATTTGCATATCTTCTTACTGTCCCAATTTTCTTATTTGTTTTAATCTGAAAATAAATAGAAAATATTGTTCATTAAATAACTCTTTTTTCTTTGCAAACAATTTTATTTATTTATTTGTTTTATTCTTCTTGCACATCATCATTCATAGGTATAACAAATTAAATAAAGCAGTACACACAAGAAAAAACACAAGAACTTCCATTTCTTATAGGTATATGTGTAATGAATAATACTTACGCCTTTATTTTCAACCTTTGTTATGGTTAATAACACTATTTTGGATAAAAGTGTCTACTTCCTTCACAGTGCATGTCTTGTCTGCAAGATTGCATATATCTAAAAACATCAAAATACCAAATATTAAAAAATATTTTTACTCAAAGAAAATTAATTTACGTACATAATTATATCAGATACTGCCGCACAGTTTGACAACCATTTAAGATCCATTAAACGAGTGGGGCCATATTGGAACAATGATACTAAATGCCAAGCCATTTCAAAAATGCAATTTATCTGATTATTACAACAAATTTGGCATAGATTCGTCAATATTTTAACCTAATTTTACCAATATCATTTGTCAGCTAGCTGGTGGTATCAATTTCTTTAATTTTTGTAGTTACATAAATATTATAATTATAAAACAATATCTCCTACCTTCAGAATTCAAATGGCGTTCTTGTTTCTCGTGAATATTTTTATAAACTGCACAGTCAATCAACATCTCGCACTCATAATGACGATGATCTCCGAAATACTTTATCACTTATTACAACGTTTTCGCAATCAACGCCATTAATAATTTTACGACAAAACAACGATGCACCACAGATAGAACGCAGCTACAACGAAACATGTCGTCTTTTATTTTCGTTTGTCGTTCGGATTTCTCCGTGTTCACGATATCTGTTGAGATGCGCGCGCGCGCGCTATGGAATATGGAATGTAGCTGTGACTAACCTTCCCCATTTTTAAGAACCGTTTAACAAAAAGTGTGCGCCCTGATACCAGTTTGATCCCGGTGTAGGAAAACGAGTGTAGTGAATGTTCTCTAACTGATACCAAAATGGTTGTATGGGCAGGCACCCAGGACTACTCATCGCCATTGCGGAGGGTAAGACCGAGGGGATAAATGGCAGAGGCCGACCAAGAGATGCGTATATGGACCAACTGAAGAGGGACATGAACTGTGGCTCATACGTAGAGCTGAAAAGACTTGTTGAGAATAGGGAGGAATGGAGAAGAAAGTCAAAACTCGTTGCAGACTAATCCAGTGGATTGTAACTCATTATATATATATATATATATATATATATATATATATATATATATATATATATATATATATACGTAGGGCTACTCTTGAAACAATCTTAATACGATCTTAATCTATCTCATTATAAATTAATATACCCTTCGCCCTTGAGGTGGATTTTTTTCACAAAACGGCGCTTTACAAATCATCCAAATAATAATAATAATAATACGTAGGGCTACTCTTGAAACAAGCTAAATACGATCTTAATCTAGTCTTGATCTTAATCATACGACGCACGAAGGGACTATGGTCAAAAATACCACGCTACCTCTACACCGCGAGATTGATATGCACGTATTTTTGACTAATAGTCACTTCGTGCATGTTTTTGCAAAATAGTTTTTTTTGTGACTAAAAAGTTTTTTTTTTGTGAACGTTTCATAAAATCGTTGCCGTGGAGGTGAAGTGATCCAAGCGACACTTTTTTAAAAAAATGAGTTAAGTATGCAGTTTTGTTCAGAAAACCATGGAGAACATTGTGGTGAAGAAAATAAGTGCTTTGATATTTTTAAAGGGCATTTTTGGAAGATTTTAAAGAGATGTCAAGTATTTTTACATCATTTCAAGTGTGTGTTAGAGCATTTCACTAACAAATAGTTCAATTAAATTATAGAAGTGAAAAGATCTAAGCCGCATAGCGCCTAACTTTCCAACAACTTTTTTACAGCTGGATCTTTCTCAGCTACAGTGGTGAAATAACCCAAGTGATAAATTCGTGTTTACTTATAAAATATAAAAATTCTTTAATATTTTGTTATTTATATTAGTGGAATATGTGATCACGAATATGTTGCAAAATTTTAGCTAAATCCATGCAAAAATAACTTAGTTATTGTCAGATTAGTATTTTCGGATGTGACAGCGTAACTTCAACACCCTTTTTCTCGAAATGTCTGTCTTGTGGGTTAGATCACTTCACATCCACGGCAACGAAATTGGGTTACTTGGAAGAAATCGCGTCTCCAAAATAAACTCGTTCTCTGTATATTGATTGTATTATTAAAATATTTGTATTTATTTGTAAGATTGCCTGTGATCAATGTGCAGTAAAGAATAAATAAATAAAAATAAAATAAAATCTAGATAATAAACAAGTATGTAAGTGCTAAGTTCGATTCCGGAAAGCGGGCTTGTATGTTGCAATTGTCTGCTTTACATTAATCACTAAACCATATGTTTGTATTATTAATATGGGTACGTAAATACGGTACGCTACAACTACAATATTATCTTGTTTACCTGTTGCAGTATAGATACCAGTGCCGTGGTTTCCATACATGCATAAAAGGGCCAATAAAAAATTGTTGTTGTACCTAATAGGCATTCGAGTGATTCACCATGAAATAAAAAAGGTAAAGTCAGAACTCAGAATTGTCATCCATTATGTACCTAATTGAAACAAGTGTCTTTTTCTACTATAGATTATGATTCTGAGAGAGACGTCTTTCGGCTTATCAGGTCATTATCAATGAGATTGATTGATAAATTACATAATTACGGAATTCTACTACGTGTGCACCGACACTATTAATAAATTGTCATCTAGGTACTCTCCCCCTGTATTCCCAAATGAAAACCTTTAATAATAATAATAATTATAACGGAGAGTATTTAAAGCGCCATCTTTGTGCCATAGCACCTCGAGGACGCTGTACATGATAATGTTCTATCTTCAACAATGTTGTCTGTGTCAAGAATTCAAATTAAATACAAAAACCTTTAAGGATGGATGTACACTTTTAAATATTTCATAATAATGCATATAAAAAATATTAGTTGAAAATAAATGGATACCCACTCATGGCTAATACTAAGGTACTAATATAATGTGCTTATTAAAATATCATTGTTTATGGATTTAGTACTTAATGCTATTCTTATTCTACAGCATAGTTTTCTATGGTCTCGTAACGTCTTTTATTAAGAAAATCGCTCGAAATGTCAAAAAATCTGCAATTTTCATTCACACAATTCAGGATTTTTTATCATAAGCAAACACTATATTTTATTATCAAAATAATCTCCAAATATTTAGTTTCTGTATTGCTGTATTTATTGTTACATCCATTTTGAAATTGATTCAATACAATGAAAAATGTTTGACTATGAATATCGCTATTTAATTTATCTTTTATAAATTTCCATACATTTTCTTAACAATTTTTGTGATAGTTCTCATTAAAATTGTAATAACTTTATCAATATATAAGATATTTAAATTTTTCTTAGCCTTAAACCTGCCCAGAAGGTGAGACCTCGTATGGAAGGTATAATTTTACTTCTGTCTTTTCTAATTTCAGAGTCCATTAAGGACATACGCACATACATACATACGAACCGACTCTAATATTTATGTGTGGATTTCTTCCATCTAACCACTTGTTATTATACGTAACATTATATCGTAACTTCGAATTTGAAAGCAAAACTAATGTAAATAGTCTAGTCCCGCCACTGCTTAATACTTGAGCATGTTTGTACATACATGTACAATAAATTGCCAAAATTGTAATTTGAAACTGTTTTGTAATGCTTACACATACATCATGGCGTACTTAGTTCGTTAAATCAATCTCGACCGAGTTTCTTTTAACATGTTATTGTTAAATACAATACTTAAGTTAAGATTAAATGATCAATTAAATTAAAATATCATCTATTACTACTATACTATACCCTCACACCGTGTCCCAGGTGGGGTAAGCAGAGAGAACGGAACGCCATGTCGATCTATCCTTACATACTTCTTTCGCTTCCTCTACATTCATCCAGTTTCTCATACATGCACGCCGATTCTTCTTACTTAACACGCGACCGTCCTTGAGAATTTGATTCACGTGGTTAAGCCATGTAGTTCTTGGACGTAATATATCATTAAGAATGATTTTTCAAATTAATTTGAAAATAGGACTAATCCAAATGTTCTTTCACCACACCATCCATTTTTTTAAAATTGATTAAACCACGAAAAACTCCTGGATTTTTCCAGATGACCTTTAATGCTGCCGGCAGGACCATTTACACAGAGAACAATAAGGACCTACATTGGCTGAGAATCCCAGAGAGAGTAGAGTTCAAACTGTGCCTCACACTCCACAAGGCCTTGAGCGGCACAATACCTCTATGCCTCGCTTAACTCTGTCTAGTCATCGAAACCCTTGAGAGAACCACTGCGTTCAGTTTCCATCGCCGTCAACAAACTTGTAGAACCCAACAGAGCAAATACTTCCAAATTCGCAGAGAGAAGCTTCAGCTTCGCGGGGCCAACTACCTGCAACGGATTATCAGCGGATCTAAGACAGAAGCAAATTACTGCCACATTCAGGAGCGAGTTGAAAACATTGCTGTTCAGAAGAAGACACGGCGCCATTGAGATATGGTCGCGTATCATGAAACGGCGCCAAATACAAATCGTATATATTATTATAATTATTAAAAGAGTCCAAGTCCAATTGATTCATTGACATTAGGCGTTTTGCACATAGACATACAGCGCGGTACATTTTTTCGTAATTTTTGTGTTCCAACATCGATGTCCATCAAGTATTAGCAATAATATTGTCTTATAACCAACGTCAGTTTAAAACTGGATGCAAAATTTGATCAGGCGAACGACTGATTTTTTTTTTTGAATTACCGATCTAGTAGGTAGGTATATCTTTGATTTTGCAGCTAGTAAATGTTATATATTAAATTGTTGAAGGGTGTTTGTGTTCACACTGTGAAAATTAATATTTAATAATTTATAAATAATTAAAACAATTTTATATTTTCACTATACCTATTTATTTAATAACACTCTTCTACTTAAATCCCTGCATCCACCCCTCTCCCCCCTCTGTGACATCTTCAATTTTTGTAAAGGACATTATACTGATTCAGTACTCTTGAGAATGCCCATTGAAGTGGGCGAAAACGTTAGAGTTTAAATAAATATAGTTAAATATAACAGTGTTTTAATTATTTATAAATTATCAATATATTTTAAATATATCACTGTGAAGAATGGTTGGTAAAACGTTGCGAGATAGAGTGAAGAATGAGGATATCAGGAGAATGAGCGGATGTGTGAGGAGTGTTGTGGACAGAATGCGTGTAAACAAGTTGAGGTGGTTTGGACATGTTGAGCGAATGCAAGATGAAAGGATGACGAAGAGGATGTATTTATCTGAAAGAAGGGGTGTGAGGAAGCGCGGACGTCCAAGAACCACGTGGCTTGATCACGTGGACCAAATTCTTAAGGACGGACGCGTGCTGAGTAAGAGAAATCGGCGTGCATGTATGAGAAACTCGATGAATGTAGAGGAAGCGAAAGAAGTATGTAAGGATAGATCTATATGGCATTCCGTTCTCTCTGCCTACCCTACCTGGGACATGGCGTGAGGGTAAAGTATAGTATATTAAATATAAATACTAAATTGTATTTGAGTAGTTTATCTACCTACCTGTTTTATATTTATATGTATAAGAAATTGAATATGTTCTCGAAATACCATACATAGATATACATATTACAATGTTTTTGATGCGAGTAGGATATTGGCAATATCCGACCTAGTAAAAGTGTAATTTGGCTAAAACCTAATCATTTTACTAATACCGTATTGCCACATTCGTGATTTTACCTGCAACAAAATACCTATACATTAATTTTATTAAATAAAATATAAAAATATATCATTGAGCACTGTTTAATCTCCACTTTGTTAGGTTAGATACCGAACGTTTTCGCCTATACTTGTAGGCATCTTCAGGGAAACTGAAATCTAAAAATTGTGAGAGCTGTTGTTCATGTGGTGAGAAGGGTGCAGGTAGTGGGAGGGGTAATGGTAGATATGGAGGCGGGATGGTTGGCAGGAGTAGGATATACTAACAAAGGAGATGAAGGTGGGATTTGTATATTTACAATGTTATTCTTATTCCTATAAATCTCTAAGGTTTCCAAGGCTCAGACGGTACATTGCAAAACGCACAGCACATGGAGATGCGTCAAAAATATCCTTCATAGTGCATGTGACTGGGCACAGTGGACACTCCAACAAGTGTGGCATGGTCTGTAAATAATTAAATAACATTTAACGACTGTTTTTGGCACAAATCATCTATGCCGTAAGAGAAAAAAATAAGCCAAGATGGCATAATAGCAGTAGGTACCTAGTATTAATTTATATTTGTCCATATTTTTCTATTTACTGCTGGCATTTTTACACCGGATGAGCCATATGTTTTTGCCTTCGAGATGCAGGATAAATGATCAAAAAACTAACGAGGCCATGCAAGTTATTATGACTACCTATGTCGCAATGCAATCATTGTAAGTCAAATCAAATGAATCGTAAATAGCGTTACGTGTTACCTATGATATCTAATATATAAAATTCTCGTGTCACGGTGTTTGTTATCTTTCTCCTCCGAAACGGCCGGAACGATTTTGATGAAATTTTTTGTGCTTATCGGGTAGATTTGAGAATCGGTCAACATCTATTTTTTTATACCCCTAAAAGTAGTCCATCCGAATTTGTGTATTATTTTTTGGACATCTTTTTTTATTTTTTTATGATGAGGCATTAAAAAATACATACAGCCCTAAATTTTCACCCTTCTACCATCAACCCCTATTTATTAGTATATGGGATATATATATGGCATAATGTATTATGGCAAAACAACGTCTGCCAGTATTATATATTTTGTGTGCTTATTGGGTAGGTCTGAGAATCGGCCAACATATATTTTTCACACGCTTAAAAGTTAAGTTTTTTTTATTTTTATTTTGTTATGATGAGGTTTTAAAAACATTAATTGTGTCGGCGCAAAATCAACAAATCAGTTAGCATAATAGAAAAAGTGATGACATGCAGTGGCGAGATTATCACTATATAGTGATTTCTTCCATCTAACCACGTCACATTAACACTAAACACAAATAAAGATAATAATAAAAATACAAACAATACGAAAAATCTCAAATTTTTCAAAAAAAACAAAAATTTCAAAAATCTATTATAATAAACACTTGTAATATTGTAAAAAAGTTTTTGAACACAGATATTTCAGGCACAATGCTGGTATTTTGATCCCGCGTTTTGAGCCTAATCCTTTGATATCCTGTATATCTGGATAGGTGAATTTTTCCCGGCATTAGACTGTTAAGTTTTTGTGTGACCATGACTGATCATATGGAGACTTATCTGGTTGTATAATGCTGAGAAGTGTGGATGGCAATTCTGCCGCCGCGTAAAAAAAAAAAACAAAGAGAAAAAAAAACTACAATCCACACACCTAACACTACAAAGGGACCGGGAACTATAGGAAGGGGTTAGGGGACGGATGCTGAGTTAGAAGACAATAAATAATTCTTGACTGCGTATTTAAATCCATTAAAAGATTGAGATATTCTACATATGTGAAGAAAGGAGATTATTCCAGCAACAAGCACCACATACTGAGAATGATTTTGGTAGGAGTAATAGTAGTAGAAAGAAGAGAGAATATAAAAAAATTGTTTAAAAATAAAACGCAAATTTAATTTAATAATAAAAATGACAACGCACTTGACCAATAACATTTAAAATTAAAATCACCATTAAAAATAACACCTTATGTAGCGTATATACTTCATTATCATTTTATGAATTAATAGTATAAATATGTAATAATCGTAATATTTTAAATTACATTAAAATCATTACAAATGTGTATTTTACTTGTTACTAGTTTGTGTATCCGGCGTCGTTTCTGAAACAAACATCAAACTAACAAACAATATTTGGGTTTGTTGGAATGAGATCGCGCCTTTGCGATAAATTGCTCTCTGTATATTGATTGTATCTAACTTGAATGTTTACCTTTTGTTGAATTAGGCCAGCTTCTATCTCGGGAAATGTGATCGGGGATTTTAGTTAAAAACACACGTGGAATCGGAGAGAATGAAAGGTTATTCACAGATGTTTGAAGTGACAAGAGAAATTGACACATAGATCACAATGGCTTATATAATAGATGTCACAAGAAAGGTGACCATAAACAAAAAAAAATCTATCATAGCCAATTATTAAGGTGGCACTTACATGTTTTAATACCTTTTATGTAATTGTTTGTAATCAATGTACAGTAAAGAACGAATAAATAATTATTGTTACTTAGTTATTCTAGTGTTTGTACATTCACAGAGTGAAAATTCATTATTACAAATCGTCCCTCTTCTGACTAACTGTCGTATCTGCCTAAATGTAAATTGTTCAGGAGAGCGTTTTTAGTGTTTTGTCGTGCATATTTTCGTCTCTCCTAGTTATGATACAGTGTAAATATATAACATTATTTTATTTGTACCTATTCTTATATATTTCAGAATCATTTTTGTGATGAAATTTTGAAGAATTAGTAGATACAACACATTTTATTTACAATAATTTGTAAATACGATAGCAAATCCGAAAGCTTTTCCAGGATAACGGTAACAGTTACAGGTGTTATCTTCAGTAAGAACATGCAGGGCACATATTGGTGAGTTATGATCACCAATACACATTGGTGATCATAACTCAATTTCGCCAAAAATGTCAGATACGACAGTTAGTCAAAAGAGGGACGAAATATCAATATTTCTAAACACAGTAAATTTTTTTAAAGAACGCGAGCGCTTCTGTCAAAAGCTCAGTTTGACATTTAAAGAGAATTGATTGGATTAATATTTTTTTCCAGTTTTCTTGAAAATGTCAAACTATAGGGTTACTCTCGACAAAATCTAAATACGATCTTAATCTCAATCATACGACGCGCGAAGTGACTATTAGTCAAAAATACGTGCATATCATTCTCGCGATAGCGGTAGCGCGGTATTTTTAACCATAGTCCCTTCACGCGTCGTAAGATTTAAGATCAAGACTAGATTAAGATCGTATTTAGATTGTGTCAAGAGTAGCCCTGCTGAGCTTTTGAGGAAAGCGCTCGAGTTCTTTAAAAAAAATTGTGAAAAATTAACTTTGTTTAAACGCGGCGGCAGAATTGCCATCCACACTTCTCAGCATTATACAACCAGATAAGTCTCCAAATTATGATCAGTCATGGTCACACAAAAACTTAACAGTCTAATGCCGGGAAAAATTCACCTATCCAGATGTACCTACTACAGGATATCAAAGGATTAGGCTCAAAACGCGGGTTCAAAATACCAGCATTGTGCCTGAAATATCTGTGTTCAAAAACTTTTTTACAATATTACAAGTGCTTATTATAATAGATTTTTGAATTTTAATATACAAATTAACCGATAAATCTAATTTTTGTAAATTATTTATTAAAGATTTCGGAGTTACCCCTGTAGCTGACATGACTTAAGGTATTATATAAACGGATCTAGAATGCCAAATATTTTTTATTTCTCCTGCTAGTTCTGTATATTTACGTATTTTTTCTGCGACGGTTGTTTGTATATTATGTGTATTTGGGACAGCGATGTCTATTAGGTACGTTATTTTATTACGTTTATCATGTAATACTAAATCGGGTCTATTAATATTTGTATTTTATTACTCATCACCTCACCTGCACTAAAAACATATTATGCTAACTCCTTTTGTTACAATTCCTGGTTTTTAAATTCCTTTTGATTTTTTACAAACGCTAGTGCGAAAAACCCAGGAAAATGTGCAAAAAAAAATAAGAGATAAGCATACTCATAAACAAACGGACTATAATATTAAATTGCTGATTACGTACGGTACAATATAAAAATATTTATAATTTGTAATATCTTTATATACGAGTATACATAATATGATAATTATGTGATGTATATAAATATATACATACATGTAAACAGTTTGTGAAGTTGTGGTGTATGTATAAAAAGAATTATTACTGTGTGTATTACCTAATATTAGGCAACGATTGTAATAATAATGTTTCAACTAGACATTATGTCCGCTGTAAGTAAGAAATAATAACTCGCAAAATATACCGACTGTCCACAGTTCCAAAACTGAACAAGTAGAAATGTTTTATATTCGAGAAACAGCAATTTCTGTAATTTTGCTATATTTATATTATGCTTTAAAAACACAACAGGAAGTGAAATATATTACATAACTAGCTGACCCGGCAAACGTTTTTTTTTTTTAAAAAGATATATCTGGGTTTTGTTATAAACCCAAATACAACCTTATACATCTTTCACACTAAGCTAAAAGCTTGTGTCGTGAAAAGGGAATTTTTGCCGGCACCTGGGATCGAACCACGGACCCCTTGTTCTGGAGGCCGAGACTCTACCTCCAGGCTACCGACGAACTCGTTGTTTTGCCATATACATTATTTATTTGCCGTATACATTACATATCGACCGGAGTTGAAAATGATTGAATTACTAATATCGCTATTACAAATGGGCAAGACAACGGCGAAGATTTTGGTATGAATACGTCCTGAGGATGGGTAATACCAGAATCCCAAATATTGTTCTACATGGACTACCTGATGGACGACGCCTACCAGGAAGACCCCCTAAACGATGGAAGGATAGCTGGGCCTCCACATCGCAAGAGGACCCTCCTGGATGAACAGACCTCTGGGTCTAATGAAAGATTAAGAAGAAGAAGAAGAAGCTATTAAAAAATGGTTGTTGATGGTAAAATGGTGAAAATTTAGGGCTGTATGTATTTTTTAATGCTTCTTGGAAACGACTATACTATGCTACCGCGGGAATAGCACGCACGTATTTTTTACTATAGTCACTTCGCGCATCGTAGAGTTTAAGATCAAGACTAGATTAAGATCGTATTAAGATTGTGTCAATAGTAACCCTGCTTGTACTAAGTTATTTTTTTTACTGAAGATCATGTCGAGTTAGCAAGTGTATTAAAACATGAAGTGTATCTAATATATAAAATTCTCGTGTCACGGTGTTTGTTATCATACTCCTCCGAAACGAATGGACCGATTTTGATGAAATTTTGTGTGCTTATCGGGTAGGTCTGAGAATCGGCCAACATATATTATTCATACCCCTAAAAGTTAAGGGTGGTCCACCGCGATTTTTGTATTTTATTTTTTGGACAAAATTATTAATTTTTATTTTTTTATGGTGAGACACTAAAAAACACATACAGCCCTAAATTTTCACCCTTCTACCATCAATCCCTATTTTTTAATAGCGGTTTTATTAGTATATGTCAAAACAACGTTTGCCGGGTCAGCTAGTATATTTATAATATTATATTTGTACATAGCGTACACTCACACACAAACAAATTAACACATCAAGTTGTTTCGTAACATTATCACTCATGTAAAAATACGTTAAGTACAATCATACACCTACTATACAAGTGGTCCACAGTTGTATACTAGATTTTGTTTACGAAAATTACAGTAAGAAGTCGCAACCTAAAAATGAATGAACTGCTTTTGGTTCATGGCCAACGTAATATGTACAATCAATCAGATGTTGGCAACATTACACTACACACATTACAAATTCAAATTTAGAATGATCTGTCAAACGAAGCAGAGAATTGATCTCCCGCTCTTTTCGTGTGTCTTACTGTACAAGGCAGATAATGTTAAAAAAAATAAAGACATTTTATATCTTAAATTCGTATACTACACACGGTGCTTTACAAAAACTGACTAGAATAATTTAGAACAACACATGTAAATATACAGATACTGCCTCAGAAAAGACTCAAGTCTAGTGAGGCAGTAAATCCCATTTTCTATAATTGTCATATGAATAGGTATGTGTTTTAAGATATGCATAATGTTTAGTTAGTAGCAAAATTTTTGAAGTAGTATGTTTTTTGTTGTTGTATTTATGGAATAATAAATTTAAAAAAAATCAACAGTGCATTGTTAGACACTTGTTGGGTATGCCATGATGGGACTGTAAAATTCTAAATTACGTCGAGAATGTCCTAAATTATTACTATACTATCACGGCATATTACACAAGTGGAGTAGCCAGCGAAATCACTGCATTTAATAAACATGCATATTGTCCTTTCTGTGTCAATTAAAAAAATTGACGTTCGGGAATTGTGGCATGCTTCATGGCTGAAGTGCAATAGACGTCGGTTGTCTTAAGCGTGAGGTTTTAAGAACATTGTTTTTTTAACACCGTTTTATGTACATGCAATAAACATACAAACTGTCCTCTACATGCCAATAAAAATTAACACATTCCTTTAGAATCTGATCCACGTGCTCAAGACACGTAGTTCTTGGACGTCCGCGCTTCCTAACAACCCTTCTTTCAGATAGATACATCCTCTAAACTACAAAATATAAAAATATATTGTTATCATAAACCACTGGTTGTCTGTGAACGTGCCGAAAGTGATTATTATTAGCACACATGTACATACATACACACATTACTAAAAATGAGATAGTAAAAACATTTATATATATATACATAATATGTATACCTGTACCTATAGTAATATTGTTCTTATTTGTCTTGTATTTAACATAATATATCTACATGTCAGAGCAAAATTACACAATGTATAGATTGCCCTCAAAATGGATTGGTCACAACATCAGGCACCCAAGCCTGCTCATCACCATTTTATTTATTTATTGTATTCTTCTTGCACACGATCATACACATAACAAAATCAACAAATCAATTTAGATTAAAAATAATGTGATGATATGCAGTGGCGAGATTATCACTTTATAGTGATTTCTTCCATCTAACTACGTCACATTAACACTAAACACAAAAATAATAAAACACAAATAAGAAACATCTCAACATAAATCAAAATGAATGAAAAAAATCTACAACCCACATACCTAACACTCCAAAGGGACCGGGAACTATAGGAAGGGGTTAGGGGACGGATGCTGAGTTAGAAGACAATAAATAAGGAGAGCAAGACTGAAGACAAAAATGGTAGCGGCCGACCAAAAGACACCTATATTATTATCACTATTACTGACAATAAGAAGATTTTTACAAGGATCCTTACAGCTGAAAGCCAGTGCAATCTTAGAAGAAAACCTTAGACGATATCCAAACAATAACACAACTGCAATACAGATAGATACCTCCAATTTTCCAGACAAACTCCGCAAATGTCACGCCAAAGATATCAATGTACCTATCTCAGACCATTAAACATTTGAACAGCCCTTCCTACTGGGGACTTTGTCAATATGTTTGTTCTGCTCTGACGCTGGTAAAAAAAAATCGCGATGCCGAGAACGTCAATACAATATATCGATATCGTCTTCTATATAATTATGGACCAAGTGAAGAAGGGCATGAACTGTGGCGACTAAAGAGACTAGCTGAAAATAGGCAGGAATGAAGAAGAAAATCGAAACTCGTTGCAGACCAATCCAATGGATTGTAACTGACTATGTAATGTTATCTTCGCTATGTTTTTTTTATGGAATATTCAATTATCTTGAGAGTGCGTAATATTTTACTACTATACTATACAATACCCTCACGCCGTGTCCCAGTGGGGTGGGCAGAGAGAATGGAACGCCATATAGATCTATCCTTACATACTTTTTTCGCATCTTTCACATTTATCCAGTTTCCCATATATGCACAACAATTATTTTCTCTTACTCCACTTAACTCTCTGAATATTTTATGATACCAATAAATCTTACTTATTGTTTTTGTTCTCTATAAACTAATTTTGCACATTATAACAGCTTTTGGCCAATGCGATCTTAAACCCTAGCACAATGATTTTTTTTTATTAATTTATTTCAATAGGTAAATATTTTTATTTATTTATTTCAATGATAATTATGTTACGTACAGAATTGGTTTTCCACTCATTTCCGTAAGTTTTAAGTGTCCTGTAAATGAAGTTGTTTAAAAAATAAAGATAATATGATGAGGTTTGGCACCCACCGTGAACATTCATAGGTATTTTTTGTTGGTCATTCTGAAAAAATAGCGTTTCGCGACATACTGCAGTATCGCTCCTAAACTCGAATACAGTGAGTACAATTTATTATATTCAGGTACAACAATACCTAAGCTAGTATAAAATATATACAAACATACATACATACAAGAAATATAATAATTTTATTATTATCAATAAAACTATTGTTTTTCACTTATTTCACTTATCAATCCCCGTGGGGTCCCGGATGTTTTACATATTGTGTCTTCTCTCTTTCTTTAATAAAAAAAAAAATAGCGAGAGTGTCTTGTGAAAAATGAAGACGTAATATTTGTGTTCCGTCCTCTCGGCTTACTACAAAGGGGATATAAAATTTACAGAAAAGAGCAAAAAAAAATTATATATTTTAATAATTTATGTTTGCATACAGATTTTATTTATTTTATTTTATTACTGACAAATTTATTTTGACTACTTTATTTATTTATTGATTTATTTACTTATTTATTTTTACCTATTATTTATTCATTTATTCATTTATTCATTTTTCATTTTTCATTTATTCATTTATTCATTTATTCATTTATTAATTTATTCATTTATTCATTTATTCATTTATTCATTTATTCATTTATTCATTTATTCATTTATTCATTTATTCATTTATTCATTTATTCATTTATTCATTTATTCATTTATTCATTTATTCATTTATTCATTTATTCATTTATTCATTTATTCATTTATTCATTTATTCATTTATTCGTTTATTCATTTATTCATTTATTCATTTATTCATTTATTCATTTATTCATTTATTCGTTTATTCATTTATTCGTTTATTCGTTTATTCGTTTATTCGTTTATTCTATTATTCATTTATTCATTTATTCATTTATTCGTTTATTCGTTTATTCGTTTATTCGTTTATTCGTTTATTCGTTTATTCGTTTATTCGTTTATTCGTTTATTCGTTTATTCGTTTATTCGTTTATTCGTTTATTCATTTATTCATTTATTCATTTATTCATTTATTCATTTATTCATTTATTCATTTATTCATTTATTCATTTATTCATTTATTCATTTGTTCGTTTGTAGTTTGAAGTGATGAGGTTTATTGCCACCCATCCTGATTGTCTTAACTTTTTAATGAGCACGGAGATGACAGCTTGCATTTTTATTACATGCAACTGGTCTACTAATGGCTACCCTTCGTGTGGAATATGCCGTAATTGTAGGTAGGTATAAAGATGGAGAAAAAAATAATGAGAATTGTCTTAGTTTTCAGTGGTACATTGAGAATTACTTGTATGATTGTTTTATGTACTACTAAGTATTCAGTACAGAAGTTCGAAAAAATAACGATATTTTATGATGCGGTTCGCCTCCCATCTTGATTTTTTTTTTTGGCATAGGGAGGACGATACTGCTCTAAACTTCAACCACCCCACACCTATTCTATGATCCATATGTGCCCACACTAAGATGGTATGAGCACATATGGCGGAGACCACCGGAACACACTGTAAACAAAGCTACGTCAGTAAATCTCCCTCGACATCCATCAAGAGGGAGACCAATAAGAATACCTGGATGACACAATGCAATAGAATCCTGCGGAGAAATGGCCTGGATGAAGATGGTAATATAAGAAACAGAAGAATGTATAACCTCAGAACGAGAAGAGCCGACCCCAACAGCCTTCAGCGGCAATAATAAGTTGGGGCAGTGCCAGGAAGAAGAAGAAAGAGGACAGTTTGCATGTTTATAACATGCATTTGTTCTGCTGGCTACCCCATCTGTGAGATATGGCATGATTGTATAATATTTTTTTTATTTTTTTTCTCCATCTTTATACAATCAAGGCACAGGTGTGGTAATCAGCATACTAAATTCGTGTAAGAAACATGCAAACTGTTCTCTCTGTAGCAGTAAGGAGAACAGAGCCCGTAGACAATTTGTACTTAGCGATCGTCTACTGGCGAACTTTTCGACAATCTACCTACACGTACCGTATAATTATGCGTTATTGTTGCAGTTATTGACGAAAATTCGTTTGTAGGCGATCGCCAAGTACAAATTGTCTACGGGCTCAGTGTATTTTTTACAGTTATTTGTTTGTGGAATTGATAGAGTGGCGTTCTGTTAATTAGTAATTAAAGTATGCTCGGGTATAATATACTCTGTAGCTACACATCATCATCATCGCCCTCAACGATCCTCTCGGGAGCACAGGGCAGAAACCAGCCTCCTCCATTCAGAGCGTCTCTGTGCCAATTGCGTCACCTCTTTTTTATTTTTTTTTATTTTATTTTATTTTATTAATACAAACAAACAGCTTTTACATTTTATATAGTACAACTTAAATATTACATTTTTCACAAGCCAGTGAAGTTTGTTAAATTATTTTATATAACACTATGTTCCAAATTAAAAAAAATATAACACAAACAAAAAAGAAGTAAAGTGCACTCTATGCACCAGCTGAGGCCAAAATACAAAAAAGTAAAGAAAAAACAAAAACGTTCACCCATGTAATGAATATGCCATTACAACATACACAAGTAATGAATGACGCCCATGAGGGGGGCAAATGCTCTCCAAGCAAAAAGGGGGATATAGGGGGAGGGGGGGGAGTTAGGGGAAATAATGCTCGTGCGAACCTCACTACGTTCAGGACACTCATTGATCAGAACCGTGCAGAGATCTGGAAACAGCACCCCTAAATTTCGGCAATGATGATATGTAAAAGTCAACATCCTTGAAAAAAACGTTGTAATTCCCACACGACACTATTTCCACGACATTCCTTGCGCTCTGATATCGTTGTCATAGGAACGGTGTATTGTGAAAGAGGGACGCCCGGGCCGACGGAACCCCTGCGGACGGAAGAACAGTGCTATTTTTGTCCAACTATCATTAGGCATTCTCAAAACATTGCCCAGCAAGGACGATCGTCTCTCCTGTATTACGGAGATTACAGGTCTCTGCTGGGTGCGCCGGCGCACAGCATAATTTGTAACATGTTCATACCATTTGACATACAATACAATACAATACAGCTACACATACAATACAATTAAAAGAAATTTGTAGATGTACATATTATACATGTTAAAGTATTGGTTATATTGTATTTATTGTGTTGGCACAAGTTGTATAGTTTAGTGGTTATTGCAAAACACCGCGAAAATTTAAAAAATGGAACGCAGACGCCATATTGTCTCACGGATGATTTTGTCGAATCATTGAGTGATATTCATTTATAGATGTGACATTTTAATTGTCTAGCAGTCAGTGGGGGTCAGCATTCTGTATACCATGCGCCAATTTTATCTCAAACAAGGGCACGTAGTCAAAACGCATTTTAGCGTTACGTTTTCGTTCAAATGTAGACGACGCAGCGAGAAAGTGTCAATTTTCATAGTTAAATACACAAAATTGACAAAATATCGATGCGAATCAAATAAGATTTATCTGAGACACAGTTCAATTTACAAGAGACAGGTATTCAAAAAAACTTACTTCCACACTTCTAAATGAATCAGCAGGTACGCAATAATCTCCCCCCCCCTTTTTTTCCTTTCTCCTTGTTTTTTTTATTATTATTATTATTGATTTGTGTTTTTGTGCTAGTGTGATGATTGAGTGAGCGAGCGAGACTGTGTAGGTATATGTAGGCATGTCGAGATGACCAGAATGTTAGGTAGGTACCTATGTTTTTTTAAATTAATTGTGGTGCATGGTATTGGATGATAGCTGATCTCTGAAACACTAACCTTTTTTCTAACTTTATATATGTAGTTATTGTCTGTTTTGTGCTTTTAACATTTATAAAATAAAATAAAATAAAAATTATTCAGTATTCAGTATGGTATATGGTATATGGTACAATTTACAATTAGCATAATAACGTATTAACGTTTTATAATTCCCCAATCAGCAAAATAAATTCATTATTCAATACAATGAACTGTCATATAGACTGGAAATTCAAAGGAAAACTGATAATGCGACCAATACAATTTCATATCAATCAGTCTCAAACGAGAGTTGGTTCAAAAAGATACGTTCATATCTACCTCGAGTCTCTCCTTGTAGATGCATTTATAAAAATATGTTAGCGTTGATACAGAATATATTGATGGTTTATATATTGAAAGTGCATCTTTTTACAACAATCACCTTGTTTGTTTATATTACTCGTATGTTCATATAAGTACATAGTATATTTTGTGTTTCAGACTTGAAGGACACTCATTATTTTTTTTTAATGTTAAGGTTGTTTCTTTTTATTTTCGGGTATAAAGGATGTCCTATACTTCAGCATTAGTAGGAAAGAGACCATCATAATCTTAATGTTATGGAGTGAAACAACATAATTTGCGATAGACTCATAGCCATAGACTCCTATTTATCCGCACATTCAAACCAAAATTGTCCTCACGGGCGGGCCATTTGGCAGGTCTGATGGATCGACCGGCTAAAACCGCCGTCGTGGGAATCTTTTAAACTACACTCTCTTCAATGCCCCTTTTGAAAGTATGTTTATTTTATTGGATAGAAAGTAATACAAATTTATATAAAAAGACACAAAAATAGTACAATTAATAAAAAATAAATAACATCGAATAAATATGATACAAATTGCTGAGTTGTATAATCAATGTAGAGTAAAGAATGAATAAATAAATAAATTAATCTTATTACTAAATTATGATTAATTTTGTAATATAATTTTACAACAAATTTGTACAGCGCTGCCAGTCTAGTAAGACAATGATTCAATGTTCAACGGTAATTTCGATGATTGTTCTCAGCCAATCCCATTACGTATTTTGAAATAAGAACAGAGAACATTATATATAATATGTACAATGTTATATTATATATAATTTTTGTACAGCAATTGTATTTCTTTCTTGTTTCTACAGATGTCCCTCATCAAAGAGCGATATTTAAATTAATGTATTTATGACAAATACGGCTAAGAAAAGACAACGTCACCTTATTAAGTAGTATCCCGGACGAGTCATGAACCCAAAACCCGTCCATTTCGCGAGGTGTGCTTTGTCCAGTTAAGCTACCGGGCAACGTGCCAAAGGCTCCAATATATTATCGTCGTTGCACATTAAAAAAGAGACATGTGCACACATTTTTATTTGGGCATACTCTTTTAAAACTGTTCATTAAGGCATTGAAATTGTAGTTTGGATTTTTTATTGGCATTCTTTAAGTATTGAATTTTAATATTTGATTATAAGAATCACTTTATAAAATGGTTATGACGTCATTATGAGCAATTTATTCTGGAAATGTCAAAACATTTATGAATTCACATGTCCCTTTTTGAAAATGCAACGATGTTATGTAGGGTCAACTATTCTACTATACCCTCACACCATGTCCTAGGTGGTGTAGGCAGAGAGAACGGAACGTTATATAGATCTATCCTTACATACTTCTTTCGCTTCCTCTACATTCATCCAGTTTCTCATACATGCACGTCGATTTCTCTTACTCAACACGCGGCCGTCCTTAAGAATTCAATCCACGTGATCAAGCTACGTGGTTTTTGGACGTCCGTGCTTCCTCACACCCTCTCTTTCAGATAATTATATTTTCTTCATTATTCTTTCATTCGCTCAACATGTCCAAACCATCGTAACTTATTTACACGCATTCTGTCCACAAAACTGCTCTCACATTCGCTCATTCTCCTGATATCCTCATTCTTCACTCTATCTCGCAACGTTTTACCAACCATTCTTCTCAGGCTCCGATATTCTCTCTTATAAACCACAATGACAGTTTCATGTGTAGGTATTGTTCTGAGATACCTAGTATGGGTACCTCATGCTAGATACTTCCAAGGATTACATGAAAATTCTTCGAAATACAATTGTTCGAATTCACAACTGTCCGAAAAAATAATTATTCGAATTAACAAATATTCGAATAACATTTGTTCGACTATCAATTATTCGAATTACAATTAATGGAAAGTGAATTGTTCGACTAACATTTGTTAGAAAATCCTATTATTCGAATTATTTTATATTAATCTAAATTCATTTTATTTTGATCTTCTGAAGCAGGTCATATTGACGCAATTATATTACGTTTCATATAAAACTCCAGCCATACCTCATCCAACTGTGAACGAGTTCATAAGGAACAATAATGTTATTTTAGTTTCTTAAGAAAATGAGGCAATTGCGTTCATACCTAATAATAAATATATTTAAATTATTTTTCCAAACGTTTGACACTATTTAGATAAATCGATTGCAAACTGAGTCGAATTATATAATATAACTTCGCTAAGTACGTCACTTTTCGCTGAAAATAGGAGCAATATTATCTGTCTTGATAATAAAAATTCGAAGAATTGTGTTTCGGATAATAATTGTTGTTATCAATATAACGTATAAAAATTCGAACAATTGTGTTTTCTGATAATTGTGGATTCGAATAACTGCCATTCGAATAATTGTCATTCGAAAAAAAGTTAGTTCGTACAAATGTTTTTTCGAAGAATTGTCCATTCGAATAATTGTGATTCGAATAATTTTCCTGTCACCCTTCCAAGTATAGTTAGATAGAACTCCACCTAGCACAAACTGCTTCGAGGTATTGTTCCAGCGACATCTATTTTGAACTATAAACTGTATAAATAAAAAAAACATCTCAAAACTTTATTCTAGAACAATGCCTACACATGAAACTAAAGGGACGTTCATATTTGTTCACTTGTGATCACTCTGGATGATCCTCCAAAATGAAAAGGTGTGAACAGGCGTTTCATCAATAGTCATCACTAGCGATGACGGATGAAAGCGATTACTACTTACCGGACATAATTTTGATGAAAGGTCCTTTCACTGAAACGACCATAAACAAGTTTTATTCTATTATTTGTATTATTCTCTATGAATTTGTATTGAAAGTCAGAATCATGTACAAAATTATCATGCTGTCAAGAATTATATTAAATTGTTTTAATTTAGTGTTATTTTTATTTTTTTTATTTTATATTTTTTTACGAAAAAACGTCAAACAACATACAACATGACCGTGAGTGTTGACACGGCAGTGAAAGCATAGGATAAACAAGTGTGAACAGACGTGTTCACTTTCGATGAACAGGTTTGACCCTGACACTCTGGATGATCATCCAAAGTGAAGCAATGTGAATGCTACTTAACTGTTCATTGCGGTGTATAGGAGAGAATATCGAAGCCTTCAGTATGACGCCCGGCAACTTAATTGGACAGAGCACACCTCGCGATAAAGACAGGTTGCGGATTCCATTCCTGTCCGGGGCACTACTGCAATATAATGTCGAGCGTTTGCTGTTTACCTCCGCTATATGAACTTCCGTGACCGCGTAGAATAATGTGTCATGTTGTTATCGTGTCCCTACTCCGCACTCACACTACTAGTGAGTAACAATTATTATAATTAATTCATAATATTCATTATAATATAGCGATTACATAATGGTACAAGGACCTATAAATGTTAATACCACATGGATTGTGTTATGTAACAATGTTTTAAACAACATTAATCTTAAATTGAGGTGATTGCTGTATTGCATTGAGATATTTATGTATTGTTTTGAGTTATTTTACATCTTAAATTCAGCAATGAGATTTGCCACCCAACCTGAATGTCTTGCTTTTATATTGGCACGGAGAGGGCAGCTTGCATGTATATTATATGCAGCTGGTCTGCTGGCTACCCCATTTGTGGGATATGCCATGATCGTATAGTAGTAATAGTAGAAGTAGTATTTATCTATCAGTTTATACCCTCACGCCGTATCCCAGGAGGGGTAGGCTGAGAGGACGGAATGCTATATAGATCTATCCTTACATACTTCTTTCGCTTCATCTACATTCATACAATTTCTCATGCACGCACGCCGATTTCTCTTACTCAACAAGCAGTCGTCTTTGAGAATTCGATTCACGTGATCGAGCCACGTGATTCTTGGAAGTTCGCGTCTCTTCCAACAAACACAAAGGTGCAAACTCAAAAACTAAATTATTACAATATTAAAAATATAAAAAAAACTACAATAATAAAAAAGAAGTGATTGAATAAAAATTTTCGTATTTCCCTGGCCGGGAATCGAATCCGGGACTTCGTGACTCAAAGAACGTTACCTCTGCGCCACATCGATCATCCGCTAGATACAAAATCAACAATAAATTGTCTATGTAAAGTATATAGAGCATTCAATAGCGCTGCAAGGCTTATTTTCCGTGAAGATAAGGGTTGCCACATCACACCTTTGCTGGAAAAGTTGCTCTGGTTAACAGCCGTTCTTACCTAAGGTACAAATTAGATTTAGCTCTAGTGGTTTCAGGCAACAATTTTTAGTAGGCGCAGAGAAAATTATTCAAATAATTAATGAAATAGCTTTATTAATAAATATAAGACAAAACTTTATATGCAAAAATATTCATGGGTATAAAAAAATAGTATGTTATCACATATAAATAAAATTTAAGTTGTATTTATTCTATAAATTGAATTTATTTATTTCCTTATTCATAAACAGAGCGAGTGCGGTCTCACGTCCGGCTACTAGGCACGCCGTGGGCCTTCTGAATCTGAAAATTTGTGAAACTCGCTATATTCTTGATTATTGCACATAATAACGTTATATATGTAGTATGCATGGTAAACAACATACCATTTTATTATGAAAATAAAAAAAATGGTTGAATTATAAACATTTTCTATAATTTTTTGATAATGAAATTTATTTTTGATGTGTATGCAGTTTGTCATAATAATTAAGAAAATCCAAGGGTTGTAAATAAATAACTCAAGGTGTATTATAAAATTCATGATATTTTAAGATTAATCTTGGTTTTAAATTTTTATTAACATTCTTGTATTATTAAGGATAATTTATTTAAAATAGCACCACTCAACGTATCATCTTTGCGACGGTAATCTTCAAAAATTATTTTCACTATATTCCTCGCAGCAAAATTAAACTAAAATGATAAAATCATATTTCTAAATGTTCAAAATATTATATTAATATAAAAAATAATATACATGTGATCCAGAATTTAAAATATTTAAAAAATAAAATGGTTGTAATTTTGCTAATTCGTTTGCATGAAATCACAAAGAAGGGGTGTAGAGCCCTCTTAAGAGAAGGTGAAAGGGTCCAATACAAACTGTGCCTTATAGTCTACAAAGCTTTGGACAATATGGGACCTCAATTACTTTCTCATTTTGTGTTCTCAAAACACCTGCAAGTAGACCTTTTATCATTTTTAAGTTAAAACTTTTGGGTTAGTTGGAAGAGATCGCGCCTTTGCGATAAACTCGCCCTCTGTATATTGATTGTATTTAATTTGAATGTATACCTTACATGTAATTGTTTTTAATCAATGTACAGTAAAGAATGAATAAATAAAAATAAAAAATAGACCTCTTTGCTCAGCTAGGACATCCACCAACATGCTGGACGAAAACAACAGAGCAAACAAGTCCTGCTTCTATGATAGGGCTTTTGGCGTCGCAGGACCCGTCATTTGGAACCAATTCCCCGAGAGCCTCCGTAAAAAACAGCCGATAACAACGTTCAGGAGCAAGTTGAAGACTTCGCTTTTCCAACATTTTTTCGCGCCCTTGAGATGGATGCTCCATTAAACGGCGCGGAATAAATCATCCAACAGACATACATCGTTATTATTATTATTATCTATGGACAGGTACCTACTTACCTATGTAGTTACCTGTCAAAATGACATATGCATGTATACATACATGTGTGGTGAATGGTAGTATTGCCATGTAGGGATAACTGTGTCAAATTTATATTATTAATACCAACCAGTATTGTCGTATCGACTGTACAGTTCCATACCTCAACAAGTAGAAATGTCTCAAATTCGAGAAATCAACATTTTTGTAATTTTGCTATATTCATAATATTATGCTTCAAAAACACAACAGAAAGTGAAATTCTAATATATAAAATTCTCGTGTCATGGTGTTTGTTATCATACTCCTCCGAAACGGCTCAACCGATTTTGATGAAATTTTGTGTGCTTATCGGGTAGGCCTGAGAATCGGTCAACATCTATTTATCATACCCCTAAAAGTTAAGGGCGGTCTACCACGATTATTTTATTTTATTTTTTTTTATGGTGAGGCATTAAAAAATACATACAGTGCTAAATTTTCACCCTTCTTCTATCAATCCCTATTTTTTAATAGCGATATTAGTATAATGGCATAATGTATAAGGCAAAACAATGTTTGCCGGGTCAGCTACTATATTTATATATTTATATTTTCTAATCATTCTAATTCTTACTATATTTCTATTTCTAACTATCTAATTCCAACTAAATCTAACTATTAAAAATTCTAACAAATCAATAAAAATCTAACTACATATCTGATAATGACAACTATATATTTAAACGAGTTCGTCGGTAGCCTGGAGGTAGAGTCTCGGCCTCGTGAACAAGGGGTCCGTGGTTCGATACCAGGTGCCGGCAAACTCCCCTTTCACGACACAAGCTTTTAATAGCTTACTGTGAAAGGTGTATAAGGTTGTATTTGGGTTTATAACAAAAACCCAGATATATCTTTTTAAAAAAAAAAAAATATATAGGGAACCGTGATTTTATCGTAGTTATTTATTTATGGAATTGAAATAGTGGCGTAGATTGTGTGGAGGTTTTATCAATATTAAATTAAAATTTTCGACTTGTTGAGTTGTGGAACTGACAATTCGATTATGTACTTATAAATGTATTTATTATGCGATCAAGATGTGTCTACATGTTATGTATTATAAATTAAATTACATTCAACTTAGATTTTTAAATTAATAGTAACAAGAAAAAAAACAAATGTTCTCTTGCTATTCGTCTATGTAATTTCTACTTATTCTTTTCTTCTTATGATCATCCACCTGTTTGCGAGTGTTTTAAGCAATAATTTCTACCTATTAACTGCTGTTGTGTCATCACGATCCCAGAAGAAGTGGTGATGCCTTGTGGAAAATAAAAGGAAATAGTGGAAAACAAGTGGATATTATAAAAATACAAACGGAAACTGGTGAAAAATTAACTGAACTTGTGGAAAACAAATCGAAATTATAAGAAAAGTAGTGGAAAACAAATTGAAATTAGTGGAAAATGAATGGAAGTCAGAAGAAATTAAACTGAAACTAGTGGAAACTAAACGAAAACTAGTGGAAACTAGACGAAAACTAGTGAAATGTTAATGGATATTAGTGGTATAAACGGAAACTAGTGGAAAATAAAGGGTAAGTAATGAAAAACAAAACGGAATTAGTAGAAAATATACGGAAAATAGTGTAAGATATTTTCTATTTGATATACTATCTACTATGTTACACCATAGCCTTACGCCATATCCCAAATGGGATAGGCTAAGAGTATGTAATGCAACACATCTCTATACTTTCGCTTCTTCTTCAGTTATACAATTTCCCGTACATGCTCGCCGATTTCGCTTATCCTTGATAATTTGATCCATGACACGAAGCCACGTAGTTCTTAGACACCTCTTTCCTACAAGATAAGTAGATCCTCCTCGCCCTCCAAGTTTCTATGGAATAGGTTGAATGTATACTGTATTATGTAGTTTGTGCTATATTCACCTTCATTTTATATACCAGTACATCTGTGCAGAAATGTCCATCCATGAACTCTTCAGTACAATCATAATAACTATTATATCATACAATCTAATATAATATCTGGCCGTTCGTTTGTTTGTATATACTTTGTAGACATCATAATAAATTAAACAATTATTAGCCAGCAACTTATGATCCGCGGAAATGTAAATCGGGTTTTAATTAAACTTTTGTCCCTTCTTTTAGATGAATCTCCTATACTTCCCTTTTCCAAATGACCACTGTTTCTTTTATTTTTCATTATCAATTTTCGTTAACTTTGAATTGTGTTTCATTTTTACGTTTGTTTTTATTGTTTTTCTTATTATTTTTTTTCTTCATTTTTACTATTTACTATAACTAAGCTTTTTTTATTTAGATTTTTGTTAAAAGTTTCAATATTTTTTCTATAATAGATATGTGTGCTCTTTAATCTTAAAATCTTAATATGCATTGTGATTTTGAATAAAATTTCACCAGACTAACTCTAACCTAACTCTAATCAGTCAAACGTAAAAATTTCAGTATACTTGTGACATGTCAAACGCGTAGGAAAAAACCAAATGATTAACTTTGTACTTAAAAAAATCTTAAAATTCTTTCAGATTCTTGTTCTCCAGGTAAAATACTACAAACATATCTACATAAAAATAGTTCAAAATAATTGAAGTTTAGATACGTTCACATAATTTCGAATTTTTTAATAAAACAGACAAAACCCGAGGTATGAATCAACATACACTTGTCAAAACAATAAAAACCACACACACATATATGAAAAGTTTGAGAAGGTGAAAACATAATCCTAACTATAAAAAAAATGTTAGTTAGTCAACAAGTTCTCAGCAAAGCCGGGTAGAAGTACACTAGTATAACATAATAGATGACAATGTATTTATGTTCTATAGATAGTCACTTATTTATGCATCAAATGGATGGTAATATCGATCGTCCAGTTACACAACTCAACAAGTCGAAAATTACGAAAATTTTGATTTCATTGTTAATACACACAATCAACTCCACTCTATCAATTCCACAAACAAATTACTATAAAAAATACACGGTTCTATTTATATATTAAATATTTAGTTATGAAAAAAAATGTACCTATTTTTAATTCCACAAATAAACATTTCGAATTGTTTAACTATTGAACGGAATAAAGACAACGTATGTATGTCTTTAATAACAGTGCGATTATTATTATTATATAGTATATTTCACTAGGGCCAATTCTGAATCTTAATGAACTAACTAACTAAAAAGTTTATCAATATTAGTTATTATGTAGTATTCAGCATTAATAATGAACTATAAACTCGAGAACCACCAAGTGCAAACGGTAAAATCTATGGGACAAACTAATATTAGTCAGTGATGCCGCGATACAAAATGTTTTTCACTTTCCGATTTACACTTCTGGCAACAATTTAATAGTTGTCGCGCGTGAAAATTGTGAAATGTCAGATTTGCCGATATATTTTGGCGTTCGTATTTGCGTCGGTGGTGGTGTAATTTTACAATTTATACATGCTAATAGTTGCGAGGGCCCTAAAAATATAAATTTTTACTTTTAATTGAAAAAAACAACTTAACACTTCCAAAATATAGCAATATTCTGCGGTAAAATGACATCAACTAATAATATTCGCACATCAAAAGTCGCGAATAAAATTCTGCCAAATCCAACTTATTTTAGTCGTCGGCTGTCAACTAAAATTTCATTCTGAATACGAAATCCATAGTGCGACGAAATTTATAGTTGTACTAAGGTGTCAAAATGAACTAATTAACTAAATTAGTACGGAAAACTGTGAATACGAATTAGAACTAATTATCATGACTCAACTATCTCCTCACACTTAGTTGACTTAGTTAGTGCAACTAAACTATTTTATGATTCAGAATTTGCCATAATCTGTTGTGTTTTTAAAGCATAATATAAATATAGCAAAATTACAAAAATGGTGGTTTCTCGAATATAAGACATTTCTGCCTTTTGAGTTATGGGATTGGACTGTCAACATATATATGCCTATCTGCACTACTCATAAAAGTTCCATATGATTCGCAAAAATTTAGAATTACTTCAAACCGTATCAGTTATTTTAGAAGGATTAACTATGTAACAGTTACGAGACATTTTGAATGTTTTTTAAATATTCTACAATGCACATCCGTTACTTGATTTTTTAAAAATCGCGATCGATTTCGGTAAACCTTTACCATTGACGAGCGAGATAATACTGACTAATATTTTTGTTAAAACATCTACAAAAACAAATAATTGAAAACAATAGCTGCACCTGTTAAGGATTAGGCATTGTAAACATTGTGAGAAGAGGTGATTTATAATGATTTATTACTTTATTTACAATATTTACGTTTGAATTCAAAGCTTTATTAATGTGTTTACAATGCCTACAATGTTTACAATGCCTAATCCTTAACAGGTGCAGCTATTGTTTTCAATTATTTGTTTTTGTAGATGTTTTAACAAAAATATTAGTCAGTATTATCTCGCTCGTCAATGGTAAAGGTTTACCGAAATCGATCGCGATTTTTAAAAAATCAAGTAACGGATGTGCATTGTAGAATATTTAAAAAACATTCAAAATTACTTCAAACCGATTGATTCTTAAAAAATATATTTATTTTGACAAAATAATGAACAAAACTTAAATATTAAAATAAACGAAAGTGACTAATTTGAGATTTACATGACGACGAGAGCGGAAACCTTCGAAAGCAGACTCGAAAATTAATAAAGCCACAAATGGAATTAATAAATATCAATTATAATAACACTGATCAATTGAAATATCAATTATAATATTCATTTATAATAACACTGAGGAAGAACAAATGCTTAGAAATGTAGAGCTAGGCACTGATCCAAGGACAATAGAGGTTCAAGAAATGGCATCTTTTTTGAACATGTCGCAAATGAACAAAGTAGAGAATAAAAATGGTCGAATTCTTGACCTTGCTTTTGATACTGACAACGCTGCTCATATAAGTTATTCCTGTGATATCCTGATGCCATTAGATGAACACCACCCACCACTCGATATTATTATAAATAATAAAATCGACAATAGCTTAACCAGCCAAGTTACTTTCAGAGATTTTTCCAAATGTGATTATGAAAAGATTGCGAACGAAATAATAAATGTAGATTGGACTATACTTCATAGTATCACAGATGTAAACGATCAAGTTTCTTATTTTTACACAGAAATATACCGCATAATAGAGTCTCATGTGAAAGAGATTCATATAAAGCAAAATTATTTTCCTAAATGGGTTAATGTCGAATTAAGGAAACTAATTTCACAAAAAAAGGAAGCACATAAAATATACAAATTAACTCGGAATCCGAAAGATTATTCTAAATTCTCAATCTTACGTCAACAGTGCAAAAGCGTGGCAAAATCTTGTCTAAATAATTATACCGATCAAGTAGAAAAATCCATCAATAAAGACTCTAAGGCGTTTTGGAATTTTTACAGATCTATTAATAATGATGGCAATGGCTACCCAGGAACAATGCACCACGAGAATAAATTCGGACAAAGTGTTAATGAAATAGTTGAATTATTTGCTTGCTGTTTTAAAAAAGTGTATAATGTAAGTAGCAATAGTAAAAGTGTTTCCGAAGATACTAATGATTACATGAAGGTCCAAGAATCTTCTCAAATATGTATTTCAGATTGTTACATTGCACCTAACAAAATAGAGAAAAAAATAAAATCCCTAGATCCAAACAAAGGAGCCGGTCCTGATAAAATTCCAACCAAATTTCTCAAAAACTGCTCAAATGCATTAATTTATCCTCTCACAATTATTTTCAATGCATCTTTATCCTCAGGTATTTTTCCTGAAGTGTGGAAGGAGGGATACCTTACTCCTATATTTAAATCAGGTGATAAAAATAACATATCCAACTACAGACCGATATGTATCCAATCTGCGCTGCCAAAAATGTTTGAGTCCCTTGTGTTGGATAACATTATCGGTAAAATCAGACCAACCATTTCTCCGGAGCAGCATGGATTTTTATCTGGTCGATCAACTGAAACTAATTTAGCAGTATACACAAACGACATTGCCGAATGTCTTGCTGAAAAAAGTCAAATTGATGCAATCTATACAGATTTCAGCAAGGCATTTGACAAAGTCTCACATAAAGTGCTGTTGGATAAGTTAAAACTGATAGGAGTAGAAGGAAAGATGTTAACGTGGATAGAGTCATAATAATAATAATAGACAACTTATAATGCGCCGTTTTGTGGAATAAATCCACTTCAAGGGCGCATCCTAAAATATTGTGTTAATACTAGTAACTTAATCCTAAAACATATGTATTTATGAGCAGATTATGTTATAAACTACACATATAAAATAATAAAAACGAATTTTACAATTTATATCAGTTAGGTATATGATACGCCAAACAAGTGTGTTTTCAACCGACTCTTAAACAAAGCAAGAGACTGTGTCTTACGCACTTGTTCAGGAAGATCATTCCACATGGATGGTCCGGCCGAGCTGAAGGCTCGATAGGAATATTTTGGTCTTCCTCTTACACTGACCTCCGCCAGCCTGACACCTGCGTCAGAGCCTGATCTAAGGGTGGCTTGCCTTTGATTTGGAACCTGTTGTCTACAGAGATCGGAAATGTATGATGGGGACATATTGTGAATGGACTTGAAAACTGTGAGGCAAATCTTAAAAGTCACTCTTTCTGCGCACTTGAGCCAGTGCAGATTTTTGAGGGTAGTAGTTATGTGAGACCGTTGGTCCATTTTGAAAATCAACCGGGCAGCGGCGTTGAGCACAGATTGGATTCTTTGAAGCTGGTATTGTGGTAAATTGGCCAGAATACCATTACAGTAATCTAACCGAGATACCACAAAGGCATTTATTAATGTTTTAGCATCCTGGGATGTCAGGCATCTCCTTATGGGACTTAATTGTCGTAGTGCAAAGAAACATTTACTGACGGTGGATGAAACGTGTTTATCCATAGATAAGGAGCTATCAATGTAGGCTCCGAGAAACTTAACGTGTTTGGATGGTATGATATTGATGTTTTGGATGGATATGGGGTCGTAGTTAATAAAGTGTTGTCGTCTCGGTGAAGCGACCCAAAGAAATTCAGTCTTTGTTGGATTTATTTTTAATTTATTCACTGACATCCAGTGCGAAATTTCAGAGATACATGAGATAACACCTTGCTTTAGTTGGTCTTGTGATTCTGGGGAGCAAGATTTGAAGAAAAGTCGATCATCAGCATAAGAATATGTTTGGAAACCAAGTTGTTGGATTAGAAACTCAAGCTCATTAGTATATAGATTGAAGAGTAGTGGACCAAGTACCGAACCCTGGGGGACACCATATATGCATGAACTTTTTTCAGGCGGCGTGTTATTGAACTTGAGTTCACATTCACGTCCTTCTAGGTAAGATGCAATCCACCCCAGGACATCATCTCTGAAGCCGAATTCCCTCTCCAGTTTTTGAAGTAGGATATCATGGTCAACTGTATCAAAAGCAGCACTCATGTCCAGAAATGAAACTAGTACCAGGCTGCCAGATTCAATGCTTGAGATAAGATCAGAGGTCGTTCTCAATAGAGTTGATTCCGTGGAATGAAACTTCCTGTAGGCGGACTGATTTTTTGCAAGAACTTCTGTGGAGCTCAGGAAATTTGTGATCTGAGAGGATACTATTTTTTCTAGGAGTTTGGAACAAAAGGAAAGGTTAGAGATGGGACGGTAATTATCAGGGCAATCAGGATCAAGGTTGGGTTTTTTCAAAGCAGGAGTTACAATTGATTTTTTGAAATCATTTGGAACTACGCAATTACTCAATGATAAGTTAATTATTTTTGATATCAATGGAGTCAACTCATTGACACAAGTTTTCAGGAGCCAGGTAGGAATAGGATCCAGGTCACACTGCTTGTTCGGCTGTGATATGATAAGTTTTTCAATATCTTTCTCTTCTATCTCTGTGAAATTGCGCAACATTAGAGGGTTTTTCAAAGTGTAAGAAAGTTTACAATTTGATACTGTAGGTAAAGCTGATGGTGGTGCGTTTCTAATGTTGTCAATCTTGGTCTTGAGATGGTTGGAGATTTCAGTTGCTGTTATGTTGGAGTTACAGGCATTACTATTTGTGGAGTCTCCACAGATGTTTCTAAGGTTGTTCCACAGTTTTTTAGGTTCATTCCTATTGGATTCTAGTTTGTCTCTCCAATAATCTCCTTTTTTCTTATTTACTATTTCTCTATAGCTTTTTTGAGAGATTAACCATTGTGTGCGCTCAACTTGTGACTTTGTTTGACGATAGAGTCTTTCCTTCCTTCGCATAGCTTTCTTTTGTTCATGACACTCTTCATCAAACCAGTGTGCTGCCTCCTTATTTCTAATTCTAGACACAGTAGTTTTGTATGGAGCATGCTTGTCAAGCAGCTCAGAAAGCAGTTTGTTGTACAGTTTAACCAGTGCATCTAGGTCTAAATTATTAATAGTGGCTGCTTCGCAGAGTTTCGAGCAGGCGAGTTCTTGTTTAAAGTCTAATTTGTTGAATTTGGTCCAACAACGAGCAGTTCGCTTTTTGTATATTGGAGTTGGAGGTGCAAAACTGAATTTTGCAATTATCAGCCTGTGATCAGATAGCCCCACATCTTCCGTTATACAAAATGATGGTTTGTTTTCCGATCCACTTATTACTATATCTAGAATTCCTCCAGCGTCATGAGTACTATTTGTAACTGATTGGATTTTATTAAAGTCTTCTAGGATTCTAACAAGTTTTGCACAGTTGGGGTCATTCACCTTATCTAGTCTTATATTTATATCACCTGTTAACACTACCGGGCATGAGTAGGTTGCTAATGATTCCAATAAGAGTCTGAATTCTTGGAAGAATTTGGAGTTTGGTGCTTCCGATCCAGGACGATAAAGTACTACAAGAATTAGCTCCGAGCTGTTTGATCTAATTTTGCAACCTACATGTTCAAACTTGGAATATTTCGTCTGCCGGATATTATTTAATTTATAAGACTCTTGTGCAATTATGGCCACTCCTCCGTGGTTGATAAAGTTGACATTGTTACTATGATGATTTGGGTTGATGTCCCGTGCTTGGTCGATAATGTTGTACCCCACATTCCTAAGTTGTTGTAGGCATACGGATTGACTATTTTCGTGCCATGTCTCCGATAGTGCAATTATGTTAAGTTTGTAGTTGACAAACAATTCCTTAATATCCTCAATTTTATTGTTAATCGATCTAGCATTCCAAGATCCGATTGTTATTTCTCTATGCACAGGTCGATGTCTATAGTTGTTCGTGATTTCACGATTTCCGGGACTGGTATTCAAATTAATAGAAACAATATTATTAGGTTCTGAATTTTTCTGCACTTTCCGTCCAGCACGGCATCCTCGATAGGTTTTTTTCGATACTCTGAGAAGACCATGTTGCTTAAGTTTTTCATAAGTCGGTTTATTCAGAGGTAGAACTTTTTTCCTAAGTAATAGAAATTGTTTAGTGTATTGAATTTTGGTAAAGCTATCATCGCGATCCATTCCATATCATATGCCTAAGACTTTAGTAAGATTCAATTCACACAGATGTTGAAACATATTGATGAATGAAGAATAATTATTTGTTACGTATACACAGATGAGATAAACAACACACACACACACACACATACACATGTTGAGCTTATTGACGAAGGAGGACATATGGTATCTATACACAGATGAGACAAACAATCAGGAAATATTCTAAATCAATGATTGCATCACTGTCACACTTTCGAATCACATTGAAGCAAATAACATGGGGAAAAAAAAGGTCGACTGTTTGTTCTGACACTGTATCACTTGAACAGTTCACACATATAAAGTTATTGATTCCAGGAAAAACAAAATTTCAAAAGATTAATCCAACGATATTGAACTTAAATTTACACAAACACTGAATTTAATACGTTTTGAGAGCAATTGAACACATAAGGATAATACTATTCTATGTACAAGTACTAAATGAGTAAGTTTACAAAAAACCAGAGCAATAGGAGAGGTATTACTAGTAAAAACACTTCGATATATAGGAGCGATGTTAAAATGCAACCGGCTGCTACGGAGCGCCAAGTCGCCAGTTCTTATAAATAGAAGATTGAGAGTGAAAATTGAATCATCAGTTTCCGAAGCATTTTTGGCTTCAAGTGGAGTACCGCAAGGTTCACACTTGGGTCCCTTACTGTTTACCATATTTATAAATGATATAGCAACAACATTCATGGATGTTAAGGTATTGTTATTTGCTGATGACCTCAAACTTTACAGGGTTATAAAGAATGTAACAGATTGTGATGTACTGCAAAATAATGTCAACCTGCTGCAATCGTGGTGTGAGGTAAATGAACTACATTTAAATATTGAAAAATGTAAAGTCATTAGATATTTTAGGACTAAAAATCCAATAAAACATCAATATTCTCTAAACGGAAAAAATCTTGAATCTGTGAGTCAGATCCGAGATCTCGGAGTAATATTTGATGAAAAATTGAGTTTCATTCCCCACATTACCATGATTGCAGATAAGGCCTTGAAGATGTTGGGGTTCATAAGCAGAATATGCAAAGATTTTAAATCTATCAACTGTCTGGTAACCTTGTATTGTGCATTGGTCCGAAGCCAACTGGAATATGTAACGCCGATATGGTCTCCACATTACGCAGTACATGTGAAAACCATAGAACGTGTTCAACACAAATTCTTGAGGCTGATTAATTACAAACTAGGTATACCGATAGAAGATATTAATTATAATTATTTATTACCATTGTTGAACATGTTAACGCTCGCTGATAGAAGAAACATCAATGACATATTGTTGCTACATAAAATAATAAATAATTTAATAGACAGTACGGCCCTGGTTGAAAATATAAAATATCATGTTCAAAGTAGACCCTTAAGACAATCCACACTATTCTCTATTCCTAGAACTAAAACCAACCACTTCCAACATAGCATCATCCCCCGTCTCCATAGTACAGCGAATACATATGGTCACATTGTAGATATTTTTTATGACACTCAAACTGCTGTCAAACGGTCAATTACAACCCATCTTTTGTCTCTCTATAATGATACAATATAACGTAACTACATAATAATATACATAATCCATGTACTATATATACACTTGTGTGTATTGGCTGAGAATTGCGTGAATGCTATCTGAAATATGTTTGCATATATGCACTATTGTTTTATGTTGAGTTGTCCACTTTTATCCTAAAATATTTCTACTTTTATGTATGTTATTATATGTAGTAAAGGTAATGTTATTAATTTTACGCACCTATATCTGACCTATATCTATTTTTTTGAAATGTATACCATGTTAAGAATATGTTGAAATGTTTACCAATATTATATAATTACTTACTGGTTTTTTATATTTACCATTATTGTCAGAGAAATATATATTATTTGTCTATGATTATTGTATTTTTCTCATTCATTGTATATTTATAAGGATTCCCAATATATAGGTATACTTTAATATACATATATATTAACATCTTCCAAAATTTTAAAAATGTATCTAGATTGTTGTTTATGTTTGAATATGTGTATGAACTTTTATGTATATTTTAAAGTTTTATTACTGATTTGATTAATGTTTTATTATTGTTGAAATTTGTATCTTTGTTCATAATATTATGCAAGTGTAAGGGCTAACGCCGTAAATGAAATAAATAAATAAATTAGATAATAATAATAAATTTTATTTAAAATAATCAACTTTAATTAATCTAGTTCGTTTTAATTTCTCTAGTACATAAGGTACTATACCATCACGGCATATTGCAAAACTGGGGTAGCCAGAAGACCACCATATAATAAATATGCAAGCTGTCCTAACCGCGCCCACAAATAATTAAGCCATTCAGGAAGGATGACAATAAACCTCAAACTCACTGCAGAATTTAAGATGAAAAATGTCTATATTTTTTTGAACAGTTGCCTTTTACGGTAGGACACTCGAAAACTTACGGATAAGAGTGGAAGACCAATTCTTTACCGGGTGCACCACGTATGTAAAAGTACATGTATCATTATCAATAGTGATAGATGTATTTTGTTTATATATAGATACTCGATACAGAGGTGTATCAAGATTTTTTTTCAAGAGTAGACGACCACCATGTAAAACGCCTCACACTCCTCACACCACAAGGACGATGAAGACCAGGAAGGCCCAAACTGCGATGGATGGACTCTATCAGCACCGATGCATCTACACTGCAAATAATCAGAAACTGGAAGACGAAAGCAAAGGACAGACGAGAGCGGAAGGGACTACTGGATTCAGCCAAGCCCACCCAGAGGCCTGAGTCAAAATACATTTTAGCGTTAGGTTTTCGTGTCGCAATCGTTCGAATGTAGACGTGTTACAGACACACTAAAATGTGTTTTGACTTCGGGCCCAGGAAAGGTGTTACGATGCTTACGAATCGGCATAGGCTGGTATACCTCATCATTGAATTGAAAATTATCTTAGAAACGTATACTATACTTACTATACCCTCACGCCGTGTCCCAAGTGAGGTAGGTAAAGAGAACGGCACGCCAAATATATCTATCCTTCCTTCGCTTCCTCCACATTCATACAATTTCTCAAGAAGAAGATGTTAATAATTTTGTCCACTTTCCTACTATTTTAGGGACCTTAGAGTGGGGGAAGAGGGCAACTGTCCCAGTTTGCCTGTACGCCCATGACGTGATATAATAACAATATTGGCCACTAGCATCACCGATAGTAGTAGTAGGTAATAGTTACAGTCGGCCAAGGTCGCCATATTGTAAAGTACATCAGCTCATTCTACTGGCAACACTATATATGCACCGTCATACTATTTACTATTCTTCATACTAATAATAAGAATAATATATGCATTAGATTATTATTAGATGTAGCGGATGGTATCAGTGTTGCCGTACGTAAGGTAAAAACATTCGCAGAAATAATTAATACATACATATATACCATCACGACGCTTCCCTCGCGGGGTAGGCAGAAAGGATCGAGCGCCACTTCCTTCTATCCTTGCATACATCTTTCGCTTCCGTCACTGTCATACAATTCCTCATGCAGGCTGCTCTCCTGTTCAATGTGCTCAACACGTGACCGTCCTGTAGGATTTGATTTAAATGATCTTGCCATTTAATCCTCGGACGTCCACGTCTCCGAGCACCATTCCACTCAGCCAAATATATCTTCTTAGTCATTCTGTCCTCAATCATTCTTTCCACGTGCCCAAACCATCTTAACTTATTTACATTCATCCTTGTAGGTAATTACACCAACTTTCATTCCACATTCCTTTCGTATATCACTGTTACGCACACGATCTCTCAGACTTTTACCACACATCCTTCTCAACGATCTCATTTCCACTGCATTTATGCCACTTTCATCCTTCTTTAACCATGTCCACGTCTCACTTGCATACATAAGTGTTGGCACTAAGATATCAGAGTGCACCAACCTTTTAGCTGTGGTGGATATGTTAATAATTAATGTACCTTTTTTAATTGTGGAGCGCCCGGCAGAGTTGGTATCCCACTCTTTTCCGTGAGTTTTTAAGTGTCGGTTCTAATGATAATAATAATAATAAATACTTTATTCAATCAATAACGATGTACAAATTTAATGTTGAGACAATTTAAATTAATAATTGCTGTATTGTGTGATTGTTCGTATGGATGCCTACTAACTTGAATTGTCTATAAATAGTGCCCATCCATTTATTAATACATGGTTGTTTTTATTGATGATATTTGGTTGTATTTTTGTTGTTGTTATTATTTTAGTTATATATATTTGAATTACTTAACACCAATTTGTGAATTTGTATGTTTATATATGTATGTATATTGTAAATGGCTATATGAGCCGTAAATTGAGTAAATAAATAAATAAATTTGTCACCGATATGGCTACAATTTAGTCGCAGCAGCCTCACTACGTTGCCTTGTATCGAGGCGTGCACGCGTGCTACGTATAAAAAAAAACAACATACAATTAACAAAGATCAATACATCTTGCATAAAAAATCACAATCAATAAATCAATAACAAATGAATAAATTGGTGAATAAATGGATGAAAAAATTAATAAATTGATAAATGAACAAATAAACATCCACGAGAGAACAAACAAACAATAACGGCAGGTGTTTCTTCAGATCAGCTGTTACCAATATGCAATATCTTAATAAAGCTGATTAGGATAAGATAATAAAATATCTTGATCTTGCTCACGAAATCAAAGATATGTGGAGAACACCTACCACAATCATCGTGCCTATAGTGTTGTCTGTGAATGGTTTAATACCTAAGAGTCTGTCAAACAATCTCATAAAACTGGGAGTAGATGACAGGCTCAAATACAGCATGTAGAAGGCTGTTCTATTATCATCCACCAGGATAGTTAGAAGGTTTTTGTCCCTGTAGCTCTCTAAGTGATCTCCCATGATTGTACTTTTTCCATAGGACATAATGGGAGCATTAACTCGAATAATGTTGGGGTTTTACATTTTGAGTAAAAAATTATTTTTAAATATTTTTTTATTTTTTTTTAAAGTTTTAGTGTTAATTCAATTTGATTTTTTTTATGTTGTATTCAAGATATAGACTGAAATATTGTTTTGACAAGTTCGTCGGTAGCCGCCTGGAGGTAGAGTCTAGGCCTTACGCACATGAAGTTCGCGATTTGATCCCAGGTGCCGCAAAAACTCCCCTTTCACGACACAAACTTTAAGCTTACTGCGAAAGGTGTATAAGGTTGTATTTGGGTTTATAACAAAAATCTATCTATCTATTCCCTCACGCCGTATCCCAAGTGGGGTAGGCAGAGAGAACGGAACGCCAATTAGATCTGTCCTTACATACTTCCTTCGCTTCCTCCACAGTCATACAATTTCTCATGCACGGCCGTCCTTGAGAATTTGATCTACATGTTCAAGCCATGTAGTTCTCGGACGCCCTCGCTTCCTCACACCCCTCCTCTCAGTCAAATATATCCTCTTTGTCATTCTTTCCTCTTCCATTCGTTCAACATGCCCAAACCACCGTAGTTTATTCACGCGCATTCTGTCCACAACACTCCTCTTGCATCCACTCATTCTTCCAATATCCTCATTCCTCACTCTATCACGCAACGTTTTACCAACCATCCTCCTCAGCGATCTCATCTCCACAGCATTTATTCCACTTACGTCCTTCTTCTTATAACAAAAATCTAGATACATATTAAAAAAAATGAGATATGGAATAATAAAATTATTTATATTGTATGTTATGTAGGTATAGTTACCTACTAGTAGTACTACTATTAATATTGCTGTGTGGAAGGCTGTTCCATATGACCTGGACAGTGCGTTCACATCGAGACCTTGCCATAGTCAACTTGTGCTGTTACAGTATCTGTGTTAGGCCATTAGGTAATATAAAATAATTTATATAATATGTACACTGCAAACATATTTTATTACGTACTACACTGTATGCTGTATTCGTTATATCTAATAAGAAATTACACACATACATACATACCATCTCGCCGCTTCCCTCGCGGGGTAGGCAGAAAGGATCGAACGCCACTTCCTTCCATCCTTGCATACATCTTTCGCTTCCGTCACTGTCATACAATTCCTCATGCAGGCTGCTCTCCTGTTCAATGTGCTCAACACGTGATCGTCCTGTAGGATTTGATTTAAATGATCTTGCCATTTGATACTCGGACGTCCATGTCTCCGAGCACCATTCCTCTCAACCAAATAATATAATTATCTTCTTAGTCATTCTGTCCTCATTCATTCTTTCCACGTGCCCCAAACCGTCTTAACTAATTTACATTCATCCTTGTTATTACAGCAACTTTCATTCCACATTCCTTTCATATATCACTGTTACGCACTTTTGTTTGTTATGTATGTATGTATATCTATTTCTTTAATTTTAATAGCCGGGTTTGTTGGAAGATATGTTAAGTTAAGACCATAAACATAATATTATATTTCACAACTTAGTTTACAATATGTACCTGTAGGTAGTGATACCTACTCCATGATCCATGGATCATTTGGATGCAAGTTTATAAATCATTTGAGATATTCGATACGGCACGAAATTGAGTCAAAACACGTGACCTATATTATTATTTATAGATCTTTGCAAAAAAAATAAACGCGAAGGGTTTTTTAGACATACACGTATTATTTATGTGTGATATTTTGTATGTGATATTTTGAGCGGATTCAAGAAGAGTGTTGCAGACAGAATGCGCGTGGATAAATTAAGGTGGTTTGGACATGTTGAACGAATGAACGAGGTAAGAATGCAAAAGAGGATATACTTGTCTGAAAGAAACAGTTTGAAGAAGCGCGGGCGTCCGAGAACCACGTGGCATGACAACGTGGATCAAATTCTCAAGGACGGCTTGTGTTGGGTAAGAGCTAGAAAACGACGCCGACGTGCGTGCATGAGAAATTGTTTGAATGTGGAGGAAGCGATGAAAGTGTGTAAGGATAGATCTATTAGATGTTTCGTTCTCTCTGCCTACTCTCATTTTTTTATATACTTACTCAACACGCGGCCGTCCTTGAGAATTCGCTCAACATGTCCAAACCATCGTAACTTATTTAAAGGCATATATTATTTAGGTATATGTAAATTTGCTTGTAATCAATGTACAGTAAAGAATAAATAAACAAAATGGTGTAAATTCACTGCCACCTATAATATTATAGGTGGCAGTGTGTAAATTAGTTCCTAAATACAGATAATACGTAAATATAGATTTTTTACACACTTTTAAAAATAAATTTAAAAAAACCCGAATTCCTTCATGTTTCAATGTTGTGGTTTTTTTTCAGTAACACAACACATGTTTTGAATGCACTTCACATATTTTATTATATCCCTGAAAGAGTGTTACATATGCACAAACTTCACAAGTGGGGGTGTGTTTTAAGTTTAACCCCCAGGAAGAGGTGATGTTACAATTTTTTTACAAAACATTGAGCTTCTAAAAAGCACCTGTTGAACTTTCATCATTTTTGTTGAAAGATATTTTTTATTCATTCATTCGTTTAAACCATCACAAATGCGGTAGCTAGCAATGAGACGATTAGTTTAATATTTGATGCTTACCTACATAAAAAAAATGGAGAAACCAGCGAAAACTTTACTTTGGACTCACCTGAAAAAGAAAAATATATATATATTAGATAAACATTCATAAAAAAACTATATACATTTTATTATTTATAGGTGGTTTTTACAAGGTCCTCGGGGAGACGATTCGGATGACGGTCCTGCGATGCCAAAAGCCCTGTCACAGAAGCGGGACTTGTTTGCTCTATTGATCTCATCCAGCATGTTGGTGGATGCCTTAAACTGAGCGTAGAGGTCTACTTGCAGGTGTTTTGAGAACACAGAGCTCAGAAAGTGACTGAGGTGCCATTGTTCAAAGCTTTGTAGACTATAAGGCACAGTTTGTATTGGACCCTTTAACCTACTCTTAACCAGTGCATTTTGTGATGTGACAACCCTCATCCCTGCGGAAAATAAGCCTTGCAGCGCTATTGAATGCCATTTGTAGACGGTTCTTCGGCAGTCCTACATACAGTATGTTGCAGTAGTCTAGTCTAGAGACCACAAAAGTAGAGATTAATGTTTTCATGCTATCAGGAGTGAGGTTTTTTGACATTGAGGGTATTTCGCGGATGTAGTAAAATGCTTACGGCATTGTCCTTTATTTAATGCGCTGAAAAAACGTTGCAAGTGCCTACTTAATTGTAATTACAAAAAGTATTCTTGATATCAAACTTCAGTATCATTACCGCAATATTTAAAGATATTCCGACCTTAAAATGATATCATTAAAAATTTTAATAAAAAAATAATAATCCTTGCTTTTAAGTATATATTTATCTACCCTTTAGAACCCTCAAAGTTTTTTATTACCTACAGTTAAAAAAATGGGGCTAGTTGGAAGATATCGTAATAATAATAATAGACAATAAATAATGCGCCGTTTTGGGTAATAAGTCCACTTCAAGGGCGCATCCTAAAATATAGTGTTAATACTTGTAATTTTATCCTAATACATATTATATATTTATGAGTAAATTATATAAACTAAACATATATAAATAACAATGAATTACATATACTATTTATATCAGTTATATGATATACCAAACAAGTGTGTTTTCAAACGACTCTTGAACAAGGCATGAGACTGTGTCTCACGCACTTGTTCAGGAAGAGCATTCCACATGGATGGTCTATCTGAGCTGAAGGCTCGAAAGGAATATTTGGGTCTTCAAGCAACATAGCAATAAACGATTTTTATTTTATATACTTTCATACATCGAAAATGTATGCATGGGAAATTTGGACGTGGCTGAAGAAGGACGAGAGTGGAATAAATGCTGTGGAGATGTGAACTCTGAGAAGAATGGTTGGTAAAACATTGCGTGATAGAGTGAAGAATGAGGATATCAAGAGAATGAGTAGATGTGAGAAGAGCGTTGTTGACAGAATGCGTGTAAATAAATTATGATGGTTTGGACATGTTGAGGACATTGAAAGAAGAAAAGTCGCCGGTGCAAGAGTGAATGGTGCACTTCGACCCATTGTTAGCAATAGCAGTGTGTCGAACATGGCAAAAATGCTAGTGCACAATACCATTCTGGTACCGACACTTATGTATGCAAGCGAAACTTGGACGTGGTTGAAGAAGGACGAGAGTGGAATAAATGCTGTGGATATGTGATCTCTGAGAAGAATGGTTGGTAAAACATTGCGTGATAGAGTGAAGAATGAGGATATTAAGAGAATGAGTAGATGTGAGAAGAGCGTTGTTGATAGAATGCGTGTAAATAAATTATGATGGTTTGGACATGTTGAGCGAATGACAATGAAAGAATGACGAAGGATGTATTTATCTGAAAGAGGAGGTGTGAGGAAGCGCGGACGTCCAAGAACTACGTGGCTTGACCACGTGGATCAAATTCTCAAGAACGGTCGCGTGTTAAGTAAGAGGAATCGGCGTGCATGTATGAGAAACTGGATGAATGTAGGGGAAGCGAAAGAAGTATGTAAGGGTAGATCTATATGGGGTTCCGTTCTCTCTGCCTACCCCTAATGGGACATGGCGTGAGGGTATAGATAGATAGATTAACAGTATCATCTTTGATTTATCGCTGTAATGAAAAAAAAATACCCTCTGTGTCAAAAAAATCTTTAGTCATATGATACCGCGTATTGGGTGACATATTATTAATAATAATAATTACACGCTCAGTGAGCCGCGTTGACATGTGCTGAGTGGCCCAAAAAAAACGTGCGACAAAAAATCGTGTGTGCAAGAATGCAGAATTTAAAATGTCGATATTTTTGTGTAGATTTTAATGTTTTTTTTTATTATTATTATTAATACTGACAATAAGACGATTCTAACAAGGATATTCAGATTTCAAACGATTCACACATTAAGGGTTGCACCCTCCCTCATCCATGAATGTTTCAGGAATGTCAATGTCATCCATACTCTTCACGCTTATTCTTTCTGAGGGAGGGGTCAAGGTTCGCCTGAAGGACTCCCCTTGACAATATCCTTCCTGAAATTAAATACAACCGTTAATGTCCACCAACTCTTTACTTTAACAATATAGACTTAAAATTGACTTACAGTTGGAGGATTCGATCCCGACCCTTTTTTCTAATCCCGGGATTTTGGGATAATCTACAGTTAATCCCGGGATTGTATTGGTAATGAAAAGTGGTAAAAAAAATCATTAAACCATGTCAAAATCAGCATTTTATTTATCTTTTGGCAATGTGTTTAAGTTTTAAATTATTTTTATTTTATTTTTCTATATAGTGAATACCGTGCGCAAAACAAACTTGGAGCACTTCATTAACAAGTTTTCTAACCTTCAGCATAGCATTTGGACTATCAGAGACTATTGCCACAATATCGGTATCTAGTGAGATCATAGAATTCAAAAAGGTGCTCTTTTAAAACAAGATTCAGTGATTAATTATTACGAATGTGTCCCAAATTCCTGAATAATTTAAAAATTGAACTAATCCCGAAAATCGCGGGATTCGTTTAATTTAATTCCGAAAATTTCGGGTCTAAAAAACGACCGGGATCCCGGGATCGAATTCTCTACTTACAGTTTTTTAAAAAAAAAGATATATCTGGGTTTTGTTATAATCCCAAATACAACCTTATACACCTTTCACAGTAAGCTACTAAAAGCTTGTGTCATGAAAGGGGAGTTTGCCGGCACCTGGTATCGAACCACGAACCCCTTGTTCACGGGGCCGAGACTCTACCTCCAGGCTACCGACGAACTCATTGTTCAAACGATTGTAAGAATTTTCCTTTGTGTCGCATCGCAAAGACAGGTAAAGCTAAAGTGACCAACTGTACCTTCTCATTTACTGAGTTTTGTACTCTTTTTTCGCAAACCGTACTCTTTTCAAATCCAGTACTCTGAAAGTACTCATTTGTATAATTTTATACTCATTTGTATTTCTAAAACATTTTTTTTTTATTATTTTATTTTACGAAAATTTTAAAGTTTTAATATAAATTTCCTTATGTTGTTCAGGCACTAATGCTGCTGTTGAAAGGGTATTTTCACTGGGGAATGATTACTGGAGTAGTGAGAAGTCGCAACTTTCTGTAAAAACATTATCTTCCGTCTTAACAGTCAAATTTAATATGCAAAATGAAAGTTGTTCGGATGTGGCTACATTATTATTAGACGAACATCCTCATTTAGCAAAAAAAATCCACTCCGAAGAAAAATATGTTTTTAAAGTAAATAAAGTTTTTATCGTTTTTTCTTCTTTTTTTTCACCTATGAAATACTTGCAAAGTGTACTCATTTTGAACAAAAAATAGTTGGTAACCTTTATTAAGCAGATAGCGCAGTCTATAGTTAGTATGTTTGTTTGTTTGTGAGAATAGAATATAATAGCTAGCTCTGCGTTATATAATAATGTGTGTGTATATATACGTAATATATTCTTGTTATATGTTTGTATTTAACTCGGAAACACTTGTTGTGGTAGTGCGGAGTAGCAATGCAATACAATAATAATAATATGAAGTGCAGGAAATGAGGTCATGGGTGCATTTTGCTTTTATATATATACCATTATGTATATCTGGACAACACTATATAAAATAATGTCATATATGTTACATTTATTATTATTATTATATGTTAGATATGAACAAAATATGCATTTAATATACTGTAATATAATACTATGCCCTCACGCAGTACCCCAAGTGAGGTAGGCAGAGAGAACCGAACGCCATTGTTAATAACAAATCAGATATCTCGATTGGAGAACCATGTTTACACAATGTAACATTGTGCAAAATCTAATCGGAAGAAGTGAGAAAGACGTCCCAATGTAAACGAATTGGCTCAAGGCTGGCTTAAGTGAGAAGAATGGTTGACAAAACGTTGCGTGATAGAGCGAAGAATGAGGATATTAGAAGAATAAGCGGATGCAAGAGAAGAGAGAAGTATTGTGGATAGAATGCTCGTGAATAAGTTAAGGTGGTTTGGACATGTTGAACGAATGAACGAAGTAAGAATGACAAAGAAGATATACTTATCAGAAAGAAAGAACCACGTGACTTGATAACCTGGTTCAAATTCTCCAGGAAGACCGTGTGTTGAGTAAGAGGAACTGACGTGCGTGCATGAGAAATTGTATGAATGTGGAGGAAGCGACGGAAGTGTGTAAAGATAGATCTATTACACATTGAGCAATTCATCTATACAATTCATATTTGGTGAAATGTTGCCGTTAAATCGTTTTACAATATTCCTAATATGATCCTATTATGATTCATACAAAGTGTTATTCCGTGTCAAATCATCACACTGATTCAGACTTGATGTCTCAGATTTTCATGATTTTTTTTATGCAGCAATATATCATAGACTTATGAAAAAATATCAAATTTCAGTTATGTAGCACAATTATTTTTGAAGTTATTAATTTTTAAAAATAACAATTTTTATGAAAAAATCTCATGTCTTGGCACCTTTGAATGCCTATAGACTGGCAACCAGTGATGATATAAACCTGGGAGAGGTCTCGTTTTAAAGCTGTTGAATGGGGCTTTAATCTGATGTGCCACAGGATAGGGGTCACGGTTTGAAAAAAAAAAAAATTTATAAATTAAATTTTTCAAAATGTGACAATTTTAAAAATTCCAAAAAATTGACAAAAATAGTTTGTAATGTATTAATACATATACCAAAATTCTATTATGGGATCTCAATGGGATCAGGAGATACAGGGCTTCAGAAATACATGCATCGTAAAATACACGCAATTTTACGATGCATGCATTTCTAAAGCCCTGTATCTCCTGATCCCATTGAGATACCATGATAAAATTTTACTATATGTATTAAGACATTACAAACTATTTTTGAGATTTTTTGAAATTTTCAAATTGCCATTTTTTGAAAAATTTAAATTTAATTTTTTTTATTTTATTTTAACTCCTATCTTGTGGCATATCATAGTAAAGCCCTATTCAACCGCTTTAAAATAAGACTACTTCCAGGTTTATATCATCATTAGTTGCCAGTCTATAGGAATCCAAAGGTGTCAAAACACGCAATATCACGATGCATATATTTCTGAAGCCCTGTATCTCCTGATCCCATTGAGATCCCATAATAGAATTTTGGTATATGCATTAATACGTTACAAACTATTTTTGTCAATTTTTTGGAATTTTTAAAATTGTCACTTTTTGAAAAAAATATTTTTTAAAATAAAAATAAAATAAAATAAAATAAAATAATCTTTATTGTGGTATAAAGTAGCACAAATGGCGGGTTTATTGCCTTTAGGCAATTTCTACCAACCAACCAAAAAGTTTAATTTTAAAATTTAATTTTTTTTGTGACCCCTATCCTGTGGCACATCAGATTAAAGCCCCATTCAACAGCTTTAAAACGAGACCTCTCCCAGGTTTATGTCACCACTGGTTGCCAGTCTATAGGCATTCAAAGGTGCCAAGACATGAGATTTTTTCATAAAAATTGTGATTTTTAAAAATTAATAACTTCAAAAATAATTGTGCTACATAACTGAAATTTGGTATTTTTTCATAAGTCTATGATATATTGCTGCATAAAAAAAATCATGAAAATCTGAGACATCAAGTCTGAAAATCTCTCAAAATTGTGTTGAATTGACACGGAATGACCCCAAAGTGGCCTTTTTAGCCCCCCTGTTCTATCTGCCTACCCCACTTGGGACACGGCGTGGGGGTAAGTTGACTAAATAGTGTTCTTTTTTTTCAATTCTCCTTAACGGAAAAGAGTGGGAGACCAATTATTGTTTGCCGGGTGCCAAGTTTTCATTTGATATAACAGGAAAATATTATGTAAAACAACAAATTATTAATGTAGTATATACCAGTTATTAACGCAGCCTTATCAGTCAATATATATACCTACACATAATACGGTGCACAGTGACAGTGTATAGTCTCTATTGGCTATTATGTATTACAAATATCTATACTTCAGCGTCGGAGCGAAACTACGCTACGTCACGAAATGTCGTTTTTCAGTATTGCCGCGATGACCGCGATTTGTATAGGTCAAATCCGGCCCGCCAGTGCCATCAATCCGGCCCGCGACAGCTTAGGACTAGTGTCATCGATCCGGCCCGTGACAGCCATAGATTTTTATATATAATACCTAGATGGAGTACTCGTATGTATTTTCATTGCAATAAAGTGAGGCACCATTTTTCGTCATTTTTGTCAGAACGGTTGGCGAAAAATAGAATAGAATTTTATTCAATAAAATAGTTTACAATTACTATTTTATAGAAATTATACAAGTTTTTTTTTTAAACATAACTTAAAATAATAAATAACTGAAATATCTAGTTCCCCATTCAGCACATGGAATTAAGAGCTGGTATGAGGGGAACAGTTAGGGCCAATATTATAAAAGTCCGTTAGCTCAAGTTATTTTAATATGGTCCAAAATTTGATATAACTACTCGTTTTTCAGCATTATAAACATCCGTTGATATTATTTCAGCAAAATGTTACCATCGGCTTTAACTGGCCGACCGACCAGGGATTAGTTTTGACGACTAGCATTGCTGTCTCACTATTTGCCTTAAGAGAGAAAGAAATAACAATAGATGAATCTACGCACGTGTTTTGTTAGGATATATTCTCATAGCATCCCTGTCATTTACTCATTTGTTTTGTGTAAATTATGAGATTGTTGGGTGAAGTTTTTATGAATGGGGAGCAGGTAGATAAAAGGGACAGGCAAGATCTTATGTGACCACCGGTTGAAAACAATGGGTACAGTAGGCAAAAATTTTCTTTTTAACGAATTGTCAAAATAGTTTTATAATGCAGTATCTAGTAGAATGTACGAACAGATCGCCATCCGTTCGTAAAGTGTCGACATACTTACGAATATTGGGTTCCTCATTTATAATTTCGGCCCTTAAAATAATTACAAAATTTACATATGTAGTTAGGTCTGTTTAATCTAGTACTCATTTATGCAAATAAAGATAAGAAAAACTATGCAGTAGTGCAAAAAGTGTGGTAAATCGCTATAAACGTCGACAAGAACTTCAAAAAATGTCCAATTACGTTTATATAAATGTAAAAATGATATATTTTTATAAAAATGCGAGAAATAAACCATAAAATGTAGGAAACACTACACGCTTTCGCTGTCAAAAATTCATAGATTTTTTGCCTCACTTTTGTAAACGAGTCAGGGTTCTAGGTTTTGTATGGGATTCTGTGGTGACAGCCAATGTCTTATTTGGTGACCGGTGTGGCGCGGAGGCTAACGCACTTGCCTTTGAGTCACGAGGTCCCGGGTTCGATTCCCGGCCAGCGCAAAATGAAGAATGACCTTTTTCAGATTGTCCTGGGTCTGGGTGTTACATGTATATGTGTTTAGTGCATTGTATATATGTGTATCGTCGTGTTAGTACCCATAATACAAGATTCATATCTTAGTGTGGGACTAGCTCGGTCTGTGTGAATTGTCTATGCATGTTATGTTATGTTATGTTATGTTATTGTTGTTACTATTTAGCTGTGATAAGTTGAAGAAGAAAACACAGAATGATGAGTACTCGGTTTTGTTTACTTAGACCAATGGGCGACCAATAAAGCCACAGTAGAAGTATGTACAAAATAAGTGTTTTTTTTATAATAATTAATTTTCTGTTCATGGTGCTCGCTGTTGGAATGGTTTGCCTTCCGGAGTAAGGTTGCTCCCCACTCTTCACGCTTTCAAGCGGGTGGTCAAGGACCACTTTATCACTCAAAATATGCCATCTGTTTCCTAGTCCTTTTTCCTAGATGTTTTTCTGCTCTGTACCTTCTCTTTCCCTTCCTTTAATCTTTTTTTTATATGGATTTTTTAAGCAAATATTTTTTTCTTATGTAAATTGCTCTGTTGATTTTGTTACATATGTGAATGACGATGTGCAAAAATAATCAAATAAACTGTGTAGACAAAAATTTGTTGAAAAAAATTGAGTTGGCAGAAAGCAGATGTCCTGGCTGCGCAATATTATAGAATGGACCGGAATGAGGACAGTCGATGACCTGTTCAGAGCAGCACAGGACAGGGCGGTTTTCATCGGAGTGATCGCCAACGTCGGGGAGACCTGGCACGGCGCAGAAAGAAGAAGAAGACAAAAATTTGACATAGCGTATTCTTGCTCTGCCACCCAACAGAATGATTTTAAAAGTCCTAGATTATTATTAATATTATACAATGTGTTTGTACGGTGGTGCATTAGTAGTATTATAATAGTTGACAGTTAGTAGTGATTGCCTTGAGGCAGTTCATTCGCCTAGTTCCTCTGTATAACCTTGTCCATCGATGCCAACTGCATTATATTACATCTATGTGCATGTCATTATTATAATGCACTTGTATATACACATATACATACATATTGTACTAATTCACTGTTTACTAATGTTTTATCATATCTACTACAATACGACTAGCTATATTTACTCATTCCCACCCATCCAGAATGTATAATTACTTTTTTTGGCACACTGAGAAAAATACTAACGAAATTTCACAACGAATCATTGGTACGTACTATCAGATTAGGACCAGATATAGTAAAAACGATTCATTAGTACGAATCTATAATATTAACATTTCACAAACAGATTGTTGGTGCATTTACCAACGACTTGTTTGCGATAATTTAATATTACAGATTTTTACTAATGAATCGTTTGTACTATCTCTGGTCCTAATCTGATAGTAGGTACGTACTAGGGATGTTGCGGTAGTCGAATTTTACACATCCGCGGATGTGAATGCGGATGCTGATTTTTGTAAGCTCACATCCGCGGATGCGAATGCGGATGCGGATGTTAAAGAAAATAAAGTATATGAATTAAGAATTAAAATAATGATATATTAATTATTTACATTTTAAGTAATTGCATTTAATAAATTAATTGCAGCTGGTCTGCTGGTTACCCCACTTGTGGGATATGCCGTGATGGTATAGTAGTAGTAGTAGTAGTAGCATTTAATAAATGAAATTAAATATAGGAGCATTATACGTAATAAAAAGTTATATTGCCGCAACTTTTCTTACATCCGCATCCGCATTGATTATTGCGGATACAAAAAACGAGTAGAATAAGACCTCCAACACGTTGGTCAGATGACATTAGAAGAATCGCTGGTGACTGGTTGCAGAAATCTCAGGACAGAGATACCTGGAGACACATGGAGGAGGCTTATGTTCAGCAGTGGACAGGAATAGCTGCATAAGTAAGTAAGTAAGTATAGAGAGAAAGTGATTTTTTTTCGATCCGTCATGCACATAAACAAACATTATACATTATTATATAATTACTACATACAGTCTTCGTACTGAATAATATTCCTTAGTATGACTCTACTACTTACCAACAGAGATACACAATATTGCATTTGTATCATTTGTAATTTTCTAGCTACGCCACTGCTGCTCAACTGCATATGATCACAATACAAATATACAGACACTGTCTTGTTAGGTTCTCTGAATTTATTTAAATATTGTGAAGTTTTTAAATTATTATTTATCCCAGAAAAGAAAATAATCAAACTGATCTCCAGTACTGTGCAAAACGCACAGCAGGTGGAGATGCGTCAAAAATATCCTCCATGGTGCATGCGACAGGGCACAATAATGGACACTCCAACAAGTGTGGCATGGTCTGTGCTGCACCACAGTCATATGCTCCAGATTCGTCTTGTAGGAAGCCCCATTGTTTTCTATTTTCACGGGAGTTTCCTACACCAGATCTTAGAGTGTTCAGGGTTTTCCATGTTCTATAGCCTAGATTGCCTCCTGCAGCAAGGTGTTCTTGGGCTAGGAAAGGTTCGAATATTTGCGGGTCTTCCGCCCCCCTAATGCAGACGCTCAGAGGGAGCAGGGCTCGGCAAAGATCTTCTGGAAATGAGTGACGCTAGGTGTTCTGCCTTTTTCAGAGCAATTTCAATTGAATGGACCAATTATTATTGGAACGAGGTCACGATTTCATCCACGTGATCAAGCCACGTTATTCATGGACGTCCGCGCTTCCTCACACCTCCTCTTTCAGACAAATACATCCTCCTCATCATTCTTTCATCTTGCATTCGTTCAACATGTCCAAACCATCGTAACTTATTTAGACGCATTCTATCCACAACACTCTTCTCGCATCAACTCATTCTCCTTCTGATATCCTCATTCTTCACAACGTTTCCCGCAACGTTTTACCAACCATTATTCTCAGTGAACGCATCTCCACGGCATTTATTCCACTCTCGTCCTTCTTCAACCACATTTGGTACCAGAATGATAGCCAACCAAAACCAATAAAACCAGCGACCAATGTTATTGTAATAGGCAAAGAATGGAAGACATACCTGTGATATACCTACTCACATAAATAATTGTCTGAGTGCACGCTATGTTCAAGTACGGAACATACCAGTTAGTTACCTACTACATACAATCAGCAGCAATGAAAGTTTTCACGAGATTATAATATTGTATGAATGGGATATTATGATTAGATGAATGTAAGTGACGTGTGATCTATATTGTGGCGTGGCAAAACTTTGGTTTTAGAACACAGAGAAATAATATATAGGGAACAAATTGTTTTAATAAATTACCTAAAGAACTCAAAAGTATCAATGATCATAAAGTATTTTCCGTATTGTTCCGTGATTTGTGTTGTGTTCTGTTTTGTGTTTTGTGTTGGATGATGTACGTGTGTTGATATGTGGTGTGGAATTTGTGATGTGTATGTAGATATGTTGTTTTTTTTATTTCTTTTATATGGAGAAATGGTTTGTTTATGTATTATTAAATAATCATACGTGAAATTTTCACGTATGGACAGTTTACAGTGCAGTATTTTCTTGTTATGAATGTGATTGTGTATATGGAGGATATGAATGCTTTTTGTGATTGTGTATATTTTTGTATATGATTGATATGTTTGTGAGATGTTTGCCCTAGTACAGGATCTACCTAAATGGGCAACATCAATATAGTATGTATGTAAATTGTAATTTATTAAGAAATAAATAAATAAAATTTAAAAATAAACTGCGCACATTAAGAATAAGAAATAAATTTAGGCTGTAAAAATGTAGTTTTTAAATAGAATGTAGTTTTTATTTCAACTAATAAGTTGAATTTATTATTGTCTATGGGTCTTTTTGGATGAGGAGGACACTAGCTGCGACTGCGGGGAGGAGCAGAGTGATTCTCACTTATTGCAATGCCCGCTGATGCGGAATGCATGTAATGTGAGTGACCTGATGATGGCGAGTGACAAGGCGATATACGTCGCTGAATACTGGAGTGGCAAAGTCTAAAGTCCGGATCCGAAAAGTAAGTAAGTATTGTCCATATGTACAATTGGGAATATGTATTATTGGCTCAATATTAGTTTGAGATGTCATCTACATAAATTAAGGTAATGTGTGGTAAACTTCATCGCTGGTATATTACCACTGCAAGACAAACATGCCGATAAATATCTGAAACATACATACATACAAATGCACCGCATTTTCTAAGTAAACATGTAATTGTTAGATTGGTGCATCATATTAAATATACCGGGTGATTCAAAACAAACTTAGACCGAGGAAACACTTTCTTTTTATTTTATTCAAAAAGGTATAATATAAGAATATGAAAATAAAGAAGAAAAGCTATGAGATAAATTCAATTGCATGTGAACATTTTTAAAATTGAGAGGAATGGAATCAATTTTGTTCAAAGATCTGAGTAACTTGAGTAAAAGTAAATTAATTTATGATGATATACCACGTATAATATAATATATGTTAATCTTTATATAAGATACTAGCTGACCCGGCAGACGTTTTTTTGCCATATACTAATAAATAGGGGTTGATGGTAGAAGGGTGAAAATTTAGGGCTCTACGTATTTTTAATGCCTCTACATAAAAAAAAAATTGTCCAAAATTTTTTTAAAAAATCGGGGAGGACCATCATTAACTTTAAGGGGTGTGAAAAATAGATGTCAGCCGATTCTCAGACCTACCTGATATACACACAAAATTTCATCAAAATCGGTCCAGCCGTTTCGAAGGAGTATGATAACAAACACCGTGACACGAGAAATTTATATATTAGATATTATATTTTATTCTATGGTTGCACTGAGTTATTGTATATTTTAAGAAAAACTGTATGACTTTGTTACTATATTAAAATTAAAATTATGGATACATGAGGTCCTTGAGGTTCGACAACTGTTTATATTATATGTACTTATAGGATATAGAGTTAGGGCAAATATTACATATCCTCTTAGAGAGGATACGGTCTATCATACAAGAGGGTTTTCGACAAGTGTGAGGCCGGTTTCTGGAGCAAAAACTGATCTTGGGCAGAGGGGCACTATTTTCTGGGGACCTAGATTGTATAACCTCTTGCCTAGAAAAATTAAGGACACTAGTTCAGTAAAAAAAATTTAAAGTTTGGTCTCCGATTTTTTGATTGATGAGGGTAGAGATAGATGTAGGGAGATGTTTTCTTTGTTGGTTTAGAATTGTGAGTGTTCTTGTCTTTGATGTTTCTATGTCTTATGTTATTTGTTTCTATCATCTTTTTGTACTATTGTAATGTTTATGTTGTTTGTTGTTAACCCCAATACAGGTGCATCGTACCTAGTGGGGCAGCAACACCAACGCATTGTTTATTGTTACATAAATAATGTAGTATTATTGATATAAATGTGATGTAAATATTTTATGAATAAAGAAATATGAATTTGAAAATTTGAAAAAAAAAAAAAATTGTATGATATGTATGTATATGTGTAAACACTTTCTGAATCTCCGTGTACATAGAGTAATGCAGGTATAGAGTTGTTGATGAGATAAATCTAATAATCGTGATAATTATAGATGTTTTTCAATATAATTATTTATTTTCACTGAATACAAGACATACCTATTGTATGTATTTATTATTTGTTTTAATTTACAATAAAATCAACACATACTTACCTAGCTGCAACTTTGCACATATTTTTATAAGCCTATTATCTATTATAATTTCAACTGTGTTTACAAAGAAAAGGATTTTGGAACCTCATATGGCAAAACCTATAAGACGAAGTGATATTCCGATCCAATTTAAGATATTGTGTTGGTTGATCGCAGATCCCGCACCCCTGCGATGGATATGTATTCCATAAAATATATTGTATATTAAATATCTCATTTTACAAATATCTGCCTATTACAGGAAGCACGAAAACTTACAGAAAGCAGTGGAATACTTATTATTCTTTATAAAGACTATTCACTCGTTTACGAGTGGTGATCAGGAAGATCACCCATGAAGACCCACGGGAATTCAACACACTTTAAAATTGTTACATTCACTCACTTAAAACTAATCTGAAAAATATATGAAGAAAAAATATTCTTCCCTTTGCAAAAAAAAAATGCCGACAAAATCTTGCAGATGGATTGATTATTAACCCTTTAAGGTCTAAGGGAAGTATATTTCCCAAAGATAAAATCACAATTTTTAATTATCTAAATTTGAAATATTATTTATTATAATTACTCATAATTCGAAAGTTATAAGTTGAATTCATAATATTTTTCTTATAATCTGTCTCCAATTATTATGGAAAATTAAAAATATTAAGTATCTCGAAAAATGTAAATTTTAAAATATTGCAGTTTTTTTTTACTTAATTCCATTTATTTTTTTTACTTTTTTTATATTTAAAAAAAGTAAGTAGGTATGTATATTGTTTAACCTAATTTCATTAAATAAAGTGAAAAAATAACTATAATTAAAAAAAAAATAAAGTGAAAAATTAGCTGTTTTTTAATAAAAAAATATCAATTAAAATGTCTCGTGGAAATCTTACTGTCCTGAAAAGGTTAAAAAACGCGTTTATGAACCCATTAACGCATATCATTACTTTAAATAAACTACTTATGTTTATAGCACGGATATTTAACCTGTTTTTTGCTATATTTTTTACTCATATTTTGAAACCCTTCAGAACACATTACGCATCTCTAAAGTTCATAAAAACAAAGAATAAAATATATAAATACATATATACATTTACATACATACCATCACGCCGCTTCCCTCGCGGGGTAGGCAGAAAGGATCGAGCGCCACTTCCATCTATCCTTGCATACATCTTTCGCTTCCGTCACTGTCATACAATTCCTCATACAGGCTGCTCACCTGTTTAATGTGCTCAATATATGACCGTCCTGAAGGATTTGATTTAAATGATCTTGCCATTTGATCCTCGGACGTCCACGTCAAATATATCTTCTTGGTCATTCTGTTCTCATTCATTCTTTCCACGTGCCCAAACAATCTTAACTTATTTAATTATTAACTTATTGATATTCATCCTTGTAATAAAATAAAAACAAAATGTTAATAATATGAAAATTTAAGGCATTAATGCGTTAAAATTGAACAGAAAAGACAACGTCACCTTATTTTTTAAGTAGTGCCCTAGACGGGACTTAAACATGCAACCCATCCTCATCGCGAGGTGTTGTACTTTATGCAATTAAGTTACCAATAGACATACCAAAAGCTTCGAAATTCTCTCTGATAAACCACAATGACAATCCACTCTTTGCCGTAAATTTTCGAGTACCCTGTAAAAGGCACGTATTTATAAAACATTTACAAGAAAATTCGATGCGATGAGGCATGCCACCCATTCTTAATTTCTATTTTTTCATATTTTAGTAATATATTTTTCTCAAATTACTCATTTTTTGGGTAGACGGCCTTATTTAATAAAAAAAAACATAAAAGTCATCATATCCGTACCAATAAAAATTGAGGCATTCAGAATGGGTGCCAAACCTCATTGCTGCTGAGCTGAATATTTTAAAAGTCTTAAAATATGATGTTTAACAAAAAATACGTGAAATTTCGATGTTTTTGACCGAAGGTACCTACTTGTTGGAAGACCATTTCAAGATAAATTGAAATAAACACAGTATGTAGTTAACTTCCAAATGATTTTTATTAACTTCGCTTACTAGTATTCGGAGACTATCGACTCCATCATCAGGCGATTAGTAAAAAGTGAAATAAGACACAGAGACAAGCAGTATATTATTTCACTTTTTACTAATCGCCTTATGATGGAGTCGAGAGTCTCCAAATACTAGTAAGCGAATTTAATAAAAGTCATTTCGAAGTTAACTACATACTGTGTTTTATTTTCAATTGAACGTAAATACCTCCTTTTTACAGTAGGACACTGGAAAACTTGCTGAAAAGAGTGGGAGATTATTATTCCTTGTCGAATACAAGATCAAAACGTTATTAATTTATTTAATTTTAATGACGAGCCACATTCCTGGCGGCGTCGCGACGCATGCACAACAACAACACATCACCATACCGCATACTAAAAATAAAGATTTTATGTTACACTTATATAAAAAATATTATCAATACTTAACCCCAATTCATTCAATTATAAATTTATAATAATAATAAAACAAAACTGTGTAGCGGATATACAGGCGCAAGAATAAACTAACTACATTTAATACATTTTACAGACATCTCTATTGGAGAACCATGTTAACACAATGTAACATTGTGCAAAATCTAATGGGGTGTTCACATTTGGCGAATATCGCCAGCCGAATTTCAAAATATAACGCCAGGCGAAAAAACAAAATTCGCCGTACGCCCATTGATCGTCACACCTGTTCACACAAGTCCACCGATATAGAAACGATCTGTCAGATGCGCTTTGATTTTTGACACTGTTTTCAAAATGGCGTCGATATGGAGATTTATTTATTTTTCTTTATTAACACAACAGCACATAATATGTAATAAAAATCATAATAACAAAAAAAAATATAAGGCCAATTACAGTGTTTATACATATATAAAACAAGAATACAACAAGAGAGAGAGAGAGAGAGAGAGAGAGAGAGAGAGAGAGAGAGAGAGAGAGAGAGAGAGAGAGAGAGAGAGAGAGAGAGAGAGAGAGAGAGAGAGAGAGAGAGAGAGAGAGAGAGAGAGGGAGGGAGGGAGAGAGATGAAGGAACTGCTCAAACAAAAATTAAACGAAAATCATGCGTTCATGGTCTGCGCCACGGCCCCTGCGAATTGTCCCCGCGACATTGTGAAAATATCCAGGTGGACAAATTCATCGTTATATGTCTCCAAGAGCCGGTTAATAACAGAGTTTCTGGTGTAATTTGATGAAAATGTTTCGACATGAAATAAAACATTGTTTCGTGTTCGCCTCGGCAACGGCACACGAATCGAGACACTTCCACTAAGGTAAGAGGAATCAACAACACCATGCATGATATCGTACAAAAACTTCATATCGAGTAAGATTCGCCGCGACTCCAGAGTTTCAATCTTAAAATGGGTTGTAGCATCCATATAAACCTCAAATTGAACACGCTGACGATAAGATAGGTGCTTCAAAAATATTTTCTGTATTCGTTCAATACGGTGTTTATGCACTGCATATTGGGGTGACCATATCTGCGATGCAAACTCTAAAAGGCTCCTCACATAAGCAAAATATACCGTTTTCAGAGTGCTCACACTGCTGAAGGGTCTGCAAGTTCTCATTACAAATCCAAGCATTTTAAATGACCTCTCAGTTATAGAGGAAATATGTTCCGTGAACGTCAGCCCAGCATCCAGTAGCACGCCCAAATCTCTCACCAGAGACACCGTTTTCAGAATAATGCCATCAATATTATAATTAAAATTCAAAACGTTTTTGTTTCTGGTAAAAGATATTTTTTGACATTTTCCTATACTTAAACAAAGCATATTTCTCTTACAATATAAAGACAAGCGATCCAGGTCCTCCTGAAGATGATTAGCATCTATCTCACTGGAGACCTTAGAAAAAATCTTCATATCGTCTGCATATAGTAAATAATCTGTGTGCTGAAAACACCGGTCTATATCAAATATGTAAATATTAAACAAAAGGGGACCCAAATGTGACCCCTGTGGCACACCGGAAGAAATACTGACAAATGTGGATCTACGTCCACCCACCACCACCGCCTGAGAACGATTCCTGAGATAAGACTCGAACCATCTGTAAAGATCTCCATGGATACCCAAAGACTGAAGCTTAAAAAGTAGTATTCTATGATTCACCCTATCGAAAGCCTTAGCATAATCAGTGTAGACGGCATCAACCTGATACCTATCCTTCATTAAATTCAAAACGCTATCCGTGAAAGTAGCAAGGTTTGTTAGAACCGATCTCTTTCTCAGAAAACCATGCTGGCCCTCAGGCATTTGAGCAGCTACAGTCGTATACATTTGGTCATAAACCAATAATTCGAATAATTTACTGAAGACGGGAAGAATGGAAATAGGGCGGTAGTTTTCAACAGAACTCTTAGTGCCATTTTTAAAAATCGGGACAACATGAGCCTTCTTCCAAATATCAGGGAAATTACCCTCTGTAAAACTTTTTTTAAATAGAATTGTGAGAGGGTTCGCGGAGAGATCGCGAAGTGTTTATTTTTAGTCGAAAATGTTATAGTAGAGGTTATAAGGCGCCTTTTAATTAAGGAAACAAACGCCACAAACCAACAAAAAAGATAACAGCTGTCACGAAGCGGGAAACATTATAAAATTTATAGGTTATAAAGCTTTTACCATAGACACAAACGCCGCGCATATCTGCGCATGTGCAAATCGTTCGATCGCCCGAGAAAGTTGGAAGGTGGTCAACTCGAGACGATATCGTTTCTACTGGTTTTTATCGTTTCAGACTAGCTGTCATTTTGTTCACACGGTTCAAATGGCTGGCGATATTTTGCTGCCCTAGCGATATTCGCCAAAGTGAGAACACCCCATAATCGAAAGAAGTGAGAAAGGTCGCCTAACGATATATTAATATGTAGGTATGTGTAGAATGCAACGGATGGTATGGATGGAATGGATGTCAGATGATATGAGCATGTTACAAATGATGCTGTGCGCCGGCACACCCAGCAGAGACCTGTAATCTCCGTAATACAGGAGAGACGATGGTCCTGGCTGGGACATGTTTTGAGAATGCCTAATGATAGTTGGCCAAAAAGAGCACTGTTCTTCCGTCCGCAGGGGTTCCGTCGGCCCGGGCGTCCCTCTTTCACAATACACCGTTCCTATGACAACGATATCAGAGCGCAAGGAATGTCGTGGAAAGAGGTGACGCAATTGGCACAGAAACGCTCTGAATGGAGGAGGCTGGTTTCTGCCCTGTGCTCCCGAGAGGAGCGTTGAGAGCGATGATGATGATGATGATGTGTAGAATATATTCTATTCTATTCTATTCTATACACTCACGCCGTGTCCCAAGTGGGATAAACAGAGAGAACAGAACATCTTCCTCGTCATTTTTTCAGCTTGCATTTGCTCTACATCCTCTCTCCAAACCATCGTAACTTCACACGATCTATTTATTCATATTTATATTATGACGTGGATGTAATGTCCTAGAATATGCATTGTACAGTGTCCTTACATATTAAATTCAGCGATGAGGTTTGCCACCCATCCTGAATGTCTTGATTTTATATTGGCATGGAGAGGACAGCTTACATGGTTATTACATGCTACTGGTCTGCTGGCTACCCCACTTGTGGGATATGCTGTAATGGTATATCTTTATCTACTTGCCTAGACGCATGCCGAAGATCTATTGGTCGGAACATGTCGAAAACGAAGAGGTGTTACTGTTAACCAGGGTAGGCGAAAAAAGGCAACTCCTTAAAAGAATCAGCCAACAACGACCTAACTGGATTGGCCACAACATCAGTCGGCACCCAGGACTGCTCACCACCATCGTGGAGGGTAGGACCGAAGGCATAAATGGTAGAGGCCGACCAAGAGACGCTTAGAGGCACCAACTGAAGAAGGATATGAACTGTGGCACATACGTAGAACTAAAGAGACTAGCTGAAAATAGGGAGGAATGGAGGGCCGAGGAATGGAATGGTAGAGGCCGACCAAGAGACGGTTATATGGAGCAACTAAAGAAGGACATAAACAGCCGCACATATGTAGTAGAACTAAAGAGACTAGCTGAAAATAGGGAGGAATGTAGAAGAAAATCCAAACTCGTTGCAGACCAATCCGTTACGGATTGTATCTCGTTATAATGTATCCAATATAACATAACAAAAAGTTTATTTGTATATTTGTCGGCGTCACCAATTATATTATATTATTATTCCAAGAAGACACACCTGACCTAAATGTTACTGGATATAATATACAAACCACACACATTAACTTTTATATGATATCTCAACTCCAGAATCTATAGATCTGATGAAAGACATTTAAAACACACAATATATATTATCAAATTGAAAAATAATCATGTCGTTCGATACAATTAAAACAGCGATTCTAAAATAATTTTAGTTTTATTTTATTTCAGAGAAAAAAAAACATTAACATAACAAAATACAGTAACTGTAAATTAATGTCTTCGGCTGTCAATTTGTATTAATTGTTACTATTTTTTGTTAAACATGTAAAAGGCTTTGCCGTGTTAAAATGAATAAATAAATAAATAATACAGTCGCGCCAAATCCATAAACACAGATTAGTCAGCGAGTTCCTTAACATAATAACAATATATACATAAATAATTTAAGCCTAAACATAAGCAGAAAACATAATACTTAAAAACTATTGTATTCACAATATTTCAATTATAAATATATAATACTCCTCAAAAGAATCTGCCAACAACGAACTAACTGGATTGGCCACAACATCAGGCACCCAGGACTGCTCATCGCAATCGCAGAGGGCAGGACCGAAGGCACAAATGGCAGAGGCCGACTGAGAGACGCCTATATGTTTTTATTTTTTTTATTTATTCATTTATAAAATTATAAAAGTTATAATTTCTTTTATAATTTATTTACACGTTAATTTCAACTTATATGGACCAACTGAAGAGGGACATGAGCTGTGGCTCATACATGGAGTGGAAGAGACTGGCTGAGAATAGGGAGGGCTGGAGAAGGAAGTCTTAACTCGTTGCAGACCAATCCAATGGATTTTAACTCATTATATATAATTATAAATAAATCCACATTTCAGTAGCCATTCCTTGACAAGCCTTTTTGTTACAATCTTACTACCACATTTCTTAATAGGTGACACCCCCTCTTTCATATAAAAAAACCCTCTTCATCATACTGTCATCACTCATTTGGTGTACGCTCAATTTAATATCATGTCGCCGTTCGATTTTAGTCACAAATTCAGTAATAATGTAAGTAAGATTTCGAAATTTTTGAAACCTAAAATTTGAATTCAAAAATCACTCGTTTAAAGCTATAGATATAAAACAAAATTTTATTCTACTATTCGATTTATTAACGAGAGAGAGAGAGAGAGAGACGTCTTTCATCTTGTTAGGAAATTGTAACTCGTTTAAATACTATCCCTAAACAAATAGTTGGAGAAACGTTTTTAACACATTCTTCCGAATTTGTGTCAAACCTGTCTGATTAAAAAGAACACAATATTTTATTATTAATATTAAGTAGGTGAATTGTGTGAGTATATTTAATAGTAGGCACATATCTGAAATTAATATTAATTTCAACACAGGAAGAGGCCGACTTCAGGAAAACAGTGTCGAAAAATACATTCGGAAGACTATAGAAACTAACATGATTCATATTGTAGATATCTACTTAAAGTGTTTTCAAGAGAATTTGTCACAATATTTTATCTATACTCATCATCATTGCCCTCAACGCTCCTCTCGGGAGCACAGGGCAGAAACCAGCCTCCTTCATTTAGAGCGTCTCTGCACTGAGAAAAATACTAGCGAAATTTCACAACGAATCATTGGTACGTACTATCAGATTACGACCAGAGATAGTACAAACCATTCATTAGTACGAATCTATAATATCAACTCTTCGCAAACAAATCATTGGTAAATTTACCAACGGTTTGTTTGCGAAAAGTTAAATATTATAAATTCGTACTAATGAATCGTTGGTAGTGGTAATATATCTAGTCCTAATCTGATAGTACGTACCAATGGTTCGTTGTGAAATTTCGTTAGTATTTTTCTCAGTGTGCGCCAATCGCGTCGCCTCTTCCCACGACATTCCCTGCTCTCTGATGTCGTTGTCATAGGAACGATGTATTGTCTTCTTCTTCTTCTCCGAAAGAAGGAAATTCAGGCTGACGGAACTCTTGTGGACGGAAGAATAGCGTGCTCTTTTTGGCCAAATGTCATTGGGCATTCTCAGAACATGACCTAACAGCCAGGACCATGGTCTCTTCTGTATCACGGAGATTACAGATCTCTGCTGGGTGCGCCGGCGTACAGCATCATTTGTGACATGTTCATACCATTTGACATCCAAAATCCTCCTAAGACACAATTGTTTTCAAAGCTTACATAGTATCTTCCGCTCTTGAGCCTTGGTTAAGTGCCAAGACTCACAGCCATATAGAAGGATTGAGATGATGCACGCATTGAACAAGCGGCATTTTGTCCTGATGCTGAATCCAGACGCCTTCCAAATTTTGTTCATGTTATTATAGAAAGCCCCGCTAGCTGCTCCTATGCCGATCGGTAACTCCGACCGATAAAATTAATTCATATTCCTCACACATGTATGTTCCCCATTAGAAAAACTCTTATTTTTGTTCCCGGAAATATCACAGAGTTTATGATATTTATATTTATATTAATACAATGTATGATTCTGCAACTTTATAAACACAACGCGTGACCGAATTTCGCAACATTTGGATGTAGAATGCATTCAACATGACTTGTATTAATAATAATAATAATGATACACAACAGAATGCAGCACGCATCGCTATATTATAATAATAATAATATAAATTAAAGTTACTCCCACGCACTGTGAAATAATAAATATGAGTCGTAACGATATTATCAAATTCTATATAAACTGTCCAGTTTTATAAGTCAACAAGTAGAAATGTCTTATATTCGAGTAATCGTCATTTTTGTAATTTTGCTATATTTATTTACCATATTTGGGAAGTCTGTTTGCGAGGGATGGAAGATTTGTTAAGGACATTGAAAGAAGAAAAGTCGCCGGTGCTAGAGTGAATGGTGCACTTCGACCCATTGTTAGCAATAGCAGTGTGTCGCACATGGCAAAAATGCTAGTGAACAATACCATTCTGGTACCGACACTTATGTATGCAAGCGAAACTTGGACGTGGTTGAAAAAGGATGAGAGTGGAATAAATGCTGTGGAGATGCGTTGATGCATTGAGAAGAATGGTTGGTAAAACTTTGCGAGATAGAGTGAAGAATGAGGATATCAGGAGTATGAGCGGATGTGAGAGGAGTGTTGTGGACAGAATGCGTGTAAACAAGTTGAGATGGTTTGGACATGTTGAGCGAATGCAAGCTGAAAGGATGACGAAGAGGATGTATTTATCTGAAAGAAGGGGTGTGAGGAAGCGCGGACGTCCAAGAACCACGTGGCTTGATCACGTGGACCAAATTCTTAAGGACGGACGCGTGCTGAGTAAGAGAAATCGGCGTGCATGTATGAGAAACTGGATGAATGTAGAGGAAGCGAAAGAAGTATGTAAGGATAGATCTATATGGCGTTCCGTTCTCTCTGCCTAACCCTCCTGGGACATGGCGTGAGGGTATAGTATAATAGTATAGTATTTACCAAGAGAACATAATTAATTTATTTACATCAACACACGGCATGAGCCTTTTACATGTCAATCAACAGTATAATAGACAACCAACACAAACAGACACGATAATCAAAAATCACAAGTCGAATATAGAGTAGGTAATTAAGTTAAATTTAGAGTAATTATAATTAATATCAAACACTCAAAAAATAAAATAAAGCAAAACAGACAAAGTCAATGGGAAACAAAAGGTCTACGATAAATAAATTACATTAAGTATGTCAATTATAGACAATAGACTGGACCTGGATGAGACATGTGGGGGAGCTATTCCGGGTCGTGCAATATAGAGAAGCCTTTGCCAAAGTGATTGCCAACGTCGGGGGATCTGATACGGCACGAGAAGGAGAAAATAGACAATATACATAATTCGACTGTTCAGTTTCATAACTCAACAAGTAGAAATGTCTTATGTTCGAGAAATCACCATTTTTGTAATTTTGCTATATTTATATTATTATGCTTTAAAAACACAACAGAAAGTGAAATATACTATAAACAAGCTGTCCCGGCAACACAACGACAGCGGAACTGTCATACAAACGTCACTTTCATACAAAAATACAATCCAAATTTCCGACTTTTCCGTTGGATTTTCCAAAATTTTTCTTTCATGCAAACCGTTTCCTGATAATTACGAACATAACAAAAAAGAATCAGCCAATTCAGTTAAGCCGTTCTCAAGTTATGGGGGAACATACATGGTCAACTCATTTTTATTTATATAGATAGATAGATATGACGTGGATCTAATGTCCTAGAATTGATGAATTGTACAGTGTCCTTGAGGTGCTTTGGCACTTTAATGTTGTCCAATAATAATAATTTAATCTTATTATTTTCTTGACACGGAGAGTGCGACCTGTACGTGGCATCTGCAAAGATTCAAGATTAAATGCACTTGTACAACATTCGCTGCTTGCAAAACCATTCACTTCCGTCCTCGTGCAATATTATTTGCAAAGAGTTTTTCCTTATATCGCCACTGCAGCTGTAACGACGTGTCAAAAAGACACAGCAACAACAAATATTCGAAACACAAAGACGTTATGTACAAATCATATAAATATGAAAACCTTTTGATAAGTGTGATCGAATTTGATGATAATATTTAATTGAATATTTGCACATTTGATTTCACAGATTGGTGCAACGCAATGTTGAGCAAACTGAAGACACTTGATTAAAATGCATTTTTATGAAAACTTTTTTAGTTTTTTAGACTATAAATGTGATAATACTTTTTGATGTCATCATCATTTTGAATTCGTATGGTTTTTAATGAATATAAGTACATATTGCTTCATTATAATATAATGTGTTCTGTAAATAGTATAGAGGCCATGGCTAAAATCTTGACTACTACAGGAGACTCGGAGATGCGTTTAGGTTTGATATGTAATTATGTATGACCGTCTTGTCCTCAGCCCAAATAGACTCATCTCAGAGCTTAAGGGGTGTTCACATTTGTTCACTCTGGATGATCCTCCAAAATGAAAACGTGTGAACGGGCGTTTCATCATCCATAGTGGTCACTAGCGATGACGGATGAAAGCGATTACAACCCGACATAATTTTGATGAAAGGTCCTTTCACTGAAACGACCATAAACAAGTTGTATCCTATTATTTGTATTATTCTCTATGATTTTTTATTGAAAGGCAGAATCATGTACAAAATTATCATGCTGTCAAGAATTACATATATTAGTTTGTTTCAATTTTAAATAAGTAAGTGTTTTTTTTTTAATATCTTTTACGAAAATACGTCAAACTACGTAGGTACAACATGACCGTGAGTGTTGACATGACAGTGAAAGCATAGGATGAACAAGTGTGAACAGACGTGTTCACTTTCGATGAACAGCTATGACCCTGACACTCTGGATGATCATCCAAAGTGAAGAAATGTGAATGCTACTTTAGATACAGAATAACAAAAAATGGGTTCGAATGATAGAGTTAAGCGTTTAGCCGTTGATAAAAAATATATTCTTTATTGAGAGAGAATATATTATTTATCTTTCGACTTATAAGGACATCGATAATTGTGTTTACACAATTACACGAGACTTGTCTCAATTTCAATATGTCACAAACTGTTACTCAGGATTTTCTCACGGTATTCTAAATCACACAGGCACATGTGCCAAGTGTAACCTGTTTCTGTGTCAGCTTCATCCATCTCTGTGTCAGTTAGTCAATTTATCTGTGTCATTTGAAATAAACTTCACCCGTTTCTGTGTCAGTTCGTTAAGTTTTTCACCCGTTTTGTCAGTTCTTTAAGTTTTATTGTTGTTGTTGTTGTGGTCAATCTCTGCTCTTTTTGGCCAAGTATCATTGGACATTCTCAGCAAAACATGGCCTAACCATTTTCTGAGTGTAGTGGTGCACAGTGTCATTGTGTAAGTGTGTATGTACATTTCTATATACCATGTGTATAAAAATAATAATAATAATATGTATATTTAAGACTGCACAAACGACTTGTTATACACTACAAATGATGTTACACGCCCGAGAGATGCATCTCCTTGTGACAGGGGTGGCACGTATACAGCATCCGATGTATGCCTACCTAAATTTTGTGGGAACACAATTATCAATGCTTCAATATCAAAATTATATATTATTTTCAATTATTAGCAGAAACCGTTCTGACGACGATTTTGACGACGTCCGATGAGCGTGTAAGTCCTGAACTTCTCCTTGAAGTTTCTCATACACGCACGTCGATTCCTCCCACTCAACACACGGTCGTCCTTGAGAATTTGATCCACATGATCAAGCCACGCGGTTCTCGGAAGCCCGCGCTTCCCCACACCCCTACTTTTAGACAAGTATATCTAATAATATAATCCTCTTTGTCATCCTTTCCTCATTCATCCGTTCACATGTCCAAAACATCCTAACTTATTTACACGCATTCTATCCACAACACTCCACTTGCATCCACTCATTCTTCTAATATCCTCATTCATCACTCTATCCCACAATGTTTATGTGATTACATGAAAATACTCTTTTAATATATTCCCAGTGACAACATATGGACTAAAAACCAACTGCTAACTGCAGCAAGTGTCCACAAGCTAAAATGCTCACAAAGATCTATGGAAAGACGAATGTTAGGGGTGAGTCTGAGAGATAAAATTAGAAACGAAGACCGTGCTGGATCGTGTTGCAAAGTTTAAGTGGCAATGGGCGGGTCATGTTGCGTGACGAAACGACGGTAGATGGACTCCTAGAATCCTCATATGGCGACCATGGAGTAAAAAAGAAGCATCGGCCGACCACAAAAGAGATGGACTGACGACATTACTCCAATCGCGGGAAGGAAATGGATACAGATGCGACAGAACCGCGACGATTGGAAGAGTTTGGAAGAGACCAATATCCAGCAGTAGAGAGATGGCTGACTAGTAAGTATGTACTCTTTTAATGTGATTAAGGGGCCCCTTTAGCAAAAACTATAAAACGTTCAATTTTCAACAAGTTTGGTACACAAACTCTCAAAACTTGTTGACCCTACGAACATTTTGATTTGATAAAATATGAAAACAAATATGAATTGCCAATATCAAACTTTAGCTTTAAAAAATAACTTGATTTTTGCTTCATAGTATTCGTTTATAAAAAAAGCATATTTCTAAAAATCGAATTCGGGGGTGTGTTTGGTACATAAACGCACGAGAATCCTACAAATTTTCATATGTTTTTTTTAATATTACGAATACTTAAATAGTTATTACAATTATAGAACAAATAAATTTAAAAAAAATGTGTTCTTTTTCATGGATATTGACCGATTTAAAAAAAATTGATAAAATTTCTCATATTTTGGAACCAAAAATTACCACATTAACTTGCATACTAAAAAAAGTTTGCTAAAATCTATAGTATTTATATGCATGATAGGAGGAATAAAAAATATATTTATTTTACAAATAAATTGTATTTTGATATAACAAAGAGTACCTAAATATATCTCGTCAGTCTGCGATTTATTTATTTTTTATTAAAAAACTAATATTGGCAATCAATATTAGTTTTTTTATTTTATCAAATCAATATGTTCGCAAGGGTCAACAAGTTTTGACACTTTTTCTATGAAATTTGTTGAAAATTGAAGATTTTACCATTTTTGCTAAACGGGGCCCTTAATAATACTATTTTTATTGGTTGTGGCAACCCTAATTCAGTGCAGTGGAGCTTTGAACCAAAATGACGCGCTACCAACTTCAAGGTCAACCGCTTGCATCTCACCACAGCTTACACGGTGCACTGTGGAGCCTCTTATACATGATACAGGATGATTGCGAATACAGAAACTGCTGTGGTAGGTATCATAACAAGACGAGCTCTATTATAGCTAAATCATCCAATATATAAAATTCTCGTGTCACGATGTTTATTATCATACATACTTCTCCGAAACGGCTGGACCGATTTTGATGAAATTTTGCCTGCTTATTGAGTAGGTCTGAGAATCGGCCAATATCTATTTTTCATACCCCTAAAAGTTAAGGGTGGTCTACACCGAATTTTTTGGACAATTTATTAGAATTTATACTAATTCAAAATTAAAATAATTAAGATTAAAATAGTTTAAATTTATTGTATGTTCAATAGTTTTACTGTATGTTCATTATATATGCTGCAGTGCGGTAGTAAAAGCTAGTAGAGTTTGTTAGAAAATATCCCAATCAAAAGATGGCAAATTTGAACATTTTTATAAACACTTTTAATATTGTAAAAAAGTTTTTGAACACAGATATTTCAGGCACAATGCTGGTATTTTGAACCCGCGTTTTGAACGTAATCCTTTGATATCCTGCATATCTGGATAGGTGAATTTTTCCCGGCATTAGACTGTTAAGTTTTTGTGCGACCATGACTGATCATAATATTATGGAGACTTATCTGGTTGTATAATACTGAGAAGTGTGGATGGCAATACCGCCGTGTTTTTAAACATCGGTTCTGAATATAAAAAAATGGCAATAGATAGTGTCTTGATTCTTTAAAGCAGTCTATCGATAAAGGTATTCGAATGCAAAATAATTATAAGTAAAATATAATAAATATCTGGAAAAGCTAAAAGTAGACACATCTATGGTAATATTTCAGAATCATTTTATATATAATATTTAGTTAAGACTCACACCATTGTAATAACGTCTTGTATGAAATGTTGTAGAACAGACTTAACAGATGACTCTTATTAAAAAAACTTATATAATTTTTCAATAGATGGCACTTGCCATTTTTCTCACAATACTTATAAATAGTTTCAACAGATGGCACTTTTCATTGAAAATATTTTCATCACTGTACAAGTTTTTTTTTTAAAGAAAAAAGATCTGTGTTATTAATGATGTTCTTTGAACATCTCTCTTTTACAGGACAGTTCTTTGCTGGAGAGTCCATGGTACAAGGAATAGAAATTCGAAGCCGAAATTCAACACGATGAAAGTTATTTTCTTCAATAATGAAATTCAAATAAATCTTACCTTTTCCTCCGCCATCCTGATTCTCTTTGATGTCTCCAATCCTCTGCATGACAGGAGCACTATCATATCCAAGACTTGTATCCAAATAATCATTTGAAATAGGTTCCTGTTTTATTCCATTAGATGTCGCCGCTAATTTCTCAGCTAACAACGGATTAGCAGACGCTATATTATTATATTTTCCTCCATTACTATTAGAATTTGGATATTGAAATGTATTTCTTAGACTATTTTGTAAATTTTGTAATCGTTGTTGACTACAATTATTGTTATTATTGTTCATTTGCCCGCCCTGCAAGTGCAGCAGGTTATTGTTATTGTTATTACTGTTATTTTGTTGATTGGAGAAGAGAGGCATTTGATGTATTCCAAGTTGTGACGAGGGAACATTGTTGTTCTCTTCTTGCTGTAAAAAAAGAAAAATAATTGGAATCAGACTACAAACTTCAATGCAAACAACTTGACATAAAATAGTGAAAAAAGTGATGTTAAATTATCTACTGTCTGCAAAACACTTTACATTCTAAAACCACTATATTTTTTTATATACTTCTTTAACTAAAAATTAAGCAATTTTAATAAGGGTAAGCAGAAAAGATGGAACACCATATAGATCTATCTTTACATACTTCTTTTGCTTTTTCTATATTTATACTACTTCTCATACACGCACATCAATTTCTCTTACTCAACACACAGCTGTGGTTGAATATTTGTATATAATCACATTCCTTCTTTCTCACATTCTCTCTTTCAGATATATATTTCCTTTTTGACATCCTTGTATCATCTATTCGTTCCACATGTCCAAACCGTTGTATCTTATTTACGCGCATTCTATCCACAACACTCCTCTTGCATCCGCTCATTCTTCTAATATCCTCACTCTATTAAGCAACATTATACCAACCATTCTCCTCAGCAAATGTATCTCCACAGCATTTATTCCACTTTCATATTTTTTCAACCATGTCTAAGTTTTACTCGCATACATTAGTGTCAGTTCCAGAATGGAATTTCAAAGATAAGTTATTTTAACTTTTTGTACTCATAAATCATTAAACAAGACTCAAAACCATGTCTTGTTTGATATTATTATTGTCTTGAAAATACAGAATAGTTAATTTGATAAACTATTTCACGGAGTACCTAAACTATTTTCAGTTTTAAAGAAGAAAGCCTTGGTTTATAGATCAAATATTAAGAAATAATAAAACAAAATGCCTTGCATAGTAACATCTCATTAAAAAATAAATTATATAAGTTTAAAAAATATTTTTATTTTGGTACTGTCTAAGACAAACTATAAAAATATATGATTGAATTTAATCTTAGCTAAATAAATTTTTAAAATAGGTCACCTTGATTTCAATATCCGCGCATCCTGCAGCATTAACAATGCCCGATGCCAAGTCTGTGAAGAAGTTATCAAGGAATGCAGTCTCTCCAAGTTGTTTGAGCAAGTCATCAGCATCCCCCTGCAAGTCCCCCTCTTGGGGTCCTCCAGGAGCCATGGAACCAGGTCCTCCATCATTTGGAGAACCCGGGGGATTCTCTAGAGACTGTTGATGATTTGTCACAGCATCCTGAAATTCAAACGAGAAAAGTAAATATTTAAAAAGAAGTTTATTGGTTCATTCCAGCTATGAGATTTTTTTTAAATATTAACTGAAAACAGGAAGGCTTAAAAATAAACCATACTCAAAGGAGTTATTTTTCTTATTAATTTCAATTATCTTACCTGGAGACATGATAGATCCACCATTCTCTCATCGTTGTCTGGACACCATAGTAACTCCTCATCCAAAAACGATGGCATCGCCTGGGCACCCGCGGGCCCCAAAACATGAGTGCCCGCCAATGTTTCGACTATCTTACAAGATTCTTTCAAATAATACGCCACTGTCTCACGAAAGCAGCGATGAAGCTTTAACACACTTCACACAGATGTCACTATACACGTAACGATTAGTCACGACACAAACCACAAATAGAAAACTTATAAAACACTCGCACAGATGTCACTAGTAAACCATTTATTTAAAATTAATTTTTGGATTATCTTTACGTAAAAAATCTTAAAACTATTTTTATCCTTGTAGAAAAATGTAAAAAAAACTTACAAATATGAATAATATTTATTTTGGCAAAAACGGGACGGATTTTATATTTTGTTTGTTTATTTTTGTATACGGATTATCAAAAACTTTATAAAAAAATGTTAATTGTCACTTATTTTTAAGTTACAGATGAACACATACTGTTGCTATTATTATTATTAATATTATTTGTATTTCATTAAGTTAATATTTATTTATTTATTTATTCGTAACAATTTGAACATAAGATCGATGGGTTTTTTCGTTGTAAAAAATTATTCTTTTCTGTTTCTGGACGTTATCTCAACCCCCTTCTGGACTGATTTTTCAATAAGAACCTGAAAAAAAAACAGATATTATGTTAGTAGTATAAATAAAAAATATACATCGAACTTTACTATCACAATCAGTGAACTAACTGAATAAAATAAATATGAAAGCTGTCCTCTTTGCGCCAATAAAAATTACGAAATTCAATAAGGATAGGATAGCTAATAGGCCACTTGCAGATTTTTTTTTACATAAAATTGTTAATTAGTATGAAAGAAACGCAATCACAATTTATTTTAAATTTTATTGTACTATTTTCTAAGATATTAGCTTTTAAAAATTGAATTTTCTCGGAGTGATCAAAAACAATATGGCGGCACTGTGACGTCACTGAGTCCCGCGAACCATAATAACTTTCGCACCACAGATTATAATCTCATACACACATGGGACTCCGTGACGTCACAGTGCCGCCATATCGTTTTTGATCACTCCGAGAAAATCCAATTTTTAAAAGCTAATATCTAAGAAAATAGTGCAAGAAAAATTAAAATAAATTGTGCTTGTGTTTCTTTCATACTAATTTACAAATTTATTACATATAAGTATGAAAGAAACACAACCTTATATTGGAGGGCAAGATAGAAGGAAGAAGGGGAGTTGGCAGAAAGCAGATGTCCTGGCTGCGCAACATTAGAGAGTGGACCGGAATGAGGACAGTGGATGGCCTGTTCAGAGCAGCACATGACAGGGAGGTTTTCGCCGTAGTGATCGCCAACGTCGAGGGGACCTGACACGGCACAGAAAGTAGAATGTAATAAAAAAAAACTGCAAGTGAATGTTCTAAACATCGCAATTTTTTGTTTCATTAGGTATTTATAAAAGTAATATTTATTTATTTACCTAGCAATATCTCTGTGAATATCAAACTTCCTAAGACAGGTCATGGGGACCACACCACCGCACACACAGGGCTCCTTAGTTCTCCAACTGGAAATAAGAAGAAAAAAAATACATTAATAAAAAATACCTTAATCGATGTCATCTTATTTACAATGGGCCACTTGCAGTCGTGGGGGATTTTAATAAAAATGATCGAATTCAGTAAATTTGAGGTCGGAAAACACAAATATGTCAGTTAAAATTTTTTAAATATCTAAATTATGGAGAATTTCCAAAAATAAAACCCATAATTTTTGACGTTTGGCAAAACACTCTAAACAGCTGATGACGTCACGGAGTCCCGTGAATCATAGTAACTTTCGCAACCACAGATTATAATCTCATACACACATGGGACTCCGTGACGTCACAGCGCCGCCATATCGTTTTTGATCATACCGAGAAAATCCAATTTTTAAAAGCTAATATCTAAGAAAATAGTGCAAGAAAAATTAAAATAAATTGTGGTTGTGTTTCTTTCATACTAATTTACAATTTTATGTAATAAAAAAAAAATCTGCAAGTGGCCCATTAACTATTGTATGTATGAGGTTATTTATATATGTAAATTAAACACACGAGTCTACCATGTAAGGCTTAGAAAGGACCGCATAATCCCTGACAGAACTTGAACCCACAATCCATCCTTTTCCTGAGGAGTGCTGCTATGTCTGGGCTTTGAACAATTTAACTATCGGGCGACATGCTGAAAGCTGCGATATTATAATATATACCTACAATTTATTAAACAAATATTTTTCATAACTATCTAACTTTTAGTACCTAATATTTAAAAATTATATGAAAAATTGTAGAATTAGAATGCCTACCAAACACACCCCCGATTTCGATTTTTAACAATATGCTTTTTTTTTAAAACGAATACATTGAAGCTTTAATTAATTAATTAATTTATTTATTTTATTCTTCACTGTACATTGTTTACAATAATACAAATTAACATAGAAAATATCATTTATACAATTCAATGTACAGAGGGCGAGTTTATCGCTAAAATGCGATGTCTTCCAACTAACTAATCCAACTTTTTTACTTAAAAAAAATCAAATTTTTTTTTAAGTAAAAAAACTACCTAATGTTGGTAATAAACAAATTATGTTTTCGTATTTTATCACATCAAAATGTTCGCAAGGCTCAACAAGTTTTGATAATTTTTCTGCCAAATTTGTTGAGAATTGAATTTTTTACCGTTTTTGCTAAAGGGCGGCCTTAACTGCGCGTATTTCATTATTAAACCTGTAGGGTTACTCTTGACAAAATCTAAATAATCATACGACGCGCGAAGTGACTATTAGTCAAAAATACGTGCATATCAATCTCGCAGTAGCGGTAGCGCGGTATTTTTTACCATCACAGTCCCTTCGCGCGTCGTATGAATAAGATCAAGACTAGATTAAGATCGTATTAAGATTAATATGTCCAAAGTAGCCCTGCTGGAAACGTCAGATAAGGCCCGGCTTTTCGGCTTGTGTGGAAGCGCTACTGCTTCGTATAGGAACACGGCTCGTCCGTGTGGACAATAATTTTGGTTTGGATGTGCATATAAATAATAAAAGAGTCTACGATGACTCCTGAGATATCCAGGTGTGAAGTGGGTCTATCCATCTATACTTTAGTATATTTATTATTCTATGGGTCTATCTTCAATACTTCGTAGACTTGAGTTTTTTTAAAAGTGCCCTAGCACCGCTACGCACACAGTCACAGGTAATGTGTATTACAGAACACGTGATTGTATTAGTAACCGAGTAGCATCACTGTGATTGGCTGGTGCATTGCGTGGTGTGTGTAACATACGCATTACTGCAGGATGTGTTAGTGATCATTTACCTATGAGCGGGCACTCTTACATAAATTCTACTCTACATACCTACGTTTTGTGTGTCTATTCAATACAAATAGGAAAATAATATGATATTATATGTATTTTGTTAGTGTTGGACGCACTGAGGTCAAATAGTTTGAAAAATAAGGAAGTAAAACACGAAGGTATTATACTATTAGTAGCTACTGGAATAATAAATAAATAATTTATTTACCTGTATAACTAACTAGTTAATTATATATTATACTTATTAATCTATTAATAAATATTATTACGATGTTATTTATAATTCATTGTTTTGCTTATCTTGTTGCCTTCTTTAATCGCATTTTAAGCATTTTAATTGATTTTATTTGTTTGTTTTATCCATATTTATTTGAATATCTGATTTATATATACTAATATTATAAAGAGGAAAGATTTGATTGTTTGCATTGAATTGGCTCCGAAACTACTGAACCGATTTGAAAAATTCTTTTAATGTTGGGAAGCTACACTATCCCCGGGTGACCTAGGCTATATTATATTTAAAAAAAATAGGGATATAATAAATCAAATGTTTTTGTGTTAACACTTTGGAAATTCATTATAATTAAAATGATTTAAAAACACTGTATACAATAAGAACAATTTGGTGAATATCCAAATACCATATGCATCTCCTTTGTTGATATACCCATCTCCTTCCCTCTTATCAAACACCATTAACTCCGCCCTTTCTCCCCCACCCCCACACCTAGTATAAGTTAGTAATAGAAAACAGACTCACTACATATGAACTTAAACTAATTTAGTCCTCCTGATGATGCCAAGTAGAAGCCTTGGCGAAAACGTTTGAGGTGAATAAATTTAATTTGGAAATTATACAGTGTTTTAAAATCATTTTAATTAAAAATAGGGATCCTTACTAAAACTTCAATCTACCCGTGCGAAGCCGGGGAGGACCGCTAGTTTAAAATAATTTAAGCATGCTGTAGACACGCTTAATTGGGGGATTTGCCTGGCCCAATCAATGTGTCTTTTTTTCTTCTTTTATGTTTTTTTTTATGTATTTTAGTATCTAATTCATTTCGAAAGTTGTGTACTATGAAGTACCGAATTTTATGTCGTTTGAATAATAATTGGGGTTTTTTTAAACACTTTTTAAACATCTATCAAAAGTTAGATTTAGTTTAGTATTAATTAATTTTAGTATTAACAATCAACATTTAAAATCCAGCAAAGAGGCATGTCACCGATCCCGAGGAATTTCCGCTTGTTTATTACATGCAGTTAGTTCGCCGGCTACCCCACTTGTGGGATGTTCCGTGATTAAAATTTATTAATTACAATTTATTAAAAAGTTATGTACACATACAATCGATCCCTAAAATTAGACAAAATGTATATCTCCCTCAAGTCTCTCGTTGTAGATAAATTTATGAAAATATTTATGTTAGTGTTGACACAGAATATATTTATAATCCATATATAAAAGAAGACCTTTTTACAACTATCACCACAACTTGTTTATCCCATAATACAAGATTCATATCTTAGTTTGGGACTAGCTCAATCTGTGTGAATTGTCTATGGATGTTATGTTATGTTAATATCTTTTGTGCTGCAGACTTGAAGGATTGTCGGTGTTTTTTTTTATTTATTTATTGTCAGGTCTTTTTGATTACTTTCTTCAACTCGCCCTCTGTGATATTTGGTTGTGTTGAATTTGAATGCATTTTTTATATTTTTTATTTTTATTTTTTTATTTTATTTTATTGGCACATCTACAGGTTTTACACAAATACAATATATTACAATATACAAACATATTAGCCCATTTACAGATTGCACATTTGTATTCGAATGTTTTTTCATAGTAAAAAAGAAAGTTAAAATGATAATAAAAAACCAAATATTTAAATACAAAAGAAGAAAAATAAAACTACAACAAAAGAAGTTACTTAAAAAAAGACAATGAATTTTACAAAAAAATAGGAGTGGCTCCGAACCAAGCATGTAAAAGTTAAATACAAAGAAATATGATAAAGCAACAAAAAAAAGCAACTAAAAAATATATATCAAATTAAAAAATAATAATAAGAACTTTATGTAGGCATATACACACAAGTATTCATACAACTTACTACATAATCGTAGGAACCTATGAATTGTGATTTATCTACAGAAAGGAATGAATGATTAAATAAAGACTTATTGTTCTTTGCCCGGGACTCCATGGAACAAAGAGATGAAATCAGTTCAGAAAAACATGTAAGCCAGGAAATGAATAATTTTAATAATGTGAAATAAACTGACATCTGTAGTAGGTATGAAAACATTGCAAATTTTAATATGTATGTCAAGGTAATGTATTTGTTAATATAATAATAAACCAATAGGTACCTACCCAATTGTACAAGTTATAGTAGCGATAGCTATAAGTCATCTAAAAGTCATCTTCAGATAGTTGAGTTAGTCAATTGGTTTAATAACTAGGCTGTTAGACTTGAATTTTTTTAAGAATGCCCTAGCACCGCTACGCACACGCAGTCACAGGTAATGTGTATTACAGAACACGTGATTGCATTAGTAACCGAGTAGCATCACAGTGATTGGCTGGTGCATTGTGTGGTGTGTGTAGTATACTCATTACTGAAGGATGTGTTAGTGATCATTTACCTATGAGCGGGGCACTCTTACATGAATTTATTTATTTATTTATTAAACTATAAACGGCTTTTGCCTTTTTTAAATACAAATTAAAATACCTAACTAATACACTTTCCATAAAAACATATCATTTCTCTACACTCCATACAATTTAACATATATACAAGAAGAATACAGTTCAAAAAATCACAGCAAAACTAAAATATATAACAAACTTTAAAAATTAATGTTAAATATTATATTCTAATTAATATTATATTATATAATAATTCTGCTATAGTTAAACACCTGATATCAATTGATTGCCTAATAGAAATTTATTTATTTATTTTTATTTAAAAACACAGAGCATCCGGCAAAAAATTGGATCCCACACTTTTTTCGTAAATTTTCGAGTGTCCTGATGTAAAAGGCAGGTGTGTTTGGAAGGTGACTGTTAAAGTCTAGACTAGGCCTAGTCAAAACACATTTAAGCGTTACGTTTTCGTTCAAACAAGACGAGGTTGCGAGAACGCGTCAATTTTCGTAGCTAAAATACACAAGTAACTACGAAAATTGACACGTTCTCGCAACCTCGTCTTGTTTGAACGAAAACGAAATGAAAACATAACGCTTAAATGTGTTTTGACTAGGCCTACAGGGATGCACAGATTTATAGGCAAAAGGGGCCACTTGGGAATATTATGAGCCAAGGACTTTTAAAGAGAAAATTTAAGAATTTAATCAAGAAAATTTACACTAAAAGTTTAATGTTTTAAATTTGCACAAATGACAAATGCTCAAACACTGTAATCATTACAATGTAATGTTCGATGTTTTATTATTTCGATTCATGACATTGTATTGACCCAACATTTTTTTTTTATATTTGGCTCCACATTACTTGTCGCCACACGTTAAATTGCTTCCTAATTTTCATTTGCAAGACGGTTTCGATTTTTTGCTTTGTTAAGTTTCATGCCTGAAACCGATTGTTCAAAAATATATATCGATCCAAAATTATAAACTTACATTTTAAATATTCTTTTGACTGTCACAATTTCTTAATTCGCTGGCGGGCCGCGGTATGTGCATGGCTGGTATAGACATTTAATTAAATCCCCGAAATTTAACTAACCGCCTAGTCATTTACTTAACTGGCTAATCTAACAATCTGGCTGCGACAAACTTACGAGGTTGACATTGTACGATTTTTCCTTTCAAGAACAACAGTAATAATTTTATGACGACATTGCATTAAGCGAAACGTTTCATATCAAGGACGTCCTGTAGTAGACAATACAAATCCTTGCACAAAATTCGTTTTACAAATATGTATGTATGTTTTTATTTTCGTTTTAGACGCGAAACAAAGTTTTTTGAGATTAATCAAAGTTTGTAATAAACCTACATACATTGTACACTCCCAAACAACCTCACAATAAATAATATGCTTATGTTGTGGAGGTGGAGGCAGATTTAAGAAAAACTAGTCCTCTATATTGTGATAGCTGTTTTATTATTATTTTTGTCAAATTATGTAGTTATTTAAAGGTTCGTAATTTTTGTTATCGTTTTTGATTATTTTATGTATTTTTTTGTATTCTCATGAGCGAAAGATTGATTCTTTAAGAAAATAAAATAAATAAAAAAAAATAGATACAAGCTTGTACCCATGTTCCTAAATGATTTTAAGTCGGAAATTTTACATCTTAAAAGTGATGTCTTTTACAGCAGTGATGAGGTTTGCTAACCATTTTGAATGTTTTTATCTTGTTGGTACAGAGAGGATAGCCTGTATGTTTATTGCTTGAGGCTGGTCTGCTGGCTACCCCTCTTGTGGAATATGCCGTGATAGGATAGTACATTAATCATTCTGTCCACTCTAAGAATCGAACCCACGACCCCTCGTTTACAACGCGAGTGTATAGACCGCTAGTCAACCTATTTGAACAGTTATTAACTAGATAATAAAAAGTTTCATTCAATAATCTACTAAGGTTAATTATTAATTTGTACGATTTTATTTATGTATTGAAAAATAAAATTATACAAAAATATATTCATCCATTCTGGTAATACTAACACATTTTTTTCGCAATGGCAACACTGACAATATTTTGACATTGACGTTTCATTTGACAGCTACGCGTGTTGTGTTGTTTACTGTGATAATGTCGGGAAAAGAGGTTTCAAAAACTAATTCAGACGATGATTCTGAAAGTAGCGATAGTTCTTTAGACGTCACAAGTGAAAAATTTAATCCTTTAAAAGCTTTGTATTCGCCAAATGTTAAAATACCAGTGAAAAATGCTCCAATGTTTGATAACATTGCTATATATAGTTCTAGAATGAAGGCCGGCACGTTGGGTGAGAATGTCGGTAAAACAGTGAGTGACAAAACCGCTTTGGAAAAAAGGCGCCAAGAAGAATTGGCGGCAAAGAATGCGAGGCGATTTCAACCGCATCAAAGTATGTTCAACATTACAAATTATATTATTATGTTTAATGAATTAATTTATTTTTAATATGTAGTGTTACATAATTTATTTATATCTTAATCAGAAAAAGAAATATTTTTACCAAAAACTTGTACGTTGATTTTGTTTTGATGAAATAAAATATATTATTAAAATGTTATAATCACTGGCGTAACTGTACCTGAGGCCCATGGCAAATTCATTGGAAAGCCCCCCCCCCCCTCCCCGGTAAAAATCGTCACGGTGTAATTTAATTCTAATGATTATTTTTCTAAATAACTTTTGATTCACGTTTACTATATGAAATTTAAATTTAGGTGATTATCTAGTAATTTTTGATCTTCTCTGATTTGGGTTATTCTCTGGTTTCCCCATTTCGCAATAAGGCGAATACCGGAGAAAGAAGATTTTTATTATTTTTCTCTAATTTCTTCTCTTTTGAATCCGTCCACAGCGGATCACTTTCTAATAGTTTTTTATTACTTTCTTATCAACACGGGCTTCTCCCAACATTCTTTTGTTCTGATTTTATAAATACCTACTGCTTGTCTCTGTATCTTATTTCACTTTTTACTAATCGCCTGATGATGGAGTCAAGAGTCTAAGAATACTAGTAAGCGAAGTTAATAAAAGTCATTTGGAAGTTAACTACTTACTGTTTATTTTTTTTTCAATTTATCTAAATTCATTAGATGGGTGGCATACCTGTTGAATTGAAGACGTTAAATCAATGTATTTTGGATGATTTATCGGCGCCGTTTAATGACATCCATCTCGAGGGCGCGGGAAACTATGTTGAAAGAGCGATGTCTTCAACTTGCTCCTGAACGTTGTTATCGATTGGTTTTTACGGAGGTCTTCGGGAATTGGTCCTGCGACGCCAAAAGCTCTTTCATAGAAGCAGGACTTGTTTGCTCTGTTGTTTTCGTCCAGCATGTTGGTGGATGTCTTAGCTGAGCGTAGAGGTCTACTTGCGGGTGTTTTGAGAACACAGAGCTCAGAAAGTGACTTTTCATGACGTTTTACCGGTTTTACAAATATTCACTGCCTTTTACAGGACACTGTAAAATCTGCAGAAAAGAGAAAGAGTTGTATTCTTTCCTGGGATTTTTTCTTTCGGAGAGGGAGAAGTTTTCGAGCATTCCGTAATAGGCAGGTGCTCATATAACATCACGTATAAAACGAAATTAAAAAAAAAAAACAGATGTTTTCATTTTCTATAATATGTTTTATTACCGAAAGACGTTAGATTGTCAGTTGACAATGCCTTAACAAGACGAAAGACGTAAAACATAATATCGGCTCGACAATAAAACATATATGTAGGTACTTAGTAGAAGAAAAAAATGTTTTTTTGATTTCGTTACGGAATTCTACCACACAGTGAACACTCTTTGGAAAGGGAAAAGAAACTATTGTTGAATCTTAAATTCTTTTTTAAGTCGTAATTTTGTTTGATTGTTGATAATTATTTTTGATTCTGATGTTAATTAATGATTTTATTATTATTTTTGACTTGTGTATATGTGAATTTGTATTGTATATATTATTTCTGTCTAATGTTTCAACACGTAAAAGGCTCACGCCGTATGCAATTGTAAATTAATAAATAAGACAATTAACATCTACAATTCAGCGATTAGGCATGCCCGTCATCCTGAATGCCTTTTTTTTACTAACCCGATGTGGACAATCTACATGTTTGTAACTTGCAGCTAGCTACCCTAAATTGTGAGATAAACCGTGATTGTATCGTTAAGTTGATCAGTAATAAAAAATGGTGAAAATTTTTTATAAAGGAACGGGAGATCTATTTTTCAACGGATACTCCAGGGATCAAGTTATTCGATCCTCCAATTAATTTACTTAATTTACTATTTATTCTTATATCTTTTTATATTTTCTATGTGTATATATTTTCTTGTATATATTTTTATTTTGAGTATTTATTCTTTTTTGTAGTTTTTTTTTTTCTTCTTTCGAATGGTTGACTGGAAGATGTTGCTCTGCAACAAGTCAGCCATTTGACAGAGCACTGTTTCTATTTATTTTTCGTTTCTTGTACAAACTTTGTATTATGTTCTGTCAATAAAGCTTTATTATTATTTATTAAACCAAACAATATTTGATTCTGCATTTTGAACACAATATAAGATTAACAATAAAATTTAAAAATACCATTAAATAATAAAAACCATAAAATATTAAAATAAATTTATGTATATTCAAAATGTAGAACCCCAACATTATTCGAGTTGATTCTTATTATTATTATTATTATCCTCATTTTAGTTAATTAAATTATTACCATACTTTCACGGCATAACCTACAAGTGGGGTAGCCAGCAGACCAGCTGCATGTAATAAACATTCAAGCTGTTCTCTCTGTGACAATAAAAAAATACATTCCGCATGGGTGTCAATAAACCTCATCACTTCTGAATTTAAGATGTAACATGTCTTTATCCACGAGGTAAGAATGACAAAGAGGATGTACTTGTCTGAAAGAAAGGGTGTGAGGAAGAGAACCACGTGGTTTGATCACGTGGTTCATATTCTCAAGGACGGCCGTGTACTGAGTAAGACGAACCGACGTACGTGCATTAGAAAATGTATGAATGTGAAGGAAGCGAAGGAAGTGTGTAAAGATAGATCTATTTGGCTTACACAATGTAACATTGTCCAAAATTTAATCGGAAGAAGCGAGAAAGGTGTCCCAACGCTTACGAATTAGCTGTAGGCTGGCTTATGTGATCACTTTCGGTGTCCATGGACAACGCTCACCAATTCCACCATTCTCACTGTCACGATGTAAGGTCCACCAATTCGAGAAACGCTTTATGTAAACCATAGAAGCAACCATCTTTTTGGGATATCAAATGAATTGTCATCTGCATCCAAATCCGGTTAAACAATAAAAAAAAATTAAAATGTTCTAAACATCTATTTGGCGTTCCGTTCTCTCTGCCTATACCCCACTTGGGACACGGCGTGAGGTTATAGCATAACAGTCTTCCTTGAGAATTTGATCCACGTGGTGAAGTCACGTAGTTTTTTTTTCCGAATGACAATTATTATAGTTATATATATAGATTGAACTATTTAATGAAAGTATTAAACATATATTATGTATATATAATATCTAACTATTACTATTTCATATATATATATATATATAGGTACCCCAAAGGGTGACTGAACGGAAGGGAGCAATGACCCTCCGAGCATTATATATAAACATTATTATTATTATTATTTATTGTATGTATATATACATATGTAAAGGGTTAACAGCTGACTAAATGGCTAGGTCATTGATTTATTAAAACAAACAGAACATTAAAGACAATAATCCACATAATTCGACAGTCCAGAGGCCTGAGTCAACAACACACTTTCGTCTCACGTTCCCGCTCCGCTAGCGTTCGGGTGCAGACGATGGTGCGCCAAAGTGTTAATTTTCGTAACTATTGTGTATCTTAGCAACGAAATTGACACTTGCTTGCAACATCGTCTGCACCCGAACGCTAACGGAGCGGGAACGTGAGACGAAAGTGTGTTGTTGACTCAGGCCTCAGTTTCATAATTCGACAAATAGAAATGTCTTGTATTCGAGAAATCGTCATTTTTGTAATTTTGCTATATTTATATTATTATGCTTTAAAAACACCACAGAAAGTGAAATATACTATATAAAATTCTCGTGTCACGGTGTTTGTTATCATCCCGAAACGGCTGGACCGATTTTGATGAAATTTTGTGTGTTTATCGAGTAGGTCTGAGAATCGAGTAAACAAACGTTTTATTTTTATTTTCTTATGGTGAGGTATTAAAAAATACAAACAGCCCTAAATTTTCACCTTTATACCATCAACCCCTGTTTTTTAATAGCCATATTAGTAATTCAATCATTTTCAACTCCGGTCGATATAGTAATTAACTATAATGTAAGTATATGGCAAAATAACGTTTGCCGGGTCAGCTAGTACCTATACTATATAATAATAATCACACTGTTATTAAAGACATACGTTGTCTTTGTTCCGTTCAATAGTTGGACAATTCCAAATATTTATTTGTGGAATTGAAAATAGTTGCATTATTTTTTCCCTGTAACTAAATATTTAATGTATAAAAAGAACCGTGTATTTTTTATAGTTATTTGTTTGTGGAATTGAAAAAGTGGCGTTGATTGTATTGTGTATTAACAATTAAATCAAAATTTTCGACTTGTTATGTTATGGAACTGAACAGTCGACAATTAAACAATCACAAACAAAGTACCTATACAATCTAATGTCCACGTATTATTCTATTAATATATTATTATTATTATTGACACTAACTGACTGACTGTGACTCATTATCCCAAGTTTTATGTATTTCTTATTGGCTATCATTTAGGGCCGCGATATCCAAAACGTTAACCAAGTAGTTAACTTGTTGTCAAGAGTTAACCATAAGTTAACTCAAGAAATGGTGATATCCAATGTCTGTTACGGAGATAACTAGTGGTTATTTATAACCACCCGATTTTCATGAGTTAACTATCGAATCCACGAGTTAACTTTGAGAATGAATATTTTTTTCGTCTGCAGATGGTGCTATATATGTCATCAATTTGACAGTTACATAGTTTGTCATTTTGGTTTGAGAATATTGTGTTATAATAATATAATATATTTATCAAAACTGGATAATTATCTTCATAATAATGTTGATACATCATCCGATGAACAATATTATTGATACTTTCAAAACACTCGTCAACATGAGCAACACGTTAAAAATTAAAATGGCGGCTCCAAACAACCAGTGAAGTGTCAAATAACTTCCCTAGTGTTGCCACTCGTTCGACAAAAGTGCGTAAAAATTAAATTTCAACCGATTTGTACTAAGGTATTGCCATATGTGAATACTGTTTACATCACTACAGAAAGTTAACCTCTGGTTAAGTAACCATTGTAAATTATTTTTATGATATCATCAAACGCCGAACATGATCAAGTTAACTCATAACAGTTGATTACTTAACCACTGGTTAACTTCTATTTGGATATCGCGGCCCTTAAACGATCAGCATAATATTGATGTTATGTTCAGCAGAAAATGTATTCTGCCGACAAATATATCATGTTGATATGCTACTTATGCCCAGCGAGAATATTATATTTCTATTGCAAATAATATGATATTGTAAAACTCTAAATTTAATCGACTGGCAAAATTATTATTTGACCGGCATAATGATTATTTGTCCAGCAAAATAAATAAATGAGCAGCAAACCGTGAGCTTATTTTAATTAAACTTGTGAAAGCTAAATTTTTAATCTTGTTCAAATAATAAATCTTTGTATGTAGCATCTTTTTATGTGATTTTATATGTAGCATCTGAATGAACGACACTACCGTTTTTCGACATTTCAGTTCGATATTTCGTTAATATAGCAAAGCGGAAACTGGCATTATTTTCGTAGCCATCATTAATTTGGTGGGAAATCGCTAAAACTTCATGTGGATCCGAAGGTAAATCGGCGTGTGAAAAATATTGTTTATCTTATATTTTCTGCCGGTCAAATAATAATTCTGCTGCTCAAATAATAATTCTGCTGCTCAAATAACAATTCTTCTGGTCTATTAATTATTTTGTTGTGCGAGTATTTATTAAGCTTTGTTAATTTGCCGATATAACAAAGTTTGTTTGTAAAACAAGTGTTGCGCTTATTTTTTATTTATTGCCGATGAAAACATTGTTTGCTGCGCAAATCACTTAAATGCTGATTTTTTCTTGCCGAACGAATGGATTAATAGCCGAACAAATAATTAGTTCCCTTTCTTATTCATTGTATTATTTTCATTACAGCTGAAGGCCAATGTGATTCCAGAAGATAACTTTAAACGATATCCTAACAATTACAATATACTTTCAATTTTCCTTATAAATTCTGCATACGTCACGTTAAAGATATCTATGTATCTAGCCAGACCATTAAACATTTAAACAGCCCTTGCCTATTGGGGAATTCATAAATATATTTGTTCTGTTGTTGGGTTTTATTCCAAAATACTTTTTTATGTATAGTCAATTCACACAGATCGAGCTAGTCCCAAATCAAGATTGAATCTTGTATTATGGATACTAGCTCGATGATACACACATACCTATACAATGCACTAAACACATATACATGTAACACCCAGACCCAGGACAATTTGAAAAAGGTCATTCTTCATTTTGTCCTGGCCGGGAATTGAACCCGGAACCTTGTGATTCAAAGGCAAGCGCGTTACTTCTGCGCCACACAAGCCGACATGTATAATTTTTTTCATCAATTTATTTGCCTGTAACTATAACTTTATTTTACTCTCTTCGTCTGTCAAATTGCTATTTTTTTGGCTTTTTGTTTAACATGTTAAAGGCTTTGCCGTGTAAAAATAAATAAATGGAAAAATAAATAAATTGTGTTCCAGGAATGGGACTGCTAATAGATTAATCACACGTAATAAATATGCCAGTCATTCATTCCGTGCCAATAAAAATTAATCATTCAGGAGGGTTGGCAATATAAATTCTGTTTTGTACTTTACCGAGAACTTTACAGAACTTAATAATTTATTAACAGATATTTACGGCCAAAGCCTTTTAAATGTTAAACCTCAGTACAAATACAATACACGTATACAAAGGTACTATCTGTTTCAAAAAGACACAAAACAATTAGATTAATAAAAAACGAGAGTTTAACAGACAATATAACATTAATCAGGTTATAATTATAAAATAAAGTACAAAGTTGTAAAAAAAAATTGGTCAAGATATAATAATAATACCTAACTAGACATTTTTTTAAGGTGAGCCGTTTTGTGGAAAAATCACCGCAAGGGCCCATTCAAGAATCATAACATCTCCTGAACACACCCCCACACTCTCCAGAGTTCGCAAATCATAGGGAATTTTGTTCCACAACTAACCCATTTTTTTTTGTTAGTCAGGGATTTTGCGTCCAGTCAATGTGCCGTTTACCTTATATATTGTGTAGATATTGTAGTCCTATATGTTCCTATTACAAAGCATGCGATGCAATGTGACGCGATGAGTAGTATGTTTTTGTGTTAGTGTTAGTATGCACATAGTCTGATGTGTTGCATGCTGCTGTCATTTTAGGGATGCATATTATTGCAAGGAGAAAGCATCGAAGAATAATAGTAACAACTAAGTGTCTATGTCGGCAGTCGTTACAACAACTGTCTTATGTCAGCGCTCGTCAAACTGCGACCCTCGGCCTTCATTTTTGCCTCCCGTAAAATGCTTTTCCATTTCTTATTGAACGGATAAGCGGATGAGGTTTACCACCCATTCTGTCCTGAAAGTCCTATTTTTTTGTTGGCACATGTAGCTGGCTACCCCGTTTGTGGTATATTTTATTTTGTAAATGTTAAAAGCACAAAACGGACAATAACTACATATATAAAGTTAGAAAAAAGGTTAATCTTTCAGAGATCAGCTATCATCCAATACCATGCGCCACAATTAATTTAAAAAACATAGGTACCTAACATTCCGGTCATCTCAACATGCCTACATATACACAGTCTCGCTCGCTCACTCAATCATCACACTAGCACAAAAACACAAATCAATAATAATGATAAAAACAAAAAAAAATCAAGGGAAAGGAAAAAGGGGGGGGGGGGAAATTACTGCGTACCTGCTGATTCATTTAGAAGTGTGGAAGTAAGTTTTTTGAATACCTGTCTCTTGTAAGCATTCAGAGGTAATCCAAATATATCGTATATGCTGTGATGGTATGGTATGGTTAATAATGCAGCATAATTTTCAATTATTATTATTTTTGGATAAATTATGTTTGGATTTTAAACCACTTCAGATGAATCATTCCTATTGAATTCATCTCCGGTAACGACCAGAAACATTCTGTTCTTTCCGAGAATCGAACCCACAACCCCCTGCTTTCAAAGTGAGTATATAAATCGTTAGTCAACTTAGTTGAAAGCGAGGGGCCGTGGGTGGATTCGATTTAATGTTTTTGCTCGTTTTTGTAGATGAATTTGATTAGAATGATTCATCTAGAATGGTATAAATTCGTATATCTTCACCATCCAAATTATAATTTACACCAACATAACTAAAAGAAATCAAATCTATGCGTATCTTGAGAAACATAAACAGCGCTAATCATAACAATTTCTACTCTATGGTCTTAAAGTTCTCCGCTTAAACCCAAACAGGGAATCCTCGAAAATGTCTGTCAAATCGACTATCCAGGATCATAACCCAGCAAGTCGACAATTTTGATTTAATTTGTAATACATACAATCAACGCTACTCTTTCAATACCACAAATAAATAAATATAAAAAATACACTGTTCCATTTATATAATAAATATTTAGTTATGGAAATATGTAACTCTGTATTTGACACTCCTGAGCTTCTCGAGAAAATATGTATCCACACTCCCTCTAGAACTCGGGACAATAATCTATTTTATATGCCAGCTGCGAGTACAAATGCAGGGTTACGCAGACCTCTACGGAGAATTTCATCTCTATACAATAATACGCTGACGGACGTCGATTTATTTGGTTTACCTCTGAATCCTTACAAGAGACAGGTATTTAAAAAACTTACTTCCACACTTCTAAATGAATCAGCAGGTACGCAGTGACCCCCCCCCCTTTTTTTCCTTTCCCCTTGATTTTTTCTTTTTTTTTTAATTTTAATTATTATTATTGATTTGTGTTTTTGTGCTAGTGTGATGATTGAGTGAGCGAGCGAGACTGTGTATAATGTAGGCATGTTGAGATGACCGGAATGTTAGGTACCTATCTTTTTAAAATTAATTGTGGCGCATGGTATTGGATGATAGCTGATCTCTGAATGATTAACCTGTTTTCTTACTTTATTTATGTAGTTATTGTCTGTTTTGTGCTTATATATTTATAAAATAAAAAAAATAAATAATAATGTACCTATTTTCAATTCCGCAAAATATTTGGAATTGTTTATTAACTATTGAACGGAACAAAGACAACGTATGTCTTTAATAACAGTGCGATTATTATTATAGTATATTTCACTTTCTGTTGTGTTTTTAAAGCATAATAATATAAATATATCAAAATAACAAAATTGGCGATTTCTCGAATATAAGACATTTCTACTTACACATGAAGATGTCATTGGGGTTTATAAGAGAGAATATCGGAGCCTTTGGCGAGTCGCCCGGTAGCTTAATTGGACAAAGCACTCCTCGCGAGAAGATGGGTTGCGGGTTCAAGTCCCGTCCGGGGCACTACCAAATGAGGTGAGGTTGTCTTTTCTAAGCCTTACATAATAATAATAATAAAAAATTGCACAATATATATCTATTCAAGTACAAAGTTATAAAATAATGTGATACAAATAATTGATATTTTACAGTGGGTGAATTTATCGCAGAAGCGATATCTTCCAACTTACCCATAGGTAGTTTCGTGTGCTAAATTTATATAATAAGGTGAAAACTGGCTCAGTCTACCTTGGTACGGGCTCATGCCCAGTTAGGTAGATTTTTGTAACTTTTATCTTTTAAATACTGTTTTGTAAATGAAATAAATAAATATGTGACCTCATACAATGGTTGATTGTAAAAATAACATCGATAAACATTTCTACTCGTTGAGTTATAGAACTTGACAGACGAAATGTTCGGAAATGGAAATACATTTAATTAACTAGTGTTTCTCGATGTTGCGATGTAGAGGTTGTCGTTTCTGTTTAGATTGCATTTTCTTCAGTACCTACAGACTGTACTATACACTGCACTGCACTGCAATGCACAGAGAGTGCACTCACTATTCTATGTATATACAGTATGTAGCGATATTAAACTTACTACTACTACTCGATACATTGACTGCTCGGATGGTGGCAAATACAGCGTGCTACGATTTACAATTTAATATAAAAAATAAATTTAAAAATACCGCAACGAGGACTGCTTTTAGGTTATTAGTAGGGACCTGAATTTTTCGCATTTGCGATAAACCCTCCTTTATTCGCGAAATTTGCATTTTTTTCGCGGATAACGCGAATTTCCACATTTTAGCAAAATAAAACCGAAATATGTTTAAAACAATAAAATAATCTATCGAATTGATGACAAAATTAAAAACATCTATATCTAAAAAGTGACCAAGTGGTTATTATTTACTGGATAGCCATAAATTTATGAATTAATGTCTATGGTGGCGTGCCTTTTATGGAAATGACATCATGAATTGGCGTGAATTGACGTACTGTAAATAAAAAGAGGTAATTGAAATTCAATTGGCTGCGGGTGAAATTGACTTAGCCAAGGCATTGAATATTGTGAAGCTTCAAGAAAAAGAATATGCTGAGGGAGTTAGCAGAGCAATATGGATGCCTTGTGCTAATTAAATGTCGATTCAGATAGATTCTTGTCCTCTTATAACACAGTGTTGTCTGATCGCAGGACTAATTTAAAAGAAAAAAAATTAGCTACGATATCAATTTTTTATTTTGAACCGTAATAAAAGTATTTGTATAGGACATATTTAAAAAACGTTAAATAAAAAGTTTAAATAATTGTAGACATTAAAAAAAAAAATTTTTTTTTTTAAATTTAACTTAAAAACCGGGATTACTGATAGTGTTGTATTTTTTAAAATAACTAGATTTATTTTAAGAAAATGGTACCGAAATCTGCAAAAGAATAACACCAATCTTAGAAAAATAACACCGCTTTTCCATCAAAATAACACCGCTTTTACAGAATAATAACACCGCTTTTCCATAAAAATAACACCGAAAAATTCAGGTCCCTAGTTATTAGTTATGTCGGTGCACGCGTAGTAGAATTCCATAATTAGGTAACTTGAAACAAGTGTTTCTTTCTGCAATAAATTAATGATCGCAAGAAAAACGTCTTTCGACTTAACAGTACATATTTATATATTTATTCAACAAAAAAACGGCTTATGTCTTTAACATACCATAAGATGCATAGACAGTTCACGCACAGATCGAGCTAGTCCCAAACTAAGATGTGAATCTAGCATTATGGGTACTAACGCAACGATACACATAATATTATATACAATGCGCCAAACACAGTATAATACATGTAACACCCAGAACAATTTGAAAAAGGTCATTCTTCACTTTGCCCTGGCCGGAAATCGAACCCGAGACCTCGTGGCTCAGGGGCAAGAGCGTTAACCCCGCGCCACGCCACACCGCCATTTTACATAGCGTACTCTGTAACAAATCTTATGATTGTATAAGAACAATATGAAACATTTAACTAAATAAATATTCTATATTTTCTAATGTAACTTTGTGGAAATGCATTATAGGTATAAGATAATTTTTAAAATTAAATTAAAACACTGTTTTGTTCCAGGTACTATGAGAATAGTGGTATTGTAACTATTAATAGTAGTATTTTCTCATAGTGGAATGAAACAGTGTTTTTAATTTAATTTTGAATATCATCTTTTATTTAACTAAAATACAAACACAAAAGATAGATTATTGATAGAAGATCAAAAATACATTTACATTGTTAATATATATTAAAACTTAATATAATAAAATTAAATCATAAAGACTTTAGCATCTGTAATATATAAAGATCAAAAACTAGGTACACATAAAATTCAGTTGTTTTATAATAATTCATACAACTTTGATGGGTTTTTTAAGCATTAAACATCTCTAGTAAATTTAGAATTTTTACTGGTCCACACAATATTAAATATATTATATTTTGTGAACATATTATTCTGTAATTGACTGTTTGATCTTGTAAATATTCTAAAAAATAAATAATATAAAGATTAAGAGACCAAATCTTTACCGGGGACTTCACAGAGTAATTTTCATGTAAAGTTTAATTTATCGACAGACGGTTCTTGGCGGAATTTCATATTTATTTATTTTATTCTTCTTGCACATCATCATTCATATAACAAATAAAATAGGGCAATATACACAGGAAAAAATGTGATGATGTGCAGTGGCGAGATTATCACTATATAGTGATTTCTTCCATCTAACCATTAATGATTTTAAATGAAACATGATATCTAGTTATTCCACTATTGATTTTTTTAATATTTTTTTGAATTTTTTTGAAATTTTCATGTAGGTACGCAATAATACCCAATTTTTTTTTTTCAATATTTTATACAAAATGGAGCACGCTGTATGTCTCTCTGATTGGACACTGCATACTATAGCAAATATTATTATATTATACATACATACCTATTCCAACCTTCCCTCTCTACAGTATTAACTCTCTCTTTCGCACGCACGCACGCACACACACATACCTACACTGCAATATAATAATACGTAATAATATATTTATATGTATTGGTGCACACACCATGGACAATTCGAAATTGTGTTACCATAGGTCATGTACACGGCCGCGGCGGAAAGTTGATCGCAATATCAAAGTGGTCGTTTTGCGCCACTATTCAGGATTACATATTATTATTAATTGTATTACTATTCATGAAACAAAACCAACTATGTATGTATGTTGTCTGTTGCTAACCACGTGTTTTTAATCTAAAGCCACTTTGTGTCTATCCTTGAACATATGCCTCCTCCATAATCTCCACTACCTTCTGCTTAGAGCTTGCTGTATGTTCTTATTGACTAATATTGTACTATCTTATGCCCTTACGCCGTGTCCCAAGTGGGATAGGCAGAGAGAACAGAACGCCTAAAAGATCTATCTTTACACACTTCCTTCGCTTCCTCCACGTTCATACAGTTTCTCATACACGCACGTCGGTTCCTCTTACTCAACACGCGGCTGTCCTAGAGAAATTGATCCACGTGGTTCTCGGACGGCCGCGCTTCCTCACACCCTTTCTTTCAGACAAGTATATCTTCTTTGTCATTCTTACCTCGTTCATCGTTCAACATGTCCAAACCACCGTAGTTTATTCACGCGCATTCTATCCACAACACTCTTCTTGCATCCGCTCATTCTTCTAATATCCTCATTCCTCACTCTTATCACGCAGCGTTTTACCAACCTTCCTCCTCAGCAATCGCATATCCAGAGCATTTATTCCACTTTCGTCTTTCTTCAACTATACATGTCCATGTCTCGCTTGCATACGTGAGTGTAGGTACCAGGATTGTATTGTGCACCAGCATCTATGCCACGTTCGACACACCCATTAATTGCTGACATGGGGTCGAAGTGCACCGTTCACTCTAATACTGGCCACATTTTGTCTTTCGATGTCCCTGTCACATCTTCCATCCCTCACAAACAAATTTCCCAAATATATAAAATTGTTTACTTATTCCATGACAAATATGCCCGCTGGATACCCTCCGTTAAGATTAATATTGACGTTTTTCATTTTCTTTATTCACCAAGCAAACAATTAAATAGAACAATTTACCAAATAACACTAAACCAATAAAGTTTGCAGTCATTACAAACGAGAATGTGTCAATCATGGCAAAAATGCTGATATACTATCCCATTCTGGTACCGATACTTGGATATGGTTGAAGAGGGACAAAAGTGGAATAAATGATGTGGAGATGCGATCGTTGAGAAGAATGGTTGGTAAAACATTGCGTGATAGAATGAAGAATGAGGATATCAGGAGAATGAGCTGATGCGAGAGGAGTGTTGTGGATAGAATGCGTGTAAATAAACTACGATGGTTTGGAAATGTGGAGCGAATGGGTGAAGAGGGAATGAATCTCCGAATTATATTTTTGTTAGGTTCTCATATTCCGTGGAGCACCTGTCAAATAATTGGTCTCCCACTCTTTCCCGTTAGTTTTCGAGTGTCCTACTGTAAAAGCCATTAAGTGTTCACAAAAAGAAAGACATTTAAAGACAAAAGTTGGAAGATATCGTGCTTCTGCGATAAACTCGCCCATTGCACAAATTTATTTGTCTGGTTCTACAATGTTTATATATGTTAATAATGTTTGTTTTTTGTGCAATAAAGATTTTTATTATTATTTCATATCTCATTTATTTAACAAAACAATATTAGATTCTACATTTTGAACACAATATAAGATTTACAATAAAATTTAAATATAACATTAAACAACAAAAACCATAAAATATCAAAATAAATTTGTATTTAAAATGTAGAACCCCAACATTATTCGAGTTGATTCTTCCATGATGTTCTATGAAATAGTACAATCATGGGAGATCACTTACAGAGCTACAGGGACAAAAACCTTATTATTATTATTATTTTACATCTTAAATTCAACAGTAATGAGGTTTATTGCCACCCATTCTGAATGGGTTAATGTTTTGCTGGCACGAAGACGACTGCCGAATGCCGAATCTCAAGTGAGGTAGGCAGACAGAACGGAACGCCATATAGATCTGTCCTTACATATTCGAGTTCGTCGGTAGCCTGTAGGTAGAGTCTCGGCCTCGTGAACAAGGCGTCCGTGGTTGGATCCCAGGTGCCGGCAAACCCCCCTTTCACGATATTAAGCTCTAAGCTTACTGTGAAAGGTGTATAAGGTTGTATTTGGGTTTATAACAAAACCCAGATATTATAGGTACCTATCTTTAAAAAAAATCTTTCGCTTCTACATTCAGGCATGGAGAGGAGAGCTTGCATGTTGATTGCATGCGATTGGTCTACTAGCTACACCACTTGTGGGATATGCCGTGATGGTATAGTAGTAGATTCTCATGTTACACAAATTTTGGTATTTTGTAATGTAACCTGTCGCATGTCGCATGCATTTCTTCAAAATAATAATGTATTTCAAATTATCCAGGTCCAATCCTCTGTACAATGACCGAAGCGATGAATGTTTTGAATAGAAAATGTCAAACAACGCGGGAAAGTTGTACATAAAACTAAACCACCAAGCAATAAAGTCAATAAATCAAACATTAATACGTATAAATCACGTGTGAAATAGATTTAAACCTTTTCATTATACGCCGCCTAACTCCACTGGAAATGCATTCAAGATTGCACACGAGGTTTAACGCCCTTTCCCCGTTGAAAAAAAATATGAATGTCACGCGATATAAAATTGAACAATGAACATAAATGTAATATTTCGTAACACGTGTAATATTATTTATTGGTTGATATAATCTAAACCTTTTTACTCGTGTTTACGTTTACTAATCATTTTACTTTCCTTTCGTCATTTCAATCCCTGGAAAGTGCATAGGCCTTTAAGAACGTAAAGTTTAAGAAAAATTGCGTGTAGTTGTAGTAATTTAAGGATCATTATTCAAAAGGGTTTAAATCTTTATATTGATGAATGTTATTGTTGCGGTTGATATTTTTACCTTTTTGAGTATAGTTGAGCACTTTTCATTATTGCAACGTTGCGAATAGTAATTACGTTGCATGCATCATGAGCCGTTGCCGCGAAATTGAAAAAATGAACTTTGAGAAAGTACACGAGGCCTTCGAAAGGTAATAACCATTTATACAACACCAAATAAACACTTTTATAATATCGCTACGTCATTTTTACTAAAAATATAAGATTTACGTGGAAATTTGTTATTTTTGGCGTACAAAACATTTGCAATTGACGTAATTCGAGTAAAAGTAATTTTTGTTCGATACTAAAGTGTATTGTTTTATATCAAGTGTCTTTATATTTGTTTGTTGTGTATCGTTTTTCCCTTTTGAAGTAATTTTTCCGCAATCTTGGACATTGTTGCTGCGGGTACATAAATAATAATATAATAATTATTTGTTGGTTAGTTGTGTTTGACGTAGGGCAACGATCGCTGGAGAAAGTATAGAGCCGTTTATTGATATATCTATCTATAACAACAATATTATATCATATTATACCTATACTTGTATAGAAATATTGTTGCAATTGAATTATGATCAATAATATATCTGACTAAAATGTTTTAATTAGTCATTTGGAAAAAAATGCATATGTAATCAAATTAATATTATAGATAAGAATTTATTTTATTCTTCACTGTATATTTATTTATTTATTCTTTACTGTATATTGATTACAAGCAAATTCACACAAAAATACATTTCAAACAATCATACAATCAATATACAGAGGGCGAGTTTATCGCAGAGGCGCGATTTCTTCCAACTATACAATGGTTTCAATATTTCAAATCACTACAAGGTATTTATGTCGTGAAACATCCGGTATAGAATTGGTCTCCCACTCTTTACCGTAAGTTTTCCAGTGTCCTGCTGTAAAAGGCAGGTGTTGGAAAAAGTAAAGACATTTTACATCTTAAATTCAGCAGTGATGAGTCTATATTTATATTATGACGTGGATTTAATGTCCTAGAATTGATGAATTGTATAGTGTCCTTGAGGTGCTTTGGCACGTAAACGACACTTTAATGTCGTCCAATAATAATCATAAAATACCTATATGGTATTATAAAATATAATATGGTCAAACAGGTGGTTGACCATTGGGGAATTGTATGGGGAAACCGAGGGTTTTATGCTAGCAATTCAAGATCAGGTAATAAATACAAAAAATTATCAAAAATATATTATAAAAAATCAAAACATAATTGATGATTCGTGTAGAAAATGTCTGGCCAAACCGGAAACAATTCAACACATAGTTTCGGGTTGTTCCACTCTCGCTCAAACTGAGTATACTTATAGACATAATCATGTCGCAAAAATTATACATCAAAATTTAGCTATTAAACATAATCTTTTAAACTCAAATAATGTAATACCTTATTTTAAATACAACCCGGAACCGGTTTTAGAAAATCAAAATTATAGGCTCTATTATGATAAAACCATAATAACAGATAGACAAATACATCATAATAGACCCGATTTAGTATTACATGATAAACGTAATAAAATAACGTACCTAATCGACATCGCTGTCCCAAATACACATAATATACAAACAACCGTCGCTGAAAAAATACGTAAATATACAGAACTAGCAGGAGAAATAAAAAATATTTGGCATTCTAGGTCCGTTTATATAATACCTTTAGTCATGTCAGCTACAGGGGTAACTCCGAAATCTTTAATAAATAATTTACAAAAATTAGATTTACCGGTTAATTTGTACATTAAAATTCAAAAATCTAATATAATAAACACTTGTAATATTGTAAAAAAGTTTTTGAACACAGATATTTCAGGCACAATGCTGGTATTTTGATACCGCGTTTTGAGGCTAATCCTTTGATATCCTGTATATCTGGATAGGTGAATTTTTCCCGGCATTAGACTGTTAAGTTTTTGTGTGATCATGACTGATCATATGGAGACTTATCTGGTTGTACAATGCTGAGAAGTGTGGATGGCAATTCTGCCGCCGCGTATAAAAAAAAAAAAAAAAATGCAAAAGAAGTGTTATGAACAGAATGCGTGTAAACAAGAAATAACAATGGTTTGGACATGTGGAACGACTGAATGAGGAAAGGACGACAGAGAGGATAACAAGTAGGTACATCTGAAAGAAGAGGTGTAAAGAACTATATGGTTTGATCACGTGGATCAAATTCTCAAGGACGGACGTGTGTTGAGCAATAGAAATTGACGTGCATGCATGAGAAATTGTATGAATGTAGAAGAAGCGAAAGAAGTATGTAAGGATAGATCTATATGGTATTTTGTTCTCTCTGCCTGCCACACTTGGAATACGGCATGAGAGTATAGTATAGCTTAGGATAGAATTAATATAAGGTGGCCAACTGTACTCATTTACTGAGTTTTGTACTCTTTTTTCGCAAACCGTACTCTTTTCAAATCCTGTACTCTGAAAATAGGTACGCATTTGTATAATTTTATATAAGAGGAGTAAATTTATATTTAAATGAAGAAAAATTGAAGAAATGGAACGATGAGAAAATAGAACTTGACAAAAGATGGGTAGAAATCCTTCGGCATTTTAGAGTAGAAAATATCCCACATGAAAATTTAAAAGTTTTAATAGAAATTTCCTTATGTTGTCCAGGCACTATAATGCTGCTGTTGAAAGGGTATTTTCACTAGGGAATGATTATTATTGGAGCAGTGAGAAGTCGCAACTTTCTGTAAAAACATTATCTGCCGTTTTAACAGTCAAATTTAATATGCAAAATGAAAGTTGTTCAGATGTGGCTTCATTATTATTAGACGAACATCCTCATTTAGCAAAAAAATCCACTCCGAAGTAAAATATGTTTTTAAAAGAAAATAAAGTTTTTATTGTTTTTATTGGGGTGTCCCTGTGGTGGTGGTGCCCAGTATGCAGAGCATATCCTTTGGGAATGCACAATTATGGACGAGGCGAGAAGAGAAATGATTGATAGTATGACTCCAGACACCCCAAGACCAGTCTGGTTTGGTGAGCTCACATTGAATCCAGATAATTTCAAGAGTTTTCGAAAGTTCGCCGAGTCCTGGAGGGACAGGTGGGAACTCCTTAGGCGACCTGGGTCCGCTCCCGCTGATGCTTTTTAGTCCGTTTTTCCAGTATGATTACAGAGACCTTTTGACCTTACCGAACTCACTTTGTTTGTGACGTCCTTTCCTCCAATAAAGGGAGGTATTCCTTTTTTCCTCTTTTTTTCAGGATCAATCGCTTAATGCAACCGGCTTCCAAACACAGAAAGAGAGAATGATTGGACCCTAACTTGTGATTTTCCTACCACTTTCATTTGTTGTGTGTGTTTTGCATGTAATGATCAATTTCTTTTATGATTACAGATATACTAAACATATTATACACTACGCTTAGAAGAAACTGCTTGTGTAATTGATTGTGGCTATGAAATGCAACTAATTTTAAGAATTTCAATCTAGTCTTAAGATATTTTGTATAACTTAGGCTAACAACTAGCACGTAGTAAATACGTAACTGTAAGTTAATTTTAAGTTCTTTTGTAAACAATGGAGTCGGTGGACATTAACGGTTGTATTTAATTTTGGGGAGGATTTTGTCGGGGATAGCCCTTCAGGCGAACCTTGAGCCCTTCCTTGAGAAGAATTTGCATGAAGAGTATGGATGACATGGGAATTGACATTCCTGCAACATCCATGGGTGAGGGAGGGTGCAACCCTTAATGTGTTTTTATTGGGGGGAGGAGCCCAATATGCAGAACATATTCTTTGGGATTGCAATTTGATGTCGGAGGCCAGAGACGATATGATTCGGGGTTTGAGTGTGGACACTCCAAGACCAGTTTGGTTTGAAGAATTAACCCTTAATGCTACAAACTTCAAATGCTTCAAAAATTTTGTAGAAGCCTGGAAGCTTAAGTGGGATGATCTTCGTCGACCTGGACTGCCACCAGTGGATTCATCCTGATAATTTGGTGACCGAGCCGCTGAACTCTCTTACTTGTTTTGTGCATGTCCTACTCCTGTCGTTGGAGGTGGCTTTTCAAGCACTCTGTCCCTTGGTTTTGTCATTTTTTTCTTTTTTTTTGATCAATTGCTTATTTGCTTCCACTTTCATACTCTAGCCTTGGAAGTTTAATGTGTTTCTTTCCCTTTCTTTGTTTCTTTCAAAATCAGTAAGGAAGAAATTTCGTGTTTGGCAGTGGTGGGTATGATTGGTAAGCATTTATTATTATTGTCTTGAATACTCTACTACTTAGATAATAAGCTGTAAAGTGTTGTCTTTAGTGTTAAGAATTTTAGTACGTAGCAATACGTAACTGTAAGAACATAGTTTGTAAGAATATTGTAGTAGTGAGTAGTGCCTTGTAGTGAGTATCTCCTCCAAGGGACATTAAGGGTTGTAGTTTAGGGGAGGATTTTGTCCGGGGGAGCCCATAAGGCAAATCCTGAGCCCTCCCTTTGAATTTTTCTTTTTTTTCGTTGAGTCTGGATGATATAGGAGCTCAGCTCTTAAAACATCCAGGGGAAAGTGGTGGGAAAACCCTTAATGTTTTTTCTTCTTTTTTTTCACCTATGAAATACTTGCAAAGTGTACTCATTTTGAACAAAAAAATAGTTGGTCACCTTAATTAATTAACGTCTAGTTTACAATAATAGATAAACATTATAATCTAACTAACTGCTCTCTGGTCTAAGTCAATGTTGTGTAGATTTATATATTTTAATTATGTATGTACGTTATTCATAGTGAAAGTGATGGAAGTACTCGCTGTTTACTTGAATTAAATTGTATTATTGCACCGTAAATATGTACTGCAATATCAATAAATTCTATAAAAGCATAAAATATTTTATTACATACACGTTATTCATCTATTTGTACTGGAAATAATCAACACGGAGTTTGTCCTCTCCACGCCAATAAAACATGAGACATTCAGTAGAGGTGGCATCTCAGGTGGCTGGAATTGGTCTCTCAATCTTGTCTGTAAGTTTTCGAGTGTCTTTTAAAAGACAGCTGATGCAGGTGAAAAAATAAAGACATTTACAACTTTACATCAGCGATGAGATTTATTGACAAATATCCCGAAAACACTTTCCTATACACAGATATCAGTATAGCTGGCGGACTTATCACTTACATAATTTCTTCCAGACAACCAGTGCTGTCTCAATTTGAGACAGCTCTTTCCCAAACAATGGTTGCGAAAATTCCTTACGAAACTCCGCGACCCAGCTGGGAATCGAACCCAGGACCTCGATGATGCAAGTCGACTGCGATAGCCGTTGCACCACGTGGCCGGTTTTGTCTTAATTTTTTTTATATGCACGGAGAGGATGGCTTGTGTGTTTATTACTTATGGTGTAGTATAATGTTCTACTGCCTTTTACAGGCAAATGAAAAACTTGCAGAAAACAGTGGTTGATCTATTCTTTATCGGGGCCTCATTACATATTCACTTATTTGTACGTGTGTTGTAGATTTTAATAGCTAAATAGTAAATAGTTTATGTGGTCGCGAAAGCTGAAACCTTTCTTCTAACCGGCTTCTCAGTTAAGAAGGACAGATGTGGGAGTATCCAGGGTTGCCAGAAACGAAAATTTTAATTAATTTGTAGCGATTCAAATTTATTCAAAAATATATATAATATTTCAATTGATAGATATAATTTTAATAATGAACGTGGATGTTGATCTCAAGTAGCATTCACATTGCTACACTTTGGATGATCATCCAGAGTGTCAGGGTCAAACCTGTTCATCGAAAGTGAACACGTCTGTTCACACTTGTTCATCCTATGCTTTCACTGCCATGTCAACACTCACGGTCATGTTGTATGTAGTTTGACGTATTATCGTGAAAAAAAAATGTAAAATAGCACTTATTCAAAATCAAAACAACATAATATAATTCTCGACGGCATGATAATTTCGTACATGATTATGACTTTCAAAAAAATCATAGAGACTAAGACAAATAATAAGATAAAACTTGTTTACGGTCGTTTCAGTGAAAGGACCTTTCATCAAAATTATGTGGGGTAGTAATCGCTTTCATCCGTCATCGCTAGTGATCACTATTATTGATGAAACGTCTGTTCACACCTTTTCATTTTGGAGGATCATCCAGAGTGATCACTGAAAGAGAACAAAAATGTGAACGCCCCTTTAGATGTGTTAAAGCTCCCTTAAAGTGATATTATCACAATACGGTGCTAAATAAATTCTCATATTATTCTTGGCATACTTCTTCTTAAAGTGTTATGTCAACTTCCTCCGACGTCGGCTATCACCCTGGCGTAGACTTCTTTCAGACAAATACACCCTCTTCGCTATCGTTTCATCACCCACACTAGTTGTCATAATCAAACAAGGTGTCCTCTCCGCACCATAATAATAGTAAAAGACATTCAGGATAGACAAGATGACAATTTGTCAAATTTCTCTTACTAGGATAAATTAGATGCAAGCGAGACATGGACGTGATTGAAGAAGGACGAAAGTGGAATAAATGCAGCGGAGATGTGATCGCTGAGAAGAATGATTTGTAAAACGTTGCGAGATGGAATAAATAATGAGGATATTAGAAGAATGAGTGGATGCAAGAGGAGTGTTGTGGATAGAATGCGTGTAAATAAGTTACGATGGTTTGGTCATGTGCGACGAATGGAAGAGGAAAGAATGACAAAGAGGATATACTTGGCTGAAAGGAGCGATGCGAGGAAGCGCGGGCGTCCGAGAACTACGTGTCTTGATCACGTGGATCAAATTTTCAAGGACGGTCGTGTATTGAGTAAGATGAACCGACGTGCGTGCTTGAGAAACTGTATGAATGTGGAGGAAGCGAAGGAAGTGTGTAAAGATAGATCTATTTGGCGTTCCGTTCTCTCTGCCTACCCCACTTGGGACACGGCGTGAGGGTATAGAATAATTTAAAAGTTAGAGAAATAAAAAATAATAAAATAAGTATTAAATTAGATGTAGTGCAGCCCTATTTCCATTTGACTTGTACAGAGAAATGCATAAATTGTACATATTATACATACATATTTATATATATTATTTGATTTAACTATATATTTACGTATATATACCACGCTCGCGACCAATAAATTTTCGTGAAAGTACTATTATTTTCACATAAACTTCCACCAAGTGCCGTCGATCGACAATTCTGACAATATCGATTATCAAGTTCCATAAAGTTTTAGTCGATTCAGCCTGTTTCAGCTCGTGGGGCCAATTTTGGTTTGAATGCGCTGATGAATAGGGGTCCTAGGATATCCGGGTGGGTCCTCTTACAATGTCCAATTCTATAACTCGCAAACTAACTATACACGCAATCAACTCCACTATTTCAATTCCACAAATAAATAACTGTAAAAATACACGGTTCCCTTTATATATTAAATATTTAGTCAGGTATGGAAAAAATATTATATAATAAGTTACAATCCATTGGATTGGTCTGCAACGAGTTTGGATTTTCTTCTCCATTCCTCCTTATTCTCAGCCAGTCTTTTCAGCTCTACGTATGAGCCACAGTTCATGTCCCTCTTCAGTTGGTCAATATACGCGTCTCTTGGTCGGCCTCTGCCATTTGTCCCCTCGGTCTTCACAACAAGAACGGCCGCGTGTTGAGTTAGAGGAACCGACGTGCGTGTATGAGAAACTGTACGAATGTGAATGAAGTGTCTAAAGATAGATCTGTTTGGCGTTCCGTTCTCTCTGCCCACCCCACTTGGGACACGGCGAGAGGGTATAGTATAGTATAGTACAATAGATAGATATATTATCATATAATGTATGTTGGTTAGTTGAGTCGCTATACTCATATAAACATAGTTTACGATAGAATACAATACATATACAATATAATATTATATATGTACCTATGTAATAATCTCTAATGCTGGTTGGTCTAACACTAACCTAGCCTAACAACTTTGGCCGTAATGTATCTACTACTCCTGTTATACACAACATCATAATGTATTACATTATGTAGTGTATACATGTGTCGCTCGCTTGCAAGAACAGTGGCATATCTCAAAAAATTAATGCAGTTTTGAGATTTATTTATTTATTTAAAATCATATACGGCGTGAGCCTTTTACATGTTTACAAAAAGTATGACAGACAACAACAGCAACAAAAACAATCGTATAAAACACATTGGTACATTGCAAATCCATAAGTCAAGATCAAAATAAAAACAAAACAATAAGAATAAATAAAAAAAGGTCTATATATAATGAGTCAATTGTGGTGTGTCAAAATAAGCTAGTAAATATATAAACCAATGGTAAAATCACGTCAAAGAGATAAAATTTAAATAGGATAAGACCGACAACTCAAAAAGTGAGTTTATCTCAAATATTAAAAGGATATAAAATGTCATTTGAAAAAAATAAATACATATTATTGCAAGAGTCAGACATAAATCAATATTAACAATAGAATAAATCATTACAAACAGAAATCCAATTGATGTCATTCTTCCAACGAATCGTTGGAAGAAAGAAAAAAGAATACCTATTGACCACGTCGAATACCGCGATGGTGTCAGTTCCTATGCCATCCATACTCTTCATGTAAATTCTTCGTAAAGAAGGGCTCAAGGTTCGTCTGAAGGCTTTCTTAGATAAATTCTTTCCTGTCTCGTGATGGATGCCGTAGATAGATAGATTCTTAACTTGTCTTTTCGTCTGACATAGTCAGCGCTGTCAGTATCTAGCCTAGATATGCTTGTCGCTATGTGATACTATTTAGTTATCGAGTAGGTACATAAATAAGTTTAATGTACGTAGGTACTCTATACTACAATGACCTTAGAACAAGGCACTGCATTGAAAAGTATAAAGGCTAAATATTGTTGCGTAACATCCATCACATAGCGAAAACCTTTTCGACACTTGTCCTTGATTTTGTTTGCACGTCCGAATACTAATCGAGATGTAGCTTAGAAATTTAGCCACAGTCATACCTTGACAAATTAGATTTTTTCTATCTTACTATCTATCTATTCCCTCACGCCATATCCCAAGTGGGTTAGGCAGAGAGAATAACTTAATTGTCAAATAATTCTGGCAGAACAGATCAAATCGATAAAAGCAAATTTTATTATTATCTAATCGTTCGTGGGTAGCCTGGAGGTAGAGTCTCGGCCTTGTGAACAAGGGGTCCGTGGTTCGATACCAGGTGCCGGCAAGCTCCCCTTTCACGACACAAGCTTTTAGTAGCTTACTGTGAAAGGTGTATTTGGGTTTAAAACAAAACCCAGATAGGTAGGTATATATATTTTTTTTATTATCTTCTCCCTGACGATTTAATAACATTTAAAGACTGTTTTTGGCACAAATCATCCTTGTAGGATGCTATGCCATAAGTGAAGAAAAAATATCCTTAAGATAAACGTAAATCTGTGTTTTATGTTACTAACCATTATAGAATATTATGATTACATAGTTTTTCAATGTGACGGTCTGGTAATCTAAGCTTGTTCTATGCCATACGTTGAAAACATTTGATTCACGAGCTAGAATCACTACCATCATGTCATTGCCATTTCGGAGTAGGCAGAAAGGATCCAGCGACACTTACTTCTATATCCTTTAAAACTTATAACGTGACGGATTGTATGAATAATACATGCAAACACTTTCCTACAAATGTACCTATACATTAAAAACAACAAAAATAGTAAATAGGTATATAAATAAGAAAGGTTATAACTTAATTTTAAATGTGAAAATATCATGAGAAAGATGATAAATCAATTTAAAATCAAAATAAATACATACAATAGTAAAAGAGACAGTCAAGTAAAATCTACAGAGATGTGTAGGTACAATTATTTTATTATTGTTTACTAATTTTTAACATTTCGTAGAGTACATATTTTTAAATCACTCATTTGGCTCAATAACTCAGTTTTTGGGTAGATTCAGCCTTATAATAAATTAATCTAATACATTTATAAAATTCTCGTGTCACGGTGTTTGTTATCATACTCCTCCGAAACGGCTGGACCGATTTTGATGAAATTTTGTGTGCTTATCGGGTAGGTGTCTGAGAATCGGCCAACATCTATTTTTCGTACCCCTAGAAATTAAGGATGGTCCACCACGATTTTTTTTATGGTGAGGCATTAAAAAATACATACAGCCCTAATTTTTCACCCTTCTTCCGTCAACCCCTATTTTTAACTAGCGATATTAGTAATCTAGAAATAATGTATAATTATGGCAAAACAACGTTTGCCGGGTCAGCTAGTATTTATTATAACAAAGGTTGCATGCGACTGCTGCAAGCAAGCCATCTCGTCTCTAGTACAGGAGACAGTGACTCTGTTCGGTGCATTGGATTGCACGCTGTTTCGCACATTGCCGATAGAATTTAGTAAGGTGACCAACTATTTTTTGTTCAAAAAGAGTACACTTCGCAAGTATTTCATATGTGAAAAAAAAAGAAGAAAAAACGATAAAAACTTTATTTTCTTTTGAAAACATATTTTTCTTCTAAATGAAGATGTTCGTCTAATAATGTAGCCACATCCGAACAACTTTCATTTTGCATATTAAATTTGACTGTTAAGACGGCAGATAATGTTTTTACAGAAAGTTGCGACTTCTCACTGCTCCAATAATAATCATTCCCCAGTGAAAATACCCTTTCAACAGCAGCATTATAGTGCCTGGACAACATAAGGAAATTTCTATTAAAACTTTTAAATTTTCATGTGGGATATGTTCTACTCTAAAATGCCGAAAGATTTCTACCCATCTTTTGTCAAGTTCTTCAATCTTCTTATCGTTCCATATCTTCAATTTTTCTTCATTTAAATATAAATTTACTCTTCTAATTTCTTCAAAGAGAAAATTGTCATTAATGACAATATCTTTTACTTCCTTCATTAAAATTCGACTACTGAAGAAACTTCTTTCCATTCAATTTTACTATTTAGAAGGGTCCATTTGTATATTTGGGAAGTATGTTTGCGAGGGATGGAAGATGCGATAGGGACATTGAAAGAAGGAAAGTGACCGGTGCTAGAGTGAACGGTGCACTTCGACCCATTGTCAGCAATGGCAATGTGTCGAACATGGCTAAAATGCTAGTGCACAATACCATTCTGGTACCGTCACTTACGTATGCAAGCGAGACATGGACGTGGCTGAAGAAGGACGAAAGTGGAATAAATGCAGTGGAGATGCGATCGTTAAGAAGAATGGTTGGTAAAACGCTGCGTGATAGAGTGAAGAATGAGGATATTAGAAGAATGAGCGGATGCAAGAAGAGTGTTGTGGACAGAATGCGCGTGAATAAACTACGGTGGTTTGGACACGTTGAACGAATGAACGAAGTAAGAATGACAAAGAGGATATACTTGTCTGAAAGAAAAGGTGTGAGGAAGCGCGGACGTCCGAGAACCACGTGGCTTGATCACGTGGATCAAATTCTCAAGGACGGCCGCGTGTTGAGTAAGAGGAATCGACGTGCATGTATGAGAAACTGTATGAATGTGGAGGAAGCGAAGGAAGTGTGTAAAGATAGATCTGTGTGGCGTTCCGTTCTCTCTGCCTACCCCACTTGGGATACGGCGTGAGGGTATAGTATAGTATAGTATAGGGTCCATTTGAAACAATTTAAATTCAATTAATAAAATTGAAATAAAATAATGTGATAAAATGTTTAAGAAATACAAATGAGTATAAAATTATACAAATGAGTAATTTCAGAGTACAGGATTTGAAAAGAGTACGGTTTGTGAAAAAAGAGTACAAAACTCAGTAAACGAGTATAGTTGGTCACCTTAATATAGTAACTATTACTATTATTGTATCGAGTCGCTATTTTCTATGGTGGACTCAATCGTGATGTTATTAATAAAGAAAACAAAAGTTATATTATGTACAATAATATTATCATCGTCTAGTTTATGTATTTGTATACAGCTTATAGTAATTTCTAATGAAAGTAAAACAATGTGGCCTGTTGCTATATACATAATTCTTCTAAGAGTTGAATGCTTACAGTCTTGCTGAGAATTACACTCAAATTTAGTTAATATTATCCAAGACTGGGAGAAAAACAGAAAAACATCTGCTGGACAACACCAGTATACTCATTTGGGTGTTGTGTGGTACAATAAGCTGAACAAAAAATCTAAGTATGATTCTACAAAAAAAAAAATCAGAGTTTTAAATTGAATCTGAAAGATATTTTTAAATAGCTGTTCAACTGCTCTGTTGTTGAGTTTTGTTAAGAAACTGTATTTGGTTGCTGTTTGTATTGTAGATAATAATAATAATAAACTTTATTGTACAAAATATTTTAACAAAAAGAATGAGATTACAACATGGTATATACAAATATTTTGCACAATGGGCGAGTTTATCGCAGGGACGCGATATCTTCCAACTAACCCAATAAAGTAAAACAAGATAAATTGTAAACAATGATAAAAAATAAAAATAATTATAAAAAGTCTTTAAAATGATACATAGAAACCAAATTATTAACCATAAATATATAATACATACTCCTAAAAAATTACCAAAAGAATTAAAAATAAATAACTACATAAATAATTAATATATACATACAAATAGATACTAAAATAAATACCGTAAATACAATACATACATACATATAAATAGATACTAAGATACATAGGTACCGTAAATACAGCAATACATATAAGAAAAATAAATAATTTCACTTATTTTAGAGGCATTGACTATGTAACAATTACGAGACATTCTCAAATAAAACATCCAAAACCCGAATCACCACGCTCATATGTGTTTGATTGTATTATTATTTGGTAAGCGCTATTGTTTTATGTAAATTATTTGAAATATGTTGTTTAAACCCTCAAAGCACGAGCACTGCTCAATTTTGAGGTTCAAATATGTAATAAATGTGTTTTTTTTTAGTAATAAGGTGCGTATGTAATATTATTAAATTGTAAATTTTATTTTAACCCTTTGACTCACTTTGTATCACATTTGATACACGCGTTCTTAGTGGTGTAATATGAAAGTTAGAACAAATTTACCCAGATGCTCACCGTGTATCATTTCTACAAACCTTTATGAATGCTCAAATAGATGGTGTCTTGTATTTCGCGCCATTTCGCGACACTGTTGACATTTGTGTGACGAAAGACGGTTGTGTTAATGTGGCTTTGCGTATTTTTACATTTTTTTTCATAAAAAAGTCATTTGTCGTGATAAATGTTGATTTTGTACAGTTAATATATGATTCTTTATGATAAATAATACCAAATTATTGCTTAAATGACAAACATTATTAGTCTGTGTGGTGGTTTGTGAAGGTGTATCAAATTTGATACAAAGTGACTACAAGGTTGTGAATAGGAAGGAATACATCAGACCAAGTAAGTAGTAAATACTTCATTATTTTCATTTGATGACATATGATTTTATATTTTATTTGAATTTTTATAATTTTTTAGCACAATGGCTCGACGGGGATTATCTGAAAAAGATTTTTTAGACCTTATAAATGATGATGATTTCGGGAATCAATCAGATATCGAAGGTTTGTCTGACGACGAAGAAGAAAAATGTGAAGTGCAGGTCGAGCAACAAAACGTTGAACTTCATGAAGAATTAGATGTTGAAACGCAAGATGCACCAAGCCGGTCGGTATTGCTATCGTACATCGAAAAACCAGAAAAAATTCATTGGGTAAAGCAACCTTTTGAACCAATGAAAACGGTTGAAGAAGTTGACGATGTTTTACCTCAGGAACCACTCTCGCCATTTCAATATTTCAGTAAGTTTATAGATGAAGACATTTTTGAACAATTTTGTAATAGAACAAATTTATATTTTTTTCAAGAACAAGGTAGAAACCTTAATGCCACTCTAGAAGAAATAAAGGCGCTGTTTGGAATGCACGTTGAAATGGGATCTATCAATTTTCCCAACAAGAGGTTGTATTGGAGCAAAGATAGGAGGTACAGTCTTATTGCAGACGCAATGACTTATAATAGATTCAGCTCGCTTAGAAATAACCTTCACTGTGTAAATAATATGGAGGACAACCAGAGAAGTATTGACAAATTTTGGAAAGTGAGGCCAATTATGGATTCCTTTTTAAGGACCATTCAATCTCTGCAACCTGAAAAACGAGTTTGTGTTGACGAGCAGATGATACCCTTCAAGGGAAATTTGGTGGTAAAGCAATACATGAAAGGCAAGCCAAGCCCTTGGGGTATCAAGCTTTTTTTCTTGTGCGGCGATTCGGGTATGCCATACAACTTTATCGTTTATCAAGGAAAATCGACGGCGATACCGGAAGAATATTCTCATTTAGGACTTGCTGGATCTCTTGTTATCACCTTGACTGAAAAAACGTTGGAGCCATTTTCTAACACCCAATTGTTTTTTGATAATTTTTTTTCATCTCCGAGGCTTTTACAACATTTACTCGATTATGGTATCTATGCAACGGGAACAGTCAGGAATAATAGGATAGGTAAACCACCCATACCTAGCATAAAAGAGATGGCAAAAAAAGAACGAGGAACGATGGTCGGGTGCACCTCGAAAGATCAATCTTTGTGTCTTGTGCGATGGAATGATAATTCCATCGTCACTATGCTGTCCACCGCATATGACTGGGAAAAAAATCAAACTTTTGTGAGAAGGTGGGACAAAAAACAAAAATCTAAAATAGACGTACCCTGTCCTCGTCTAGTGTCAGAGTACAATAAGAGCATGGGGGGTGTTGATAAATTGGATTTCTTAATTGCTCTTTATCGCATCCACATAAAGTCAAAAAAGTGGACCCTAAGAGTGATTTTTCATTTTGTGGATTTAGTGGTAGTTACATCTTGGTTACAGTATAAAAGGGACTGTGGCTCTGTTGGAATAAACCAACGTCAACAGTTGACACTTCTGCAGTTTAGGCATTCTATTTCGGAATGTTTGATAAAATGTTTGCGTAATCCCCTGGACGTCCCAACTCCAGGAAGGCCAAGAAAAAGTGTCCAATATCAACCTCAATGTGATGTAAGGTTTGATGGAATGGGTCATTTCCCAGATTGGAGAATCGTCAGAGGTGTAAAAATCAGAAATGCGGCAAATTTTCATACGTAGTCTGTATAAAATGTAAGGTATCCTTGTGTATAAATAAGGACCGAAATTGTTTTATTGAGTATCATAAAAAATAAAGTTTTGTTTGAAAAAAAATTGTTTCATTTCACATTACTTTTTACAACATTTGGTCACTATGTATCAGATATGATACACCCTATATTTTTTTTATTGGCTATTGGATACAAAAAAAATGAAAACCATGATACCTTTTAACCTTATAGTAACTATAAAAAACATAATTCATAAGAAAATTCTCAAAGAAATTAATTAGTGATTCAAAGGGTTAATAAAAATATTTGAATATTTGAATATTATCGGTTCTTGATGCAAGTTCTATCTATCTATCTATCTATTCCTTCTCGCCGTATCCTAAGTGGGGTGGGCAGAGAGAACGGAACGCCAATTAGATCTGTCCTTACATACTTCTTTCGCCTCCTCCACAGTCATACAATTTCTCATGCACGCACGTCGATTTCTCTTACTCAAAACGCGGTCGTCCTTGAGAATTTGATCTACATGTTCAAGCCATGTAGTTCTCGGACGCTCGCGCATACTCACACCCCTCCTTTCAGCCAAGTATATCGTCTTTGTCATTCTTTCCTCTTCCATTCGTTCCACATGACCAAACCATCTCAATTTCATGTTAAATTGATAGAAATAAAACATTTTCGGCTGTCCAGTTCCATTACTCAACAAATATAAATGTCTTAAATTATTCGAGAATCAGCATTTTTTTTTAATATTTATATTATTATACTTTAAAAACACAACAAAAAGTGAAGTACACTATGTACCTAATAATAACACTGTTAATTATACTGGGGGTCTGGCTAACTATGTTGACCGTGCCTTCTGTGTGGCTGGTCTGTTGCTGTAGAACCAAATTCCCTATGATTTGCGGACTCTGGAAAGTGTGGAGGTGTTCAAGGCAGGGTTAAATACCCTATTGTTCAGGAGGTGTTATGATTTTTGAATGGGCCCTTGCGGTGGCTTGGCTTATCCACTGACGTAATAAGCTACTTTAGGCATTTAATCACACAGAATAGGAAAAAAATATTGATAAATATTGGTAACATTACGCATCCTTGCTTCGCTCACTTATCAACGTTTTAATGCTATCTTTTTTTTCATGTTTTTCAGTGCCCATCCAGTCCAAAAAAAGAGAATTTGTTGCTAGAAATGTGCTGACGAGGATTGAAAATATGGATGGACCTTTGGCAAGGCTCAAAAACTGTATGGACTCTAGAATTAGGATTAAGGTAAGATTTTGATACATAAAAAGGTTTTTTTTGTAGAAAGGGAAGTAAATGAGCAGATTGCTGTAAATAAAAGGCGTTTCCAAGACGGTACAAGGGAGAAAGACAGCTACCCTGACTTGAAAAGTAGTAGAGGAAGAACTGCTGAGAAAAAAGACTTATCGACGCGTGTGTGTGAAGAACTGCATGAATGTGGAACAAGCAAATATAGTACGCAAGTGTAGGTCAAAGAGCCATTCCATTTTCTCTACCTTTCCCGCAAGAGATGCGGCTTGAAGGGATAAATAGATATTATGGAAAAATAACATCAAAATAGGGCAGCTGCCTTTACCCTCTTAAAAGCTAGACCCAACTTACTGTTTTCCCATCATCTGGATAAATTCATCAACCCATCTTTTTGGGGTCTTTCCACACTTCTTCTTTACTCCCACGGTATCTATTCAAGAATTCTGTAAGTCCTTCTGCCATCCTCTCGCCTTGCCATATGACCATCCTATTGCCATTTGGGCTAGGTGACTTTATCAACAATGTCGACGACTCTTTTCTTTGTTCGGATGATTTGTCTCTCAAGCTAATGCCTAGCATTTT